>CM076582.1:1152280451-1152880451 GCA_034641835.2 Pinus albicaulis | reverse complement strand
TTGCCACAATTTATGAAGAGTCAAACTGTTTAAACTTGACTCATTCATTTTCAATTTCATGTTGTAGAATAGAGAATAAATATCTGACCAAACAGTTTAATCTTGGCAGATAAGTAGATAGGTAGAGTTAATAAAAGGTGCTCAACAATTTAATCTGAGCCCTTGGATGTAATAAGTGTAGAAATAGATAGCTTTGCCATGTAAAAGGAAAAAGAAGATTGATAAGGGTTTGCCAGTCTAAGTGCACCCTAATAAAGAAGAGAAAATGGTAGAGTAAGTAAGTAGGGTAGGTAGATGTTGTTGTAGAATTACAAAGTGATGAATGATGACTCTAAATGTGTTTCAATTCTACTTTCATCACAAGTACAAAGGCAGATACTACGTTGGAAAAAGTTCACAGCAAAGCAAAGTCAAGATTATTAACTTCCCCTTCATTTTCCCTAAAGATTTCACTAATTTCCCCTAAGTGCTAAGGAATTTGAAGATTAAAGAGGCTCAAGGCATTTCCTTGACTTTTGGAGGGACCGGACCCTGGGCCCAATAATTGAAAAAACCTAAGTACTTGAAATCATCCATTATCACATTCATTCATCTTTCAAAAATCTTTTCCTAAAGTAAAATCCCATTTTACTTAGGAAAATCCTTCAATATTTCATGAAAAGCCCTCAAAATCACTTTTATTCCAAGTCTAAGTGATGAAAGTATAATAATGCCATTTACTTTTGAATCTTCACTTTCTTGGTTATATTTAAGTATTTTGAGTTTACATTGTCCCTTTGTCATATTAACTCTAATTTATATATTAACTCCCTATGAAAATCACCTTTTCCTATTATATATAAATCCTTTTATAGTAATATCCCCAAAACCCTTATATTATGATTTTTTAGCCAAAAGTATTTAATTCCTATTTATTCAAATAAAAAACCCACAATATACCCCCTTTTGGCTAAAATATAACATTATTATTATTCCCGCCCCCCTACAGTAAATAAATCACATTGATTTAATTATTGTATAAATAAAAATATGAAAAAACGTTTAAACATATTATATATGTTTAAAAATAAAAATAAATAATTCCCGACCATCCACCATACCAGGGATTAATTAATACACACGATTAATTAATAACCGACCCCAGCCAATCAAACTCCACCCGATGAGTTTAATTAACAATTCATTACATTGGGCCCGCGCTGTTAATTCCCCGCCATCTCCCTGTCCCGTCGACCGTCTGATCGACCTGTCTGAAATCAACAACTGTTATCTATTTCGCTGGCCATCCGCATACGAAAGATAATGCGCAATGGGCCGACGGTTTTTCAAACAAAGTCGTGCTACGTGTCAGTCATTGAATCGCATCGCTGCCCTTCCGCCTAAAACCGCCTTCCCTCATAAGTTGTGCGATAAAAACCACTTACCACATTTCCGCTGGTGACATGACCACTGTACCATGCTGACGTCATCCAATAAAATAATAAAAAATTCTGCCACCCATTGACTTTGTGAATAAAAAAAAATAAGCCCGCGTTTTTCATTTTTCTCATTCGCAGAGAACGACTACACTTCCATGCATAGTAATTCAAAATTTTCATAGTTGAAGACCGCCAACCTTTGCCTCGTCTAAGAAAATTGCAGTCAAGCATCCAAGAAATCATTCGCCTCATCCAGTACCTGTTTGAAACGAGCGTCATCCTCAGAAAAATAGGTATTTACCCTAAACACGCATTGAAATCTATAAGAAACTCGGCTTTCCTTTTCCTTTCACTAAAATAGAGTAAAAAATTAATTGCTAGTTCATTCCTGAATCCCAAGAACTGTAATTGAATTTACAATCTGCAATTGCGCTTGTTTTTTCTGTCGACACCTTTAATTTTGCTAAATCTTTCACCATAAGCCGAATTCCCATTTTTGAATCCACAAGAACCAAAAATGGAAGTTCCTGTGGCTTTAAACGTAGCACCGTTGAATTCCCCTCACAAAGAATTGGATTATTTACCTTTAGCCGATATGGATTTTCAAATTAAGGACCTTGGTATTAGTGAGAATCCCCTTCAAATATTTTGTTGCTGCAGAGACAATTATTTGAATGGTTCTGACATAATTGGACTCTGGGAGTCCAATATGCCCATGTACCTTCTCCCAGCAGTCCGTATTTTCCCTGAAATCATCCCTCTTTGCCATGCAAACTATGATCCTAACCAAAGAGCAGTCTTATCCCAAAATCAAGATGTCCTCTTCCTAATAACTGCTCAATCCATAAATGAGATGCTACATTTCAAGCCTGGTCAAGCCCTCACCCCTCTGCACATGGCTGAATTACTTGAGAAGTCTACACAATTGTCCCATGAAGAGTTAAACCGTCTTTGTCAGACTTTCATGCTGCCACAGCATCAGCCTAAAGGACCTCCCCCTTATGGCCACACCTATTTTACTGATGAAGGCAGACTTATTCTAAACATGATATCTTCAATAATGGGTTTTAATACTAGTGAGTTTGTTGACCAATTGACCCTAGTGTTATTGTCTATTTTTACCCCTGGACAGCCTCCTACTATTAGATATGATTTTGCATCTTTTATTGCTGACAAAATCCATGATCAATTCATGAGATTTGGAAATGAGAGAGTATTCAAATATTCTTCTTTCATATATCATCTCATGATATACTATCAGTCAGAAAGTTTTCCTTTCCATATTCAGAAACTTGATGCTAAAGGAAACCCTAGATCAGTTATCTTTTGGTCTGCTATCACCCATCATTCTTATGATTCTCCTTACTCCTACAACGAGTTCATTGATCTGTTTGTACAACCAGCAACCACTTTGTTAACTGGAATTTCTCCTCCTAGAATCAGTAATGAAATCAAGAGAACCCTTCAACTCTCAAAACAATATAAAGTAGGAGATTGGTATTTATATCAGAGTTATAATGAAATTAGGATTTATGGATGTGAATTGTGTCCATTCAAGTTGCCCAGATATGTTCCAATGAGTCTTTTTTCACTTGAGTATTTCAGACAGATGAACAATTCAGATATATTTCATTTCTATAATGCCAAGAAGAAGGCGCAACTCAGGATAAAGAGCCAATTAGGTCCCTTTGTTTGTAATTCTATGGAGGCTGGGAAAGAATCCGAAAGGATTTTAGAAGACTACCTCAAATTACAAAAAAGTTTCTACTGGGCACCCTATGATCCATATAGCTTTATTTGTGACAGAAGAGTGAAAAACAAATTGTCTCCATACATTCATTTTAGGATGCCAGAAATTGAACAATATGCAAATACAAATGAATGGGTGGAAGGAACTTTGGTAGAGCAAGATAGTGAACAGGTCAATATTGATAATATAATGAAAGACCTTGAAAAAATACTTGACCTGGACTCTATTAGGAAGGTACAGACAGCAGGACCTTCTTCAGCAAGAACTTCACAACAACATTTGCAGGAGATCAGTGCAGTGGCAGTAGAATCGAAAGGAAAAGAAAAAGAACCAGACATACAAGTAATTGAAAAGTTCACAATGACAGAGCAACCAGATACATCCAAAGAACAAGGACAGGCACAAATCTCTCCCGTTCAAACAAATCCAATATAAGTGTCAATTTTATAGACTCCATTAAATGTGGAAAAGGGAAAAAGGAGAGAAGCTGAAGTTGCTACCCCTTTCATTGGATCTTCACAACAGTCTCAGGCCAAGAGACAGAAATTGAATACTCCTCCAGAAGAAGAATCTATAGATGAAATCCTTGATAGTGAAGGACCAGAACAATTGGGTAGTCAACAAACAGGAACAGTCGGTGAAGCATCCACTACCTCGCAAAGGAAAAAGCTACAAAAGCAACAGAGTCTTGAAATATCTTCTTTCAAAATACCAGTTAAAGATACAGAAGATATAAAGAAGACATTTATCAATATCAAAGCCAGGAATGATCCGCTGAAAATACAAGTATATAACCAATATCTGAAAATGGCTCCAAAAAATCAAGAAATATTGATGTCAGCTTTTGACATCCAACAGGGAAAAATGTTAATGAGCCATTTCAAACCCAAGGTGCAACAGCCCCAATCAGCTGCTGATTATATTAGGACAAACTTTGAAGTCCTGGCAAAGGATATCCATCCTTTAGATCAGATTGAGTTGCAAAAGCAGACTGGGGAAATGATCTACTCTACTTTGACTGATAAGGCAATGGCAGCTCACAGGTTACAGGATTCTTTGGAGAACACCAATACACAATTGCAGCTTGAAAAGGCTTCTTCTCAAGCCAAAGATAACAGGATAAAAACATTGGAAGAAATAATAATTGGTTTGGGACACAATCCAAAGGATTTCAAAGGCATATAAGCATTAATAAAGAAAAAAGATGATGACATTGCTGCTTTGAGAAAGTAGTTGAAATTTCCAGCCTCCAGACATCCTCAAACTGAAGAAATAATAAATAAGAATTCTGAAGAAGAAATGATGGAGTTGCTATTAAAAATGAATGAGCAACTGATTGAAACTGAAAAAGAGCTAGAGCAAGCATTGAAAGACAAACAATCTGCTCTTCCAACATCTACAACAGAGACAATTACAGGTACACATCCAACAGGTCAGCCAGCAGAGTCATCACAGGTAGACACTTCAAATTTGAGTTCAGAACAATTAGTAAAACAAATGGATGACTTGAAACTTCAAGTAACTGAATTTCAGCACACAAAGTTACAACTTGTCAATTTAGAACAGAGATATGATCTTTCAAAAGAGTGTTGCTGACAAATCAAGAGAAATCAAGAGATTGGAAAAATTGGTTAAAGCATTAGAAAAGGATCTCACATTGGAGAAGCCTTTGAGAGAGATAAATGAAATTCTTTGGGACAATATTATCCAGTCAATAAAGGATATCTGGCCTTCAATCCAGATAATGTACAAGCAGAATGATTTGGTCAAAGAAGCTCTGGATGAAGTTGAAAACACACGAGCAGAATTAGGAAATAGGCCTGAGGAAGCCAATTAGCTTATACAGTTTCTAAACACCCAAACCAGACAGCAGCTTGAAGAAGTGGGTATTTAGGATAGAACTGCAACAATCTTAGAAATAAAAAGAGTTTTTACTAAAAGAACTCTTATGCAAAATTTGGAGCGAAGGTGCTTTGACATGCAGGCATAAATAATTACTTTCAGAGAAAGGTTTAATGTTTTATTGAATAAAGGGTTGCCTAGCCCTATGATTCAAGAAGATAAAATAATGGACCTAGAAACTTATGTTAGTAAATTGGACATACATGCTCATAATCTAGCCAATTCCTCAGCCAGTTCATCACAAGCAACATTACCTACAGGAAGGAATCTTCATGACAGATTAGAGAATTTGTTTTATCTGGAACATGAAGTAAGGCATTTGTTTCCTAACCAGCCTAATTTCTTCAGATATACCGAGGCTAATGAAACATTAAGGAAGCTTCAACGGACAAGAATAGCAGAAGAGAAATGGTTGGAAGATATGTTGGAACTTTTGTAAAATTTATCCTTATATGAAATTTTGCCTATTTACCATAGTATAAAGGATAAACAAAGATTAAAGCGTATCAGTTCAGTTAAAAGTGTATCAGTAAAAACAAAGAGTATCAGTGAAGCAAGGCAGTTAGAAAAAAATTACTGAAGAAGACAACGATGAGCCACAATATAGCACCTGCCTCCAGCACACTCTCAAAAGGAGGGAACAGCACAACATCGGTTACTTCTTGTCTTATCCATGAGACCATCTGTCTCTATTTTTATTGTAACTTATCTATGATTCATATTAGATTATATCTCGTTTTGTTGAGAGATATTTTGTATAAATTAACCCTCAATTGAATTATTGAGGGTGGATTCTTCTACTTTGCTGTAACATTGACTTTTGGAATAAATTTCTTTTGGAGAAATTTCTTTGTGGGTTGCTGGATGATGAATTGAAGCTCAAGACTTTTTGCAGGATTCATGTGTCAGACTACAGTTCAATAAGTCATTTCTATCCTGTGTTTTAAGTTATATATATATTTACTATATCGTTGTGTTTCATTTCTGAATAACTAACAAAAGGATTAAATCAGAAATTGCTTAAGTGTACTCTGATTTCAATTGTTATTATTCTAAATGTTTTCTTCTAAACTGGTCATAAACAATGAATTCTTGATTGCTCTTGTTTCTTTGGTTTAAGCATTTAATTACTTAGTAAAGAATTCTTAATTGCTCTTTATTGGTAATCACTCACTTTCCTCGTTTAAACATGTTGAAAGTTTCTTAATATCCTTTCATCCATTTAAAAATCCATTCCATTCACTTTAATATCTGAAATTGTTCTTTTTTTTGGCTATCTTGCCCTGAAAAGACATGTTTTGTGTAAAAAATTAATCCAGTAAAGCCATCTTTTCGACTCCATAGCCCAATGGCCTGAAATACTCAATATTGCGCTCAATTGGTGGATTCCACCATTCAAATTCAAACAAAACCCCTGGACTTACAACTAGCCTAATATCTTCTAAAATCAAAGCTATATTTTAAAGAGAGAGCCCTCTCTGGATACAGATTGGCTAGATTCTGTATCTGAAGGTTGGTTTGTGGTTACCTCGGACCCCTTTCCTCTTCTAACAACTTCAAGGAAAATCTGAGTGATAACATAGTGGCGACTCCACTGGGGATATGAATCATTTTTATTATTACTATTGGCTGCTTATAAGCTATAGACAGAGTCTGAAGATCAGCCAGGTAGCCTTTGAAAAGCTTTTGCTCTGCAATTGCATAGTAAATAAATGCTGCTTCAGTCTATCTCTGGTTTAGCTTAATAACTGAATTTTAGTTTCAAACATTCAATCAGACTCTCTAGTTCAATAAATATTTGAGAAAATCTTTAATTTCTTGGAGAATTTGTTGAAGTTGTATTTTCATTCCATTTAAAACAAAAACTTAAAAAGAAACATTACTAAGAAAACTGGCTTTAGAAAGGATTCGTTATACCAGGTCAAATCCTGACCCTAACCCACCACCGATATTCGAAAATCCGAATCTGATTCCTAGGATTCTTAGAAGTCAAGAAAGTTCTGAAAAAGAAAGTCAAGAAAGCTCTGGAAGTTCTCAACCTCTTCATAGATCAGCATCTTGTCTTGTAAAGTGGATTTATTTTGATGAAGAACCTTTTGATGAGCGATTTGAAACATCTTTATTTGTGAATTTTTCTGAAACTGAATTATCCAGACTGGTTCCGGACCCATTATTTCTTGAAGATTTACAATTGAGATTTTTTTCATTTCATCTTGACAGACATTTAAAAAATTCCATTCAATCTGAACAAACCTTTGAAGAAACTTCAAACACTTCTGTAATTACTGCAGCTTCCCCAAGTTTAGCTACTTTTCCCCAAGCTTCTCAAACACAAGCCACTCCTTCTACTCCTCCACCCACTACTTCCATACCATCATCACTTGTTATTCCATTACACCTCCCAATGGCCAATAGATATGCTCCTTTAAGGTTGCCAGGCAACCCTGTTGCTTTGCCTCAAGATTATCAGAGTAAAATCACCCCTTTTTATGGATCCGGTACTTACACTGCTCAACAACATACCAAAAGGATGACAGATTACTTTGAATTTTATGAAATAGACGTTGATGATGTCCGAATGAGAATTTTTTTCCAGAGCCTTACTGGGGAAGTCAGAACATGGTTTAGGGCTCCTGCTCCAAACAGTATTGCTGACTTACCAGCCCTGTATAGGGCATTTTAAAATAGATGGGAGAAGAAGAAAGACCCTCTTCAAATCCTATCTGACTTTGGAAAATTGAAAAGAGGACCTAATGAAGCAATGCAATATTATATCATTAGATTTAACGAAGCCTACAACGATGTTCCCCAAAACTTTAGACCTCCCCCGGATTCAGTATTGGTCAAATTCCCTGATGGTTTTGACTCTGACATAGCATATTCACTTACTGAAAGAGCTCCCCAAACTCTAGAGGAAATGAAAATCATAGTTGTCAGTGTTGAAGCTAACCTCATAGAAAAACGAGCTAGAGCTAGAGCTGAAAGAAGGATGCCTATAAACGAAGAGCCTTCAGATTTTGAAAGAAAGCTGGATGCATTTATTAAAGGTATGGAAAGACTGGGAGACAGAGTAGAGACAATCGAAAGAAAGTCTTCTGGCGATGGTCAAAATGTTGTTAGAAACCCAAACTTCAGAAGAAATCAGAACCAAAATACTGGGAAAAATGTTCCTGACCAAAACATCAGGCCACCATTCCAAGAAAATTTTGTTGAAGGTTCATCTTCTGAAGAACCAACAGAGGATGTTGAAATAAATAACGTGACTGAAAATAATAATGAACCAGAAGTTTTCCTATCTCAAGATGATCAAGAAAATCACATTCTTGAAACATTTAAAACTCATTAAGGCGAAACTTTCGATTTTAAAGAAGGGTATGATTCAGAAATTTATGAAGTTCATAAACAATACAATTTGAGATGTAGACGGATTGACATGCCAGAGAATAGCAAACAGAAAGCTGTAAAACAAAACATCAAAGGTAAAACTAACACTCCTCCTATACAAATTCTTTCTAGAACAAGTCCTAACCCCGCAAATCCAATAATTGAAGACGTGTCTGATAATCAACCAAATAATAAACAACTTTCTAATACTTTTCCCCCTGCAGGAAACGTAGAAGAACCAGCAGAAGTTAATTCAGAAACACCTTCAACTCATAATCCCACTCATGAAAAAGAGAAAAACACTGAAGACCCAAAAAACAGAGAAAACCTAACTGTTCAAAATACTAGAGCTCAAACAGAAAAATCTTTCAATCTAGAAGCTGAAATAGGCAAACTAAAGATAGTTGTTCCCTTAGAAGAATTAGCTAAACACGATGTCTATAGAAGCCAAATCACCAGATCCCTTAACATTACTGGAATGGATGATTCAGTAAATGTTTTTGATGATCAACCCAAACTACTTTTTGGCCCTGAAGTAAATGGTAAACCAGAAAGTGGAGGAACTCCATTTTATGTGAGTTTAAATTTACATGACAAAATACTTCATAACGCCATGCTTGATTCTGGAGCTTCTCACAATTTAATGCCCAAATCTGTGATGGAAAGATTAAATCTAGACATTACTAGACCATATAAAGATCTTTTTTCTTTTGATTCGAGTCAAGTAAGATGTTTAGGTTTGATTAAAGATTTATGTGTTACTTTGGTGCAATACCCTGCAAAATCTATTCTGATGGATATAGTAATTGCAGATATTCCTCCTAAATATGGTATGTTGTTGTCCAGATCCTGGGGTGCCAAACTCGGAGGATCTCTTCAACTAGATATGACATATGCTACTATTTCAATATTTGGTCAACCTAAAAGACTATACAGAGAGACCTTGATGAAATATTTAGTAAGTAGTCAGGAGAAGCCTGAAAACTTCCCTGTCTATTCAGTACATTCTGATATGGAATTATTCATCATTTATAATGCTGAATTTGACCTTCCTACTGAACTAGAAGCACCAGAAACAGAAACTCCAAATAAATCTACTGTACAAATCGAAGAAATTTCTGAAAACAAAGAAACATCAGACATTCAAGAAATACCAGAAAAAATCGAAAAACCAGAGCTCCCTGTTAAGAAACATGTTAAAAAAATTGATGAAGATTATGAACATGAAATTTTGTGGCATTTAGAATTTGATGGTTCATTAAATAAGTTAGGAGTAGGAGCTGGAATTTGGATACATAACGTCGAAAATGATCATGCCGAAGGCCATGCTTATAGATTGAACTTTAGATGCACTAATAATATGGTAGAGTATGAAGCTCTTTTGCTAGGGCTTAAACATGTCAAAAAGTTAGGAGCAATTAGAATATCAATCATAGGAGACTCTGAGTTAATTATCCAACAGATCAATGGTGAATGTTCAAAAAAAGACCCCAGATTGAAACAATACAGAGAGACAGTTGTGGAAATTCTCAACACTTTTCTACAAGCTCAACTTGCCAAAATTCCTAGAAAACAAAATTTGCATACTCACAGTCTTGCAATGTTCGCTAGCACCTGTAAATTACCTTTTGGACCTAATCATCAGTTCACAGCTGAGATTAGACATAGACCTGCTATACCGGACAATCTCTTGAATTGGCAAGTATTTGTAAATAATAGTCAGATTAACAATTTTTTGACCTTAGAAAATGAGTTCTCTAATAGTAGTATAGATGAAGACACAACAATCAATGAATCTAATCAAATGGATAAACAAGCAACAGATATTTAAGAAGAAACTGCAATTCACATGCTTCACCCAACCAAATTCACTAAAAAAGATATGCAGGATTTGAAACAAATGGAAATCGATGAGATTATAGAAGATGAATCTGAAATTATCAATCTGAAAGATAATCATTTACCCAAAGGATTAACTCCTTTAGAAGATATTTTTGACTCAAATGACAGTCCATTAAAACCCAAAATGGAACCGGTAAAAGCTGAAATTGAAGAATACAATTTAGGAACTCAAGAAAATCCCAAGATGGTTAAGTTATCTAAATCTCTGCCAGAGGATCAAAAAGTTAAATATGTTGAATTGTTAAAAGAATTCCAGGATGTTTTTGCCTGGAGTTATGAAGATCTTAAATCATATGATACATCAATAATTCAACATACAATACCTTTGAAACCAGATCAGAAACCATTCAAACAGAAACTTAGAAGAATCAACCCTGTGCTACTACCTTCAATTGAGAAAGAAATTAAAAGAATGTATGAAGCAGGAATAATTGCTCCTATAAGGTTTTCTGAATGGGTTTCTAATTTAGTACCAACAAGGAAGAAGACTGGAGAGATTAGACTATGTGTCGATTTGAGAAATTTAAACAAATTTTCTTTAAAAGATAACTATCCTTTGCCTAAAATGGACCATATCTTACAAAGGGTAGTGGGATCTTCAAGAATTTCTCTTCTGGATGGATTTTCAGGGTATAACCAGATTTTGGTTCATCCTGATGATCAAGACAAAACATCATTTACAACACCATGGGGTACTTTTAAATATGTTAAGATGCCATTTGGACTAAAAAATGCAGGGGAAACCTTTCAAAGAGCAATGGATATTGCATTCGCCAAAGAAATTCATGATTTTCTAGTTATTTATCTAGATGATTTAACTGTTTTTCCAAGACAGATCAGCAACATTTAGATCATCTAAGACAAGTATTTTTAAAATGCAGAAAGTATGGTATTTCTTTAAATCCGAAAAAATCATTGTTTGGTCTTGAAGAAGGAAAACTCCTAGGTCACATTATTTCTAAAGATGGCATTAGAATTGATCCTGAAAGAATACAATCCATATTGCAGATACCGCATCCCAGGAATATTAAAGAACTTCAAGCTTTCATAGGAAAGATCAATTTTTTGAGAAGATTCATTTCTAGTTTAGCTGAATTACTTAGATTACTCACTAACATGTTAAGAAAGTATCCGAGTTTTCAATGGATAGTAGAAGCCAAGCAATCATTTGAAGAAATCAAAATGGCTTTAACCAGAACACCAGTTCTTACCAGTCCAAAATTTGATAGAGATTTCATAATTTTTTCATTTGCTTCTGAACATACAATTGCAGTTGTTTTACTACAAAAGGATGATCAAGGATGTGAAAAACCAATAGCCTTTTTTAGTAAAGCACTTAGAGATGCATCATTGAAATATAATATCATGGAGAAACAAGCTTTTTCACTTGTGAAAGCAATTAAAGATTTCAGAGTTTATATATTGTATTCTCATGTGATAGCTTATGTACCTAATGCTGTCGTTAAAGACATCTTAACTCAAGATGGAATTGAAGGCAAAAGAGGTAAATGGATAGCTACCATATTAGAATATGATATTGAAATAAGACCTACAAAACTCATAAAAGGACGAGGTCTGTCTCAACTCATGACTGAAACAAATTGCCAAGCCCTGGATATTAATGAACCGGATGACGAATAGGAGATGGTGACTCACAAATCAGTCAGACCTTTTTAGACTCACCTTGGTACGCTTATATCATTTATGTTTTGCTAAACCTGCAGGCTCCTCCAGGGTTATCCAGAACGAAACAAAGGTTTTTGAAAATGATATCTTTAAAGTATTGTATATTAAATAATGCTCTTTTTTGGAAGAATCATGATGGAATTCTATTAATTTTTTTATTAAAAGATGAAACTGACAAGGTTCTCAATGAATTCCATGCAGGAGATTGTGGTGGACACCTCTATTGGAAGTCAACTCCAGATAAAATCTTAAGGGCTGGTTTTTATTGGCCAACCTTGTTTTCAGATGTGAAGAAATTTGTAACTGCTTTCCATAAGTGTCCGGTCTTTGAGGGCAAGAGAAAATTGTTACCTTTACCATTAAAACCAATTTCCACCGAGAGACCCTTTCAACAATGGGGACTGGATTTTATTGGAGAAATCCATCCTCCTTCTTCTGGACAACACAGATGGATCATTACTGCCACAAATTACTTTACTAAATGGATTGAAGCTATCCCATCCAGACAGGCCAATGATTATGTAATTATAGGATTCTTAGAAACCAATATACTTTCAAGATTTGGCTGTCCTGAAAAAATTATAACTGACAATGCTGTTGCTTTTAAGTCTAAGAAAATGATTAGTTTCTGCAATAAATATCACATCACTTTAGGCCATTCAACAACCTATTATCCTCAGGGTAATGGACTGGCTGAATCTTCCAATAAAAGTCTAATTAATATCATTAAAAAATTATTGGAAGAAAATAAAAAGAATTGGCATAAGAAACTTACCAATGCATTGTGGGCAGACAGACTTACAACCAAAAAATCAATTGGGACCAATCCATACGAATTAGTTTATGGTATTGAGGCTAAATTTCCATCATCTTTAGGATTTCCTATAATGAAGTTACTTCAGGAGGCTCAAGTAGAACCGAATGATATTCAAAGAAGAATAAATCAAACAATTCACTTGCAGCAAACCAGAGAAGAAGTGTATCAACGATCCCAAGTTTTGCAGGAAAAATTAAAGAAAATGTTTGACAAAAGGACTAAAGCAGAAGATTTTCAAATGGGAGATAAAGTTCTAAGATGGGATTTCAGAAGGGAAGATAAAGGAAAACATGGGAAATTTGATTTCTTATGGAAAGTACCTTACATCATTCATGCTTTACAGGGAAATAACACATATTTTTTTAGGAATTTGGATGGTACAGAAGCTGAGGAAGGACCAGTCAATGGTCGAATGCTAAAACACTACTTTGATCCTATTTACTAGGATGTTCTGATTTTTTAACATGTACATAATATATCCTTTCTAATGCATCAGTTTTGATTGGATGGTGACTTACTGGAGTTGAAGCCGGAAGTGAAGGCCCTAAGCTTCAGAAGTTGTACTATAATATATAAAATAAAGCCACCAGAAAAAGGAGATTTCATGGTTCAATTAAAGACATTTTAATGCATCTGACCTGCTGTTCTTGACTTTTCACCAGGAAAAGCCATCCCCAAGTGGAGCCAGTGTTAGATTCCTATACCAATAGGTGTCATTTTCATGATTTACCTATTGAACTATGCAATATGTCAAACCTTTTTCTTGTTGCAAAGGTGTTCCATATCTAAAAAAAAAATCAAAAAATCAAAAAATGTAAAGAGGGTATACCCTAAAAGAAAAATCAAAGGGTGAAAAGAATAAAATCGGCCAAAAAAGTGAAAGAAAATGAGCCCCACCAAAAGAAAGTTCAAGGAAAGTGTGCAAGTCTAAATGCCACTACTTTTTGCTCCGTATAATAAAGTAATTGTGTGCAGCTTGTTAAACTTTTGCCACAATTTGTGAAGAGTCAAACTGTTTAAACTTGACTCATTCCTTTTTCAATTTCATGTTGTAGAATAGAGAATAAATATCTGACCAAACAGTTTAATCTTGGCAGATAAGTAGATAGGTAGAGTTAATAAAAGGTGCTCAACAATTTAATCTAAGCCCTTGGATGTAATAAGTGTAGACTTAGATAGGTTTTCCATGTAAAAGAAAAAGAAGATTGATAAGGGTTTGCCAGTCTAAGTGCACCCTAATAAAGAAGAAAAAATGGTAGAGTAAAGTAGGTAGGGTAGGTAGATGTTGTTGCAGAATTACATGTGATGAATGATGGTTCTAAGTGTGTTCAATTTTACTTTCATCACAAGTACAAAGGCAGATACTACATTGGAAAATTTCACAGCAAAGCAAAGTCAAGATTATTAACTTCCCCTTCATTTTTCCCTAAAGATTTCACTAATTTCCCCTAAGTGCTAAGGTATTTGAAGATTAGAGGGGCTCAAGGCATTTCCTTGACTTTTGGAGGGACCGGACCCTCGGCCCAATAATTGAAAAAACCTAAGTACTTGAAATCATCCATTATCACATTCATTCACCTCTCAAAAATCTTTTTCTAAGTAAAATTCCATTTTACTTAGGAAAATCCTTTAATATTTCATGAAAAGCCCTCAAAATCACTTTTATTCTAAGTCTAAGTGATGAAAGTATAATAATGCCATTTAATTTTGAATCTTCACTTTCTTGGTTATATTTAAGTGTTTTGAGTTTACATTGTTCCCTTGTCATATTAACTCTAATTTTATTTATTAACTTCTTATTGAAATAACCTTGTCCTATGTATATAAATCCTTTTATAGTAATATCCCCAAAACCCTTATATTATGACTTTTTAGCCAAAAGTATTTAATTCTTATTTATTCAAATCAAAAACCCACAAATATACCCCCTTTTGGCTAAAATATAACATTAATATTATTCCCGCCCCCCTACAGTAAATAAATCGCGTTGATTTAATTATTGTATAAATAAAAATATATCAAAAAAGTGTTTAAACATATAATATATGTGTTTAAAAATAAAAATAAACAATTCCCGACCATCCACCGTACCAGGGATTAATTATTCCACATGATTAATTAATAACCGACCCCAGCCAATTAAAATCCGCCCGATGGGTTTAATTAACAGTTAATTACATTGGGCCCGCGCCGTTAATTCCCCGCCATCTCCCTGTCCCGTCGACCGTCCGATCAACCCATCGAAGAGATCCCACCCCAATATAGTCCAGAGTATGCAGTATAATAGCTTGAAAGATGAAGAAACATGCGTCTGGATATAGAAAAAAGCATCAGATTGATGAAATTTGGCAAGAGAATCCAACTTTTGTCCTCCAGAGTTGTTTGCGAGGAGTGTGTGCAAATAATAGATGGATACCCTTTATAGATAAGTCACTTGAATATTAGAGAGAATTATTTGAACCCTAGACCAATTTTTCAAGACTCAAACTCTAGAAAAACTCAGCCAGCTTGGGACTCGACTCAAGACTTAGAAAAACCCAAAAAAACTAAAATCAAAATACATGAAATTTTGTGAAAAATAATAATCATAGTGTTGGGTAATTTTTGTGGATTTTTGGGAAAGTTTTGTCTAGTTTCAACCAAATCTTGACATGTATGATTTTTAGTGAATTTGGTCCTGAGTATTTGTTTCATAGACACAAGACTCGCAAGTCTCTATAGAGTCTCAGAACACTGCCCCCAAACCACTTGTTTTAAAAGGTACTGCAACCAATTGTACTAAATACATTATTCTATCTAAAGCATGAAAGAAGAAAGAGGGCCATTTTCTAGTCAATGGATACCCAAGATGAGTGGTGCTCTACAACATAATAATAATGGCTTACCAAACTTAAACTATATTAGGATCCACTGTGCGTCCTTCAAGGAGCTCTTGTAACTGAGCAAGTTCGCTAATTGAGAATGAATTGTGTAGAAATTTTTTGCACTAGGGAAATCAATGCAACTCAGAAAATTTCACCTATTTCCTAAAAGGTTTCACAAATATTTACCTTATGAAATTTCATCACTAGGGATGTTATGAAATATTAAAAAATACAACAAAAAAAGTGGACAATATTTCAACACTTAACAAGCCAAATCCCACTAGGCAATTCAACGAAAAAGATACCAAGGTGTGCCAACAAGTTTTAGCCTTTGGCAATCTTATCATGCAAAAAAAGGATCTGAAATTCACTTTATAAAAAAAGGAATTGCAGCAACAATCTGCCTCATCATATTCACTATTAATGTTGAAACAACTAACAATTTCAGCCTTAACTCAAGTCAAACAACTGCTCAAAACTACCAAACCATGAAGAATATATATTTGAAAATCACATCTGCAATAGAGACAATTTTAGACGATTAAAAACTTCCTATATATATCTATCTACTAAAAAATGAAATTCATGTATATCACATATCCTCATCTCCAATATAATACAGTCCTATAACTCTCCAAAAACCTAACTAGAGAAAACCATGAGAACCCTAGCTCACACCAAGGAGCTCCAACAAACCTCACATAAGCATCCAGAGTTAGGTCAACTTCCTCCTCCCAAAATAATCCTAAAAGAGTAGCATCATGGTGAACTCCCTCTATTTAAGAGAATCAACAAATCCATGCATGTACGCTATAATACTCCCAGTAGTTGCAATCATGGAATCAATCCTGACACCATTGTCCATCAAAGTACCACCACATCTCTCCTCCTCATAACAAATGGAAGGAACATACATGGAAGAAACCAATGCAATATGACTAGCATATCTCCTAGGAAGTATACTTTCACTCATTGAAGATCTGGATTCTCCTATATGCTTATGAACCACCTTAAAACTAGAAGGCTCATCTAGCCACTAAAATGTACAAGTTCCATTCGATCAACAAGTAACTTATAAAGGCCACACTCTCTCACCACTTTAGCCAAAATCCTCAAATTAGCTAGACTACAATTACTATTGGTGCACTATTATCCCTCAAATGCAATTTTCCATTATAAATCTATCATACGAGGTGTGAAAGAAGATTATTCTTCAAACCAAGAACAAATAGAACATCACTCAACTCAAAAACATCCCCTAAAGGGATCTGTAACAAAATGCAGCCAACTCCTCTCACAAGATAAGTATTAACATCACTAAGTTACACACTCATGACTTCCTCTTGCTCCTAAAGTATGAAGAAGAGTGACATGTAATATGTCATGTCTCGAAGCTTCACTTTCCATGTACCATCCAATACTAAACACAATGTTAGAAGATAAAAAAGAAGTCATGTAAAAGGTGATCTCAAACTATGAGGCATCCTCCTCTACACCTGCTACAAACATAGTTGCAACCTATCTTGCTACTTTTCCCCTCTTAAATGGACATGAGATAGCATAATGTCCCATCTCATGATATGAGAAACACATCACCTTATTCAAGTCCTTCTTTACTATATTTGTAACTTTCTTCTCCTTGCAACCTTTCTTTCTACCCCTCTTCGTGATCCCAATGAGACCAATCACATCTACTTCCCTTTGTTTTTCTGAACAAGGTTGTAACATGAATTATTCCTAAATGAGATCAATCAAAATATTTTCAAAATTTGGTAAGGTCTCACAAGCACAAACACTGCGATCAAAGGGCATTTAGGAAGGAACAAGTCCATTCAAAACAATGAGCACCAACTCCTTATCCTCCACCTATGTTCCAATGGTAAACAAGTTATCTCTCAACTCAATGATTCTATTCAATAGCTCACTATTGTATCTCTCTTTCTCATACAAATTTCTAAAATATGGTTTTGTCGGAGCACGTATTGATAAACACAATAGCTTTGAAACAACTCAATCAAAGCTCGAGAGTCCAAACATGTCCTTGTCTTCTTCTCTACAATGCAAGAGATGAAATGATACTTCATTTAATAAAAAAATATTATGTTTCCTTATTCCAATTAGCAACCAACTATGCTGGATCAATAGGTTCTGTAATCATTTTATTAACATGCTCTTAAAAATAAGCTTCATAATTATTTGCAATCTAAGCTTCAAAGAAACAAAATTAGAAGCTCCATCCAACTTGTCACTCTCTCTAACACCAAAATCATCCTACACAACCTGAATAGTCCTTAAATGAACATATGAACACTATATAAAATAGCCAAAAACCCTTTCAAAGGTTCAAGAACTTCTCCCAAGAAACCTAGGCGCGAAACCCTAACAACCTCAACAAGGTCAATAACTCTCTGAAGTATTCTTTAGATGAAATACCAACTCCCTCTTACCAGTCCTAATTCCTTTTGTGGTTGTTGGTATAAAAGATAATGCTAATGAACAAAGACAGGGGAAAGAGGATATTGATAACAAATTGTATTTGTTGTGGTCTATAATTAGCTTACAGTATTTTTGTGGCAATTGAATGTCCAAATATATCTGCTTTCATTAGGTAAAAAATTTTGGATACATAGTGTGCATAATAGTTAAATACAACCCACTAATTGCAATGCTAAGAAACTAATATATGTCAAGCATTAGAAAAGATGCCAACACATAAAGGAATTCAATCTAGTAAGAGGCAAAGCGTTGAGTAGATTGAAAGGCTCATAAACATGTTGCAAATATGGACTCTACAAAAGGAAATGAGAATAATTACAGGAAAATTCACTAAAGGCTTTTGAATACCATATAAGACAATTAAGATGTAAATCAAATACAAACAAATGTGATGCAACCAAGGACATGATAGATGTATCTTCATTAAAAGGGAGAGGTCTAAGAGAATTATTGAACCCCTTAGCAGAATGAACCATATCCACTATCAGACAACAATATTCCCATTATGGTAGCTCAATGCACATTCCAACATTGACATTTCAGTAGTAGTTTTGTTGTTAGAGGTTTCAGTAGCAGTGTTGGGAGCTGATTGTGGACTTCCGCAGAGGCAAAGGACAAAGGATGGAATCTTATTTTGTCTTCTTACTATTGTCTATTATAACATGTATCCTATCCCTCCGGACCAACAGTGACCACTGATACCTGTGTGAGAAAATATTGTCCCTCATATTACCACTCAGAAACAAATGATAGGTAGGATGTATAAATAACAAACACCAGAAGAACCAATTAAGAGATAAATTAACTATAAGTTGAACCTAGCCACTAGAAAAAATAAATAAAGCATATCTCTATTGCAATCAATGAAAAATTTTCTGTCAGATAGCATAGAAACCCCTAAGGTAAAATATATCTACAACCTTGTGGGGAGTAGAAAGAATGACTACCTGAAGACTGCCATGCAAAAAAATACGCAGAATGCCCCCTTATAGGGAAAATTTTTATACTTATACAAGAAACACGGTAGAATGTTTTTCTTCAACTTCTCTACAACTTCTAGCTGATGAAGAATGTAGAATAAACATCTGCATCAAAATAGCACAAGCATGCGAAAACTTCATCCCTAGATCTGAGAATATTCTCCCTTTGCAGTCAAATGCGCCGCTCATATAAGGGCATTCTCCAGCAGGGTAAAGAGGATACAAAGCATCCCTAACCCATTTCCCTGAATATATATCACACTGCACTTGTGGGTTTTCATTCTCTGTCACTGTATATACTTTTTCATAAGTCCTTCTGTCGATTACTTCGCCAAATTCTGTGATGTTTTGAGATTGATGTACTAGTAGAGATATTTTTTCCCCAACATGCTCTCGATATCTCTCCAGTTGTCCTCTACTAGAGACTTAATTCTGACCACTGTGATTTTGGCTTAAAATTTTACCATTTTTGCAGCCATCACTGTCGACACTAAGATTATTTCCATGCCAGACTTCTGAAGTAGTAATTTTGTCTCCATGATTTACTATTTCAGAAGTATTTTGCAAAGGAGAAGCAAACATAGCCAAACTGTCAATAGCTTGGCAGTTTGGATGAAAGCTGAAAGTTCTCCTAAGCTTGCAATTCTCCACTGTTTCTTGACCTTCTCAGCGGAGTGGGAAAATAAATTTGAATAGGTTAGAGTAGCTTCCAAGTTAAATTTCCATGTGTTTTCCCTTAACGTCGTAAGACCGACGTTTGGGCCCTCAACGTCGCAATACCGACGGTATCCCTAACGTTGCAAGATCGATGACCATCTCCTAAACGTCACAAGATCGATGTATGTCTCCTAAATTTTAGTATTCCGACAGTTTTTCCCTCAATGTCGCAAGACCAATGGTATCCCTAAATGTCGCAATACTGATGGCTATCTCCTAATTGTCGCAAGATAGACAGTTTTTCCTAAAACGTCGGCATTCTGATAGTTTTTCCTGAAACGTCGGTATTCTGATGATTTTCCTAAACGTTGTTGTTCCGATGATACTCCAAAAACGTTGCTACAATGACACTTGTTGGAGGGATTAAAAAAAATGAGAAAAATTGGGGAAATTTCCGTCAATACATCAAAGGTGTCGGAACTAAAGAGTCAGCATTTTGACCATATGTACTAGTGGGTGTCTACTGAACTAGGCTCCGATGATGTGCATGAAATTGGTCCCGAAGTGCATGAAGTCATGTCCACACCGGCTAAAGGAAAGGGCAAGTTGATGAAGGGATTGTTCTCAAAGTCACAAACATCGCCTAGGCATATCACGTCCTCGCGCCAGGCGACGAAGGATAGGTATCCTATAAGTGACCTAAAAAAGAGACCCATGAGTGCAACTGAGGAGGGCACACTCTTTGTCGAGCCCATATCGTGGCTCCAAAAATATGTTAGCCCACGTAGACCCTCTGTAAAGGCATTGAAGGATTTGGACACGGTGCACGATTATTTGAAAATGCCCTTAATTCTAGAGGCGGTCACATTGGAGGGGGATATGTTCGAGAAGATCCCTGTAGTCAAATTTGATGATTACAACCTAGTGAATGAGAAGAAATTCCATGAATTGGCGCCAGAGTACTACTTGGAGCGAGTATTTTATGCCAGAATTGTGAAGGTTGAGCCCGTGCCTTGGGCGCGCTGGTTGAGTAATGATGGAATTCTCAATCTACCGAGGATTCCTCACTTCGAAAGATATCCTACCACAGATATCTACATGCACCAGCTGTTGGCACTAGTACACAATGGGTGCCTATGGATCCAAAATCATATTCATATAGATGCCACACTGATCCATCAGATCACTGACCTGCTAAATAAGGGGCCCAATCCTATGGCCAGTTATCGAAAAATCCATGAACTGAAGGTAGCTGTGAAGATAAAAAAATATTACAAGTTGGGACGAGATTATAGGGGCTTCCTGGTGTAGTAGATCGATGACTGAGTGGTGTGACTTGGAAATTTATAGCTAGGCTGCAAAATGATGTGCAAATGCAGCCCTAAGGTGGTCCCTACGCACGTCATCACACTGACAGGGCAGTGTAAGAAAGGTGTCAGCTAAAACTGGTCGTAATTCCTCTGTACTTAGTTACTAGAAAACGTACGCAAGGTGTAGGAGGAAGGAAATAAGTTCTGTTATTCATGGCTACTCCTGTTCATTGCTTTGGTTGCATGGGAGACGCTAGGGAGCACAATCCTCCTGGAGATAGAACCTGGTGTTTTTGACGGAGCGCGCTATGATAATCTATGGGACTCTGCATACCCGAAGCACATTATGGAGAATAAGATCTTCTGGGTCTTATTCAAGGGAGAATTGGCTGCAACAATCCACTCATGCCCGCGTTTGTCCCCGACCACATATGAAAAATACAAGGCCATTGCGGACTTCAAACTGTTAATGCACAATGTGCAGATCTGGTCACATAAAGGTCTAGTATGGTACAACCTACCTTGTATGGTTATAGAAGCTGAAATTGACTAGGTCATTGCGAATTGGCCTAAAGCATGGAAGATTGGGCTAGGCTCTACTACGCCTATCACAGCCTCAACGTCCGAAAAAGAGACAACGAAGAGTCTTCCAAGGAAAAAGAAGTAGAAAAGGAAACGGAGAAAGAAGTAGACAAAGAGGTAGAACATAAAGCTAAGGAGGAGACTGAGGTGGATCTCGGAGGAACAGATGGCTTAGATGGTACAGAAGCCGAATCCCTGAGAGGTAACAAGCGTGACACTGAAATCACCAAGGGCCCGCACAAGAAGAGAAAAGGCTCAAAGACATGAGGCATGGAGGAAGTCACCCTCATGGAGGATGACTTGGATAAGATAGAGGATGTGATTGCATTTTCCTCTAAGGATAGTTGGATCGCGCTCGAGGAGTAGTACAAGGCTGCAATAGAGACTATGTAGACTGGATTGTAGGTGTTATAGCTCAAGACCAATAGCATTCAAGCGAGTGTGGCTAAGGCAAGGCTAGGCGCTCAAGCAAGCGAGAACAAAAGTTTTATCATCATCAGGACAGATAGCAGGATCTACCCCTTCCTTGGAGCGGCGGTTACAATGGAACAACCTACGTTGCATGCATAGGTTCAAACCTAGGTTGGAATTGACTTACCAATGCTCCCCAGTGGAAAACTGCATGCTATTCAGACAATGATTATAAATGAGCAGCAGTGAAGAGAAGCACGCATGCACCAACAAATCTCAGAGGCTAAGCCGCAGGTTTCCGCGCGCACAGAAGATTCCCTACAGGCTCAGACGACTCAGCAAGCAGCAGTGACACAATGCGCAGAATTGGAGAATTTGATCCATCGGCTTTGTGGTGACCTTATCGAGGTTGCCATCCTTGCCTCTGTTGCACCCCAGGCCAAGATTGAAAGTTTGGTGGCTTCCCTGAAGGCCTCTTGTTCTGAAGTACAGGCAGTTAAAGCAGATTTCGAGCATCAAATCACGGAGTTGCAAGAAAAGCTTCAGACAGAAACTCCGTCAGAAGTGCGAGCGTAGCACGCTGGTTTAGTCAAGGAAGTGTCAGCAAGAATTTCCACAACAGTCACCAAGGGTACTGAACCCATGGACGTAGATATGGGCCTGTTGACATCCATGTAGACGGATCCCCTTGTTAGGAAGATCTCACAGGAGATGCACGCCAAGAGCAGGTGTTAGATGAGCTTCAGGAGGTGCTGCCCACATTTGTGCTTGCTCAGAGAATGGCACGATTGTAGACAAGCCAAATGCTACATGAAGAGGTTGAAGACCTACGGAGGAAGAAACACATCTTGACCACCCACATGAAGCTGTGGGTAGACAAAGAAATGAAGCTATCACAGGATTTAGATGCTGCTGTCAAGAACTTGAGCCAAACTTACCAGAGTATCAGTCTCGCAATAGAGGGGCTTACATCTCAAAATTTTGCGGATACAACGTAGAGTGCATCTGATCAGAGCGCAAGCGTCCTTGCGCCCTTCACTACTGCAATCGAGGAGCTGAAGATGAAGATGAAGATCCTAATACCTTTGTGACTCGAGACGAGTCACAAGATTGTGTTTGGGGACTGTTGGAGAAGGGTCCCTTAGGACCATATTTTTGAGTAAATAATAGTATTTTTGTAGTTTTTAGTCGTGCGCACTAAGAAATTCACAGTCAAGGGGCTTTGGGGCGAGTCAAAGTCCCTTCATGAGTTATAATGGTCTAAAGGGTAAATCTAGGAGTCTCAAGCCACGGTTTGTGGACCTTAGTATGAGCACAGGCTAAGATATAAATATAAGTCTAGATCGAGTCAAATAAGATAGTTTAGGGGATAATTTGTGATCTATGTTTTGAGCTTTGAAACAAATATGTGTAAGTTTTTGTGTTTGAAAGGCTCTTGCTGGCAATGTGCGTGGAGACCTTAGTCTAGCTGTGTGCGGACCCTGCTGGCTGTGTGTGCGGGTGGATCTAAAGGATTGCAAGGGTTGTTAGAACCGTCGATGAATAAAGACCTATTTTGATAACTCTGTGGAAAAAATGCATCTATGATTTGCTTTATGATAAGTTTCTGTGTATTATTTCCATTTACTGCATTAAGTTATATTACCTGTGATTGGATCGGTTGCGTACCTGTTTTATTGCTGATATGAAGGTTAATTACATAGAACTAGTTATGTATGGGTTGAATATCAAATTATTAGGACTATTAAGGGAATTGAAAATCTTCTATCTGGGTGTGTGCACTAGATTAATCTATGTTAATCAACCTAGGGTTTATGGTTAGTGTTTCTGGTGCATAAGTCAGTCTGTGTGTTAAATCAGATCTGAAGGTGCCCACTTTATTTAATTCTCTCTTAAGGTGTGGAAACCTAGTTCTAGCACCCCCCCATACTACTTCAGGTGAGACTTTGGCCTGCGCAAACATGTCATTGCCGAAAGGGACAGTAGTAAGAGGGTTATGTTGGTTACGCGCTAACTATGAACTTGGGTCAAGACCCCTCAAGCCAATAGTGCGCCCCATGACGATACACTTTTCCTAATGTATCCCTTATCAGGAATTTCCTTCAACTGCAAATTTATCTCTACTAACTCTGGAGTGCTCATCCTATACAATGCCTTTGTTGCTGGTGGGCCCCCTGGTACCAAATCAATGGAGAAGTCCACTTCTCTATGAGGTAGAAACTCTGAAATATATGCTGGGAAAAAATCCTAAAACTGTTGTAAGATAAGTTACCTTCTCAATTCTCTACATCCTCATCCTCCTTACCTCTATCACTATAAATGTGCACTGTAAATAACACACACTCTTTTCTACGACTGTGTTTTTCCTGCATAATTGTCACCATCCTAATTGATGTTACTTTTTTCTTACCCAGTAATATTCTTTGTTCTCCATTGTCATCCAAACAATCAATGGATTTTTCATAACAATCTACCTTAGTCCTGTGAAGATACAACCAATACATACCCAAAAGCATAATATACGATCCCAACAACAATATATTCAAATGTGCTAATGTAGGCATACCATACAGTTCAAATGCACACTCTCTTACCCAATGATGAAATCTCTTCTTTTCACTTGTATCCAACTGCACTAACTAATAGTCTTCATGCACTTATTTATTCAAACCACACTTATCCACCAAGTTAGGGTTAACATAACTATAATTAGATTCTAGGTCAGTAAAAATAGAAACAACTTGATCACAAAGCTTACCTTCCATCTCAATTATAGATGCATGATGATCTGTCTGCCTATTATCCAGTGCTGCATGGATATGAGGAATGCTCTTCTTAACATTCCCAATAGTTTATGCCTCCTGTGCATCATAGATCCGAGGCCCACCACCCTAATACTACGGATAATATCTCTTGAGATTCTCCTTACCACATATCCAAGATGCCAACCATTCGATACCATCACCTCTACTCTGCTGCCCTCCAGGCTGTGACCCATGTCCCTGTCTAGCTACATTGAAATTATTGTAAGGTGCAACATTTTCTTTCTCTTTTGTATTTCGAGGCCTTGTTCGTTTCTGCTACCATTTACCTTTACCTTTATCTTTCCCTTTCTATCCTTTATGAGATTCATTATTACGCTTTGGCTACTCATAATAATGCTTTCATTTCCCAATAAATTTCTCAAGTGACCAAGGTTCATTATACTCAATATAATCTCTAAATTCTAATGGAAATCCACTAAAAAACCTCTGAAATTTAGTATTTTCATCCTTAAGATACTGTACATACCTCAATACCTCTAGGAACTTAGTCGTATACTCCTTATCTATCATCAATCCCATTATAAGCTCAAAGAATTCCTTGGCTTTATTGCATAGTACCTTCTTGACAAGTAATTATTTTTGTATTCTCTCTTGAATTCATGACAAATCAATTCTCTATCCTAATGTCTCTTACCCGCTTCATATCTTTCCACTATATGTTTTCTTTACCTTTTAGGCTAAAGATAACTACTCTAGCCTTCATATTATCTGTGTAACTATGCAACTCAAAGAATTTCTTCATACCAAGTAGCAAAGCCAGTGCATCCTCAAGCTTATTGAAATATCCATCAAAGGTAGGTGGCTTACCTTTTTTAAACTCATATGAAAAGTATCCCCTATCACTCCTCCTGTAAGGGTGATACCAATTACAAACATAGTGCCTATCAGAACCAAAACTACTTGTGTCCATCACCTCTCCTATCTGGAGTATCCAAAAATCTACCACCTCTGATCGCGTCATCTCTATCTAACCTATGCTCACCATGATACCTACTTCCAAATGCCCCATTATACCCATCCTCCCATCCATATTTGATGGAGAGTGTTCCCTGTCGCTGCAGTTTAGACAAACTCTGAAGAATCATTGAATTGACTTCTGCTTGTTTCTCCAGTTCCTGCATGATTTTGTCATTATCTTCTTTGCAACTCCTTATTTATTCCTTCAAACTCCTCAGTGTGTATGCTAAGTCAGAAGAGTGCCCAACACCACACTGCTCATTTAATTCATTGGGAGAATATTTTTAGTCTACCATCTTTCTAGTCATATTGACCTCTTCCTGCAAGCTTGACTATGTCAGCTAAACAAAATCATAAAGAAGCCAACGTACCTCACTATAATTAGGGGAGGATATATCATCTGCAAAACCGACCAAATTAGCATAACACATAAATATAAACATAATCATAACAACATATAGATATCATCCTAACCATCATTTTGTCATCAATGCATGACCATACCAACTACACATCATGACCTGAGGCATGACAACTACAACCATATCAATGTATGCACAAAAAATATAAATACTGACATGCATAAACAATGCATAACCAATCATACACTCATGACAACTAACTCCACAACTACCCCCATCAAATTTCACATGGCAACAACACTACAACCGTGACCACCACCATGCACATGCAACAATCACATGGACCATAAGTATAAGGGACACATATGTAACCAACATGAATGCATCACCAACACACCACCCATTTAGTCCAAGGGGTGAACCATGCTCTGATAACACTCTATAACACCCTCCTCCCACATCTACCCAAGTAACTGACCAACCGTGGGAAACATGTGACACGAGGTTACTATGATCTAATTCAACCTCCTAGGTCACCTTAAGGAAGTGGAACCAAAAAAATACAACCAAACTGATCATCTACATGACCAACAGAACCTCCAAGATCTACCCTACCTTTCCTAGAGCCCCGGTCTCTCCCTTTCCAAGCCCTCAAAGCGACTTTAGGTCCTAATCACTCCCATGATCCTGCCTGAGTGTGACTGTGGCCTTTTTCTGCTAGTGCTATGCCAGTGAATACAAGATTTAAGGTTAAATTCTAGGGCTAGGACCTAGTCACTACCTAAAACTTCATGAAATTTCCAGAAATTAAATGAAACATAACGACAATGATGCAAATCCAGATTATTGAATGGAGACTTGACTAGACCCCTACTAGCCATAAAAAGGATTTTTTCAAACATGTCATAAATATGCATTCTACAGGTTTAAACAACATATATGAGCATAAGGGTCTCATACCTATTTGAGAATCACTAAGAAGCATTGATGCCTTATCACATTAGCTGCATTATCATCTATTAGGTAATATATTCATTGTTCATTTATTTACAAATCAAACCATGATGAGAGCCATACATCATCATTATCATAAAACATGATAATAATCAACATATAACCAATAGAAATAATAAGGATACGAAATCCTTAAAATCCACATATAAACCATTAAATTTTCACATAAAATACCAACGAGTAGAAACGCTTATTGATGAATGTAAAATCAAACCTCGTATGCGACTACCATGTTCCACCCAACCATAGATTGACTGAGCCAAATCTCTCTTTAGCCAATCACCCCGGTGCCATATTCCAAGCATGAATGTGGGACTTAAAACCAAAATAACCAACTAGGGCTTCCCGAGGCTAAACCACCTCACCCTCATCAATAGAACTAGGCTTTACCACAATCCTCACTAGATAAATAGGCCATAAATGAGCATGGATGCCACTGGATCTCTCCACCTAATCCATGAGGAATTTGTCTGTCTCAACCTCTCGGCTTTACCATGTATCCCACCATTAGCGGTCAAGGGATTCTGAGGCCTATGAGGTCTCCACCCTCTAGTATTTACCTAGTATTACAACCTAGGATTCCTAGGCCCAATCAAGGGTACCACTATTGAATTTTACCATGTATCCTGTGATTCATCAGTTAAGGGATTCCTAGGCTCAATTGAGGTGTTCACATCCAATAGTTACGATGTATCCAAACTCAAGATTCTTATCCCTTGTGAATAATCGTGAGACCACCCCACTCAGCTTCAAGTACATCTAGAAATCCAACTCAACCAAAACATGGAAATGGAAAGGAAAGGTGAAAGAAAATTTCCACACCTGGAAAAACCCATGCCAATGAGAACAAGAGAACCAAGAACACACATTCATAACCATGCATGCCAAATCTAACAAGGAAATCATATGAAAATCGATACCTGCAAGTAAATCCATTGTAGATTCTTGATCCTGCTCTTCCTTGATTTATCTTTACTTCCTCTTTTCATTTTTACCTTTCTTGATCCAAATCTAAATTCTTCCAAGAAAATCTAAGTGTCCAAGAGTATGAGAGAGAGAATAGAGA
This sequence comes from Pinus albicaulis, assembly GCA_034641835.2. Classification (NCBI taxonomy): domain Eukaryota; kingdom Viridiplantae; phylum Streptophyta; class Pinopsida; order Pinales; family Pinaceae; genus Pinus; species Pinus albicaulis. The sequence continues at coordinate 1,152,852,068 of CM076582.1, read as the reverse complement.
GAGATTTCCAAAAATTAATTGACAAAATCTTCCCCACTCATCGTCAGAAGCCTTTTTATTAATCAGGCCTCTAATTTCTTCAATTTTCCATTATTTTCCTTCATTTTCCTCCTCACATGTAACCTATGACCTTTCACCTTCCTTTTCTCTTCTTTTCCATTATTTTCATAAATATAATGCCAATTAATGCCACTTTTCCTTCCAAATCCTTTTCCATTTCCTTTGCCAATTTCCTTAGCCATAATAAGCCAAATGAACACCCACACTATGATTTTTTCCCAATATTAAACTTGGAATAAGTGTCCCATAACCGTGGTTATTATTTTTCCCTTATTAAATTTTATTTATATGTAATTTTCACAACGTATGTTACAATATATATATATATATATAGTGTCATCGATATATAGTCTACCTAATTTTTTCTTTGCAAACTTGAGTTTTCCCAAGTCTATTTCGGCATCCAAGATATTGAAGCACTACCTTTCCTGGGCTAAAAGGGCTTGGCTAACTTGTGCCTACTATAACCAGACTACACATTATCACTTAAGATTTGATCTTAATATATAATATGTCAAACACAATTATTTCCTACTCAATAAATTTCTTTCAATAGATGGAAAACATCCAACCACAACCTTTAGAACATCTCAAAAATACTTTAACAATTAGCCATTATTTCAACACTTAGCCAATACAAGAAAAGAAAAGAGTGATAACATCCAACAATCATAAAGAGTCCACAATCACAAATGTATAGTTGACACTCCTCTGATTTCTTCTTGTAAAACTTCTTGATTAACCTTTGAGTAGAATCTACATATACAGTCACTCTTGCATGACTCAAATGGCTGAACCACCAAATGTTTTCTTCACCCTCAAGGTGCAGCGCTACAATCTCAACAACTTCTCTCTCTACTACTGTATGTAGCAGGAAGAATGCATCCAACTCCATTCCCCAAGACCTTTTTTTGCATGTGGATAACCCATCAAATGTAGAAAATAGGAATATATTGTGCTTTCTCCTTCCATAGCTGCAAGGTCTCCTCTCTTCTTTGAGATGAATGAACTGTGGGAGAGTTAGATTCTCCTTAAAGGCCCTTGATTGAGACTTGTATTCTACAATATAATCACTTAGAATCTCATGATCTAAGTTTCCTCCATCTCCATGTCTTTCACCTTCCTCTTCAAAGAAATTAGACATAGTGTATTTCTTTGGAGCTCTATGCAATACTAGTTTTCCTTTCTGCTGATAGGAAGTGCATGGGCCCTCCTCATCTTGAAACCCTCTAGAGGTCTCATTGCATATCTCCTCTTTCGTCTACTTGACCTCCTTGGAGAGGTTCTTCATAGATCTGAAAAGTGATGAGACAAAGCTCATTCCTTCCATCATTTTAGATCTCTTCTTATTCTCTTATTATTCTTATAGAATATTGGTTGAAAGTCACAAGCTGAGCCAATATTATGCTCTAATACCACTGTAATATTCCCAAATGGGAAAAGCATCAATATTTGAACACAATAATGGAAATAGCAGTGTAAATCAATACATAAACATAAGAGACCAATATAGAACCACTTTATTCAAAAAATCAACATCAAATAGACATAATACATTGAGGCACAAATCATACAATAGGAGCAAACAAGCCTCTCATGAATAATCACTCTAAAAAGTGAGCTGATGCTACTAAACAAAATGTCGGAGAGCTGCTATAGAACAGTCATAAAATGCATAAATACAACTGGAGATCATACAATGATAAAAATATTGATATATGCCTAAAAATATGTTATACCAACATATCTAAGCACGGTATCACCTTTCCATGACAACCCAAGAGGGTTTTCGGAAAATGTACAAAATATAAAAATCTGAGCTGCAACCCTAGGGCTGAAAATTTGTTGCAATAAAATAAATGAGAAGATATGGCTGAAGATGATGTAGAATCTTGTTGCTCTTCTCCAATAGATCCTCTGGATGAAAGGATGTCCCCTTCACTGAATAAATCACTCCCCAAATCATCCACTACAACTACCTCGGTAAATCCTCCCTAGACTAATGCAGATCTGGACTGGAACTGCACTATAGGGGATAAATACTCCTTGTCCTGATGCCAAATATATCAATAAATCTCAAGGGCCTTCTTTACTAGGCTCCCAATGGAAGGAAACCTTCCTCCACTGAAGACAAGCTCTGAAATGACCCAAAACAAACCTCCACTGATGCACCCTGCAACGCAACACAACTCTAAGTAGAAACTGCATTGTTGAAGAAACTACGGTGTTCTAGCTTTTAGATGACCTCCATTCACATTATGAGTGTCTTTATTCCTACTAAGGATATTTATGGGTCTCCATACCCTCTTATTCTTCAAACTAAGAAAAAAAATTAAAAATTAATATTCCAATTAGCTGTATGCTAACTTAGGAATATTACACCAAATGGGAATAATGTAGGGGCTAATTTTGTAGAGAAATAATGTAACAAATGGAAAATGATTAATGAAACTAGTGAGTAAAATACTTGTAGTTGAATTTTAAAAAAAAAAGAACTTATGTGATGCAAATCATTGGAACCCAAATCCATATAGGATAAATGATCTATATTGGATCATTATATTGATTTTCATCCATATCGTTACTTTTAGAGTGTAAAAAGTGAAGGAATCATTTGACAAGACCATTTTTACTGGTGGGACCCAATATGGAAAAGTGGGGTCTAAAACCTTCCGGAAGCATTTTGAGGCATCAACAAATAGTTTTTTTGGGTAAAAATTGGTCACATTAGCACCTCACCATTTTCTCATATTCTATAGATAGATACCTTTCCAACAATGCAAGAATCACCTCAATCATAATCGATATGCAAAATTTATGCCACTTGGAAGTTGACTTTCTTGTTTTGTCCACCAAAATTTGAGAGGATCCCATGCCAGCCCCATTACTCATGGAAAAGGGGCTAACCACATGATCATTATGAAAATGACTCTAGAAGAGTAAATTTTGTGACTATAGTTAAGATTTAAAGGAATCATACCTAACAATTAGTAAGTTATCAGTCTGTGTTATAACCAGGCCATTAAGAGGAAAAAGAGTTCCATTATTTTAAAGTGCATTTTTTTCCATAGACTAATAGAGTAGCTAAGATGGATATTAAGAACGAACATAGAGAGGATTTGTGAATTTTAGTAGACCACGGGCCATAGGCCTTACTTATTTGTACTCGTAGTCATTTTATATTTAGAGAAAGAGAGCATAACAGGGCCACCTTCTAGCTAGGGTTTTTCTTGAAAGAGTTTCCTAGGTTATATCTTGTGTCAAATTGTGGTTTGATATTTTGTATTTTGTTGTTCTGTATTTTTTGCAAAATTATAATTTTCATGCATACACAATAAACAATAATTTGTAGATTTAGAAATCTATAGAGAAATAAGCCCCCATAGTGTATATCTCAAATTTTTATGTATAATTTATCAGATCTTTTGTGACATGTTGTCTAGTGGAATACCTGCAGGAGTTTACGAATCAACAAAAGGCATGTTTAAGAAAATTAAAATTCTCTCATAAAATAAGTTGCTAAGAAGCTATAATATCACACATAGTGGTGTGAATCAAATGATAAAGTTATTGAAGTAGAACAAAGTAATTGCAAGTCTCCAAAAGATAGTCCAAAAAACGTGGCATGGGGATTTTGAATCCTTGAGAAAATTCCTAAAAGGGGCATGTAAACTCCCATATTCATGGATACTAGAGCGTGTTGATATAAGAAATGCATAAATGAGTGGGAAAATCACCATGCAAGGTTGTATTACAAATAATCCCAAAAAGTTAACAAGTTGGCATTGAACATAACTTATGAAAAATAATAGTGAGAAAAAACATCAAGGATTTTCATCCTAACATTAAAAGATTTATTTTTTCCTCAAATTATATTTAGCTAGACTACCAAGGGATTGTGCTTTAATCCATGATAACATGATTTAGAGGAATAATTTTCAATATTCTCTCCTAAGAATCAATACTAGAAGTCAAGGCACAACCATGGTTTCTTGTTTCCATTAAAATGCAACAAACTTGTTGGTCGAGGGTGTTAATTTTGGCAGTGTTTGTATAGTGGACACAATATCTAACTATCATAGAAATATCCTAGGATTCAAATGCAAAAAAAATTAATCTAGAAAAAAATTATGATAATGGTTGTCTAAGAACAATGATGAGACTCCTCACGTTGCCTCATATTTCAATTGATGTGGGAGAAGAGTGCATAATAACAAAAATTCAAGTACGTCCCAATTAAGACTAAAGAATTCCATGAATGGTTTCCCATTTTCCTATTTGCTTTAGACTTGATTTCATTTTCTTCCACCAATGAATGCTATAAACATAACTTTCCACAAATCTCTCAATCGATATCCAATCTAATAGATGAAACAACTATAAAAAAATATCATAACATAGATTCTTTGTCATATATTGAAGGTCACACACCACGAAAGCCACCATTGTCTCCATCATAATTAAAAGGGTTATTTTTTTTTTATAATTTACTCTAAGTATTCGAATAATATGATTACACTAAAATGAGAGTTTTGAAACATGAATTAAAAACATAAATGTTATCTAAAGATAATTAATACTAGATGAACTTTGATTGAGCTTCAAAAATTCCATATAAAGAGAACCCCGAAGACTAGGAATGATAGGGAATGAGGAAACAAGATCGATAAAGATCACATAAAAAAGGGTGGAGGCTAAAGATGTAGAAGGAACTAAGCAATAAACATGAGTATATTGAAAGACAAACCAAGCCTACTAAATCAAAGGACTAAATTCAATAAACAAAGAACAATTACTTAAATCCATCATGGATTGAAATATGCTCTGATACCAATAATGTGGGGTTTCCCCTCAAAAGAGAACTAATTTCATGTACACACAATGAAATTATACAAGACCACAGTATTTTTAATTAAACCAAGCACATGCTTATATAACTTTACATTTGTGAGAACTACCTCAATAAATTAGGAGATAATTACTCAACAATCTCATATAAATTAACAACCAAAATACAATAATAGATCTAGTTAGCGATACGATCTCATATAGTCACAAGAATATGAAACTAAAAAATATTAGCCACACCAACTAATAATGATAATATATTAAAATAAAAAATAATTAGAAATAATATAACTAAATTTTTTCCGAAGAAAAAATCATAATTTTATTCAACCTACATATGCCCGAAAGCATTCGAACAAGTAAGCCTTTCAAATGATCCAGAAAAAGAAAAAAAACCACTATATATGAAAAAACATAAATTTATTGGGACTAAGTGATAAAATTCACTTAGCTTCCCCTTTTTTCCTTTCTTTTTCTCCAACTTTTTCCAGACTCCTTGATTAGGAGCTGGCAATAATATTTCCAATTGATTTCCTTCCACCATTGGGGAAACGTATTTGTCTGAGTCTGAGCTCTTAGATACATGGGTTCTCTTTATGCCCCCTGATTCCTTTCAATGGATGTATCCACCTCCTGCTGCTATGATACTATGGTATTTTTTGAATTTTTTCCCTTTTGGCTAGGAACCATTGTTCGAGTTTGATCCTCCATTTAGTCAGAGTGAATTTCAGTGCCATGCTACTTTACAACTCCCCATCCGCTTGTGTTCCTTTTTTGTTTTGTACCTATGCATGTTGATGGTTCACCTTCATTTATTCTTCTTCATCTTCTAAAAGATGGAGATATGAAAAATACCATTGCTTTGGATTTTGGGGCCTTCTCTTTGTCCTTTTTTATGAATTATTTAGCCTATGGGCATGAGTTTCGCAGGTTCCCTATTTGAAAACAAATATGAAAACTAAATGTTGTGTTTTCAAAGGTTCCAATGAATTTCCAAAGCCTTCTAACACTTGATGGGGCCAAAATGGTAGAGGGAGATTATGTATTCTCATCCATGCCAAAATTATTGTAACCACCATTGATGTAGCAACGAACCTAGAAACCATGGAGTTATGAAGGGTCTTTCTCTAACCCAAGACCATGGCCCCCTGTTTAAAGAAAATTCCATATCTTTTTGTGTATTGAATTGTATGACAAAAAAAACTCTTGTAGCACAAATAATTATCACAATTTAGAGTCCAATTGGTGAATACCCATTGATGTAGATCTTCCGACTTGGGCCATAAACCATTGAATCTACATATAACTACTTTATATTGGAGGGTAATGAAAAGACCATAAATCTCTGGTATATTTATTGTCATGGCTAGAGCTTGTTCCATATTTTCAACAATGTAAGGACCTAAGATATTTTGGATTTGTTTATATTAATTGTACGTCTATACTTGGATTGTGTCCTTGAAGAATCTTGATCCACTAGTGTTTGTGGATTGAATAACTTTCTTATATGATCTTGATCCATTGGGATTTATGGAAGTTTGGCCACCAACTCTCAACCTAAAATTTAAGATAATGGTGGAATCCCAATATACAATGCCATTAAATTTTTAGAATCATGTAGCAGTCTCCCCTCAAATAATAAGAATTAAGAAAGAGTTGAAATGCCAAGGGTTTTCTAGATTTTGTCTTTAAGATTTTTGATCAGAGTTGAGCCCTTAATCGAATGCATGGTGGTTTTACCTTTGAGATTCTTGAAAAAAATCTGGAAAAAAAGCCTCTTCCTCCTTCATTAATCTTTTGATCAAATTTGTGAATAGTCCTTCCACCCACTACAACGAAAGAAGTAAAGTACTTTTTTGAACAATATCTATTTCAATCTATGGGAAGGAGGAAAAAATAACTTGAGAGAAAGATAAAAAAGTGGGAGCCACCATTTAAAGATACAAACCCTTTTCATGTCATCAACAATGGAAAACTAAAGAGCGAAAGGAATCTCTGGAAAATCCTCATCCTAGATCTTCCTTAAACTATTGCATTCCAAGAGTGACCAACCCGAGAGAGTGATTGATAGCTACAAGCCCCGTTTTTCTTCTTTATCTAAGGACCCCCTATTTGTGATTTAATGGTCATTTTTCCATATCCAAAAACAAAATCCATGCAAGATCTGAATCATGAAAAATGTTGCGATTAAACGCCCCACTCCTCAGCTCTCCATCCAAACTAGCGATGGCCTCACCGGTGACAACGAGATTCTTCAAAATGAATAAAATGGTGAAACTAAAATTTGTGTGCCCCTCCATTGTCCAAAACCTATATATATATATATATATATATATATATATATATATATAAGAAAATATTGAAATATTTTATTTACAACTCATGAATAGAGATAATAGTTACATGGAAACAAATCATAGGGATTAGAATTACTGTCATTATTACCAAACAAACTTACACAATCCAACCCTTTGAACAAACACAATACTTCCTCTTGCAAGTACTATTTTGTTTTTCTTCTCACTTAATGAGTGTCATTCATCCCATTGTCCATAACCTCAAAATTATCACAATCATAGAGCTCCTCTTACTCTTGGTGAATGTATTTCACTTTTTCTTGCCTTTGCACTTTTGAGGCAACCTCTTTTATTGATATTTTCCTTGCACTTATGAGCTCCTTCATTGTAAGGTGGACACAAGTGCCATTTCTCAAATGACTTGTCTACCATCCATGCATGTCCAACACATGCAATTTAAATTTCATTGAAGTCTACCCAAGTTCACACCAGTAAGCTCAGGTCATCCAAATTCATCTCAAGTTGTCCCAACTTGTCCAAAGTCCATCAAATCTATTTCTCCAAGTTAACCTAGTCTATCCAAGTCAATAAAACTTAGCTCAAGTCAGACTAGTTCATCTAAGTTACCCAATTCCATCCAAGATCATCCAACTCGGAGCAATCTATCCAAGTCTAACCAACTTAACCCAAGTGTGCCTAATTTTTCTAATTCTATTGAAGTCCATCCAATTCTATCCAAATTGGCCTAAGTCCACTCAATTCAATCCATGTTTGTCCAAATTTACCTAAATGTACCCAATTTCATCTGAATTTGTCCAAATTGTGACAAGTGTAATTTATTCATGTGAGTCCATCTAAGGTTTCCCAAATTAATTCAACGATATCCATATCCATTCGAGTTCCCCCCCAAGTTCACTCATATCCACTAAATTGTAGTCAAGTGCACCAAATAATACACCTAATTGTGTTGAGTGGATGTGTTCCTAGTGGATGTGCACCCAATGAGTGTGTCCCATAATTAGGTTATGAGGATACTGGTGCTTGAAGGAATTTATGTCATCCATCACAACCCCCAAGTGTGGCCCACCCATTTGGTCTACATGTAGTCTAAGCACCGAATCTAATTGAGCTCTATATGTTAATCTTGTCCATTATGTACAGTGCATATCTGTGATTGAGGTTTCCAACAACAACCCTCTTTGTCTTTCCTTAATAATTTCACTTCTAAGCTTCTCATAGTGCATCCGGATACTGCTAGCTACCAAGGTTTATTGCACATTCAACACATCCAATTTATGAGCAAGAACACTTGACATCTCCATTGTGTACCTTTTCAACAAGCTAAAGGACTCCAAAACAAAGCTTATAACCATCAATCCCTCATCATGCCCACAAATGTGATCAATCACCATGAAGGTGATCATCAGTGGAGTTTCCCAAAGCCATTTGAGGCTAGGGCCTTACATTCTCCCCTATTAAAAGTATTTGTTCTCCCCAAAAACATCCTCTATAAATTGTGTCCTCAAAGTTTACTACCCAAACCCATGCATCCATTCACAATTTACTTCTTCAACGACTTCACATTATCCATGTTGTAATTGCAATACAATTTCCCACTATGCAACCTTCTTTCAAACAAGTGTATTTTTCTACTTTTACAACAATGTTGTAACAACCCTGGTGAAAATTCTATGTAATAAAATTTGATAAAGGAAAAATAATAACCATGGTCATGGGACATGTATTCCAAGCTGAATTTTAGGAAAAATAACCTAGTGTGGGTGTTCATATGGTTTATTATGGCTATGGAAATTGACAAAGGCAATGAATAAAGCTTTGGAAAGGCAAAGTGACATTTATTGGCATTTATTTATGAAAATAATGAAAATTAGGAGAAAAGGGAGGTGAAAGGTCACAGGTTGCATGTGATGAGGAAAATGAATGAAAATAATGGAAATTTGAAGAAATTAGTGGCCTCATTAATAAAAAGGCCTCTGAGGACTAGTTCATGGCTTTTGGTTCGTTCAATTTTGAAGCTCTCATTTTCTCTCTCTCTCTCTCTCATACTCTTGGACACTTAGATTTTTCATGGAGCACTGTTGGAGGATTGTGGCATACATGAAATTTTGGAGCAATGAGTAAAACAAAGAGAAGGAAAGCGCAAGAGAGCATCGAGATCAACATCTACAATTTTTTTTTCTTTCAGTTACCAAGTTGCATGTATGTTTTCCTCACTAGTTTTGGCACACATGACATATGAATGTGGTCTCTTGGTCATGATATGTCATTGGCATAGATGATTTCCTGGATTTGAAAGTGGATTTTCCTAGCCTTTCCATTTCCTGGATAGCCATGGTATTATGGTTTCATTTGATTTTTTTTTTTCTGGTTGGTTCTCATGTTCCTTTAGATGTAGGTTGAGCTACTAGTTCTTGGAACCTTGGTTGGAAAAATGCTATGGAGCCCTGTAAAAACTTGGGCTGAGTTACTAATCCTGGAGCCTTGGTTGGAAAATAAATCTCGAGCCCTTGGTTGGTTGAGTTGGTATTCTTAGAGCATTGGTTGGAACAAACAATCTAGAGCCATGGACAACTTAGGTAGATACCGATTTGGTGATGATTAGTGATGTCTGACCGTGAGGTGGAATCGCTGCTGAGGGATGAGGTGGTTGGACTCCGGAGCCCTGGTTTTGTTTTGATTGATTTTTTTTGTGAGATCCCACATTCATTCTTGGAATATGGCACAGGGATGACTATCTTAAAGAGAGATTTGTTTCAACCATGTCTATGGTCGGGTGGTATGTGGAAGTCCCTGACTTGGTTGCATTTTTCTTATGGAAATAAGAGCTCTTTTCCTCTAGTATTGATGGGTAAATATGATTGTTATTATGTGGCTTATATAGTTGTTCTATGCTTGTCATTTTTGTTGTTTATATGCTGGTTATGAATGTGTTCTAAGATAGTGATGATGTATGGCTCTCATCATGTTTTGATTTGTAAATGAATGAAAAATCAATCTATGACCTAATAGATGATAATCTGGCTAATGTGATGAGGCATCAATTCTTCTTAGCGATTCTCAGATAATTATGAGATCCCTATGCTCATATTTGTTTTTTAAACCCGTATATTACATATTTGTGACATGTTTGACAAAATTCTTGTTATAACTCGTATGGGTCCATTTAAATCCTTGTTCAATTAATTGCATTTCTATCATTATTTCATTATTATATTTTATTCTGAAAAGTGTCATGGAGTTCTGGACAATGATCTGAGCCCTGAGCCTGAAAAAGTGGCTTAGAAATTAGAGTCGCAGGCACAAAAATACATGGGAAATTTCCCAGCCACATGCATACCCATGATGTGGGAGTGACTGGAGAGTCCCAACCGCACTCATGCCCATGTCATGGTAGAAACTGGGGGATTAATGCAACAAAATTTAGTTTGTCTCAGGGTCTAGTCACCTAGAAGGTTTGGATGGCCCCTATGGGTTCTGCTGCAGGTGTAGAAGGTTTTTGTTGTTGTGTTCCATCAATTCCACTTCATTAACTGACACATAGGGAGTTGAATCATATAATAGTAACTCTTGACCACATGTTTACCCTGGTTGGTAGGTTACTTGGGCGGATGTGGGAGGAGGGTGTTATAGAGTTGTATCAAAGCATGGTTTACCCCTCGGGCTGGATGGGCAATTTGTTGGTCATGTATGTGGCCTATGTGCTTGTTGCATATGCATTGTTTTGGTCATGGTTGCAATGATGTTGCCATGTGAAGGTTGATGGGGTTGTTATGGAATGTGTCATCATGAGTGTATGATTGGTTATGTGTTGTTTATGCATGTAAGGTTCTTACATGTTAATGTGTACATTGGTATGGTTGTTGTTGTCATGCATGAGGTCATGGTATGTGATTGATATGGTCATGCATTGATGAATAGACTATGGCTGGAATAATGTTTATGTGTTATTTTATCTATATATTTACATGATGTTATGATTATGCTTATACATGTATTACACTGATTGTTTTATCTTGCAGAAGATATCCTCCCCGAATGATGCTAAGGTACGTTGGTTTGTTTATGATTTGGTTTAGATGACATAAGATGCCTTGCAAGAAAGAGATAAAATATGACTAGCAAGATGGTATATTAAAAATATTCTTCCTATGAATCAAATGAGCAACGTGGTGTTGGGCACTCTTCTGATTTAGTAGACACATTGAGAAGTTTGAAGGAAGAAATAAGGAGTTGCAAAGAAGATAAGACAGAATCATCTAGGCATAGGAAAAACAAGCACAAGTCAATGCTATAATTCTTCAAAGTTTATAAAAATTGTTGAGACAAGGACCACTTCATATCATCTATGGAAAGGAGGATAGGACTAATAGGGCCTCTAGAAGTAGACCCCATACTGGGAACAAGTCAGATAGAGTTGACACGATTATGGATGGTAGGTTCTTGGATACTCCGAACAGGAGGGGTGATAGACACATGTAATCTTCTAGTTCTAGTTCTTACGAGCACTATGATCATCATCGTTATCACCCTGACAGGAGGAGCGATAGGGGGTACTTTTCGGATGAGTTCAATAAAGTAAAGCCACCTAAATTTGATGGAGAGATGAAGAAATCACAGGATGAAGGAGCATGTTTTCTTGGAAGGAATAAGTTCTTTAGGTTACATGATTACTCATAGAACATGAAGACCATAATAACTACATTCAATATTAAAGGTAAAGCAAACATCTGGTGGGAATATGTAAAGAATGTCAGAGATATTTATGAGGAGGGATTTAATTGGAGTGAATTTGAGAGACTATTCAGGAAGAAGGGTCTATTGGAGAAACACAAGACGATAGATAAAAAGAGTTTTAAGAGCTAAAGAAGGGCTCTATGACCGATGAGGAGTATACTAGTAGATTTCTGGATTTGTTGAGGCATGTGCCTTACCTCAAGGAGGAGAAGGCCAAGATTCATAGATTCATCAATGGGTTTATGATAACATTCAAATACATGATCGAGTTTGATGAGCCTAGATAATTAGAGTTGGCCATTCAGAAACTAAAGCATTGCTATGAGAAATCGAAGCACAAATATGAGACTAAAAAAAATTGGAATGGTAATGACAAGAATACAAGAAAATTGGACAAGAAGTGAGAAATACCTCAGGATATAGGTAAAAAAGAGAATTTCTCACCACCTAAGAAGTTCAATACATCTGGCAAAGGATAGGGACTTTGATCAGAGGAGTAAATTAAGAGTAAAAATATACATTATTGGAGAGATTTTCCCCACAACATCTGGGTGGTAGACCAAAAATATAAAGTTCTCAACAGGCATAAACAGTGGGATATGTTGGAGAAAGTGTTCTTAGGATCTATGAAACGTTAGATAATAGGTAGGCAGATCACCAAACATCTATTATCGAGATGGACGGTTAGCTTTGTGATCAAGTTATTTCTATTTTGATTAACCCTAGATCTAATTATAGTCATGTTAATACTGACCTAGTGGATAAGTGTGGTTTGAATAAATAAGTGTATGCAAAGTCTCGGTTAATGTAGTTGGTTACATGTACAAATAAGCGAGTTTATCATTGGGTAAGAGCTTCTGCATTTGAGTTGAATGCTATGTCTACATCATCACATCTGAATGTATTTCCGTTGGGATCGTATAACATGCTTTTGGGTATGGACTAGTTGTATCTTCATAGGAACAAGGTGGATTGTTATGACAAGGCTATCGAGTGTTTGGATGACAATGGCGAACAAAGAGTCTTGCTTGGTAGTAAGAAAGAAACATCAGTTAGGATGGTAACAATTATGCAGGCGAAGCGTAGTCGTATGAAAGGGTGTTTGTTATTTGCAATACATATTTCTAGTGAAAAAGGTAAGAAAGTTGATGATATATATTTCTTGAGTAGGTACCCAGTTCTACAGTATTTTCAGGATGTATTTCCCACGAAGATTTAAGAGTTACCGCCTCATAGGGAAGTGGATTTTTCTATTGAGTTGTTACCTGGGGCAACACCAACATCAAGGGAACCATACAGGATGAGCACTCCAGATTTGGTAAATCTGAAGTTGCAGTTGAAGTAAATGCTTGATAAGGGATACATTAGGCCAAGTGTGTCACCATGGGGCACATCGGTATTTTTTGTGAAGAAGAAAGATGGTACTATCAGGTTGTGCATTGATAACAGACAGCTGAATAAGGCGACCGTTAAGAATAGGTATCTGTTGCTGAGGATTGATGATTTATTCGATCAGTTGAAGGGAGAAGCAGTGTTCTCGAAGATTGAACTGAGATACAAATATAATTAGGTATGCATTAAATAAGATGACATTTAGAAGACAACTTTCCGGACCAGGTACAAACATTATGAGTTTGTTGTAGTTCCATTTGGTTTGACTAATGCTCCAACTACTTTTATGTGCTTCATGAATAGCATGTTGAATCCTTATTTGGAAAATTTGATTATTGCGTTCATAATGCTATATTGGTATATTATAAAAATGAATAAGATCATGCCAAACATTTAGCAGGAATGTTGATATTTATAAGAGAGCATTAGTTGTATGCTAAGCTTAGCAAACACAGTTTCTTTCAAACAAAGGTACACTACTTGGGACATGTTGTCTGCAAGGAGGTCATAACAGTGGATCGAGAGAAGATAAGAGCTATCATGGAGTGGGAAACTCCTAGGAATGTGGAGGAGGTAAAATAATTTATCGGGTTAGCAAGTTATTGCAGGAGGTTCATCAGAAACTTCTAAGAGATTGTTTACCCTATCACATCATTGTAAAGGAAAGGTAAGAAGTTTGAATAGAAAGATGAATGTGCATCTAGTTTTTAGTACTTAAAGAATTTGTTGACACATTCTCCTTTGTTAAATACAACAGATCCGGAAAAAGAGTTTGTAGTATGTAAAATTATTGCAAGAGAGAGCTCGGCGAAGTCCTTATGTAGGAAGGACAAGTGGTACATTATGAGTCACAAAAACTAAATGAGCACGAGCATAAGTATCTGAAACATGATCTTGAGTTGGCAACGATCATTCATTTACTGAATATGTGGAGGCCCTATATTCTGGGAAACGATTTATATTGATGAGTGATCACAGTGAATTGCGGTATCTATTTGACCAACCAAATCTGAACGTTAGGAAAGATAGAAGGTTGGCCACGATCAGTGAGTTCGAATTTGAGATTAGGTATATTAAAGGTAAAGATAAAATGGTTATAGATTCTCTTAGTAGATGGATACAGGTGAATCATATAGCAGCTATGAGCTCCTATGGGACAGATATATAAGATAGGATCTTGCATGAAGGTAAGCAGGATGTCAGGTATATGAATCTTAGGCACAAATTGCAGCAAGGTATAGGTACATGTACTGGTACAAGAATATGTACAGGTATAGGTGCACAGGATGTGGAATATCATGTCACAATAGATGGCTTGATCAAGTTGAGAGATAGGATATACGTTCCAGACAATAGTGAACTCAAGAAGGTGATATTGAGGGAGTTTCACGTGAAACCATATTCAAGTCACCCAGGCTATCAAAAGACGCTAACAACAATGAAGAAGTTTTACTATTGGACGAATTTGAAGAGAGACATAGCAAAGTTTGTGGCTAGATGCTTAGATTTTCAACAGGTAAAATCAGAGTGTAAGCATCCAAGTGGAATACTACAACTGATTCTGATTCTAAATTGGAAATGGGAGGTCATTTCCATGGACTTTATCACAGGTTTACCGTTGAAATCTAGACAACATGATTCCATCAAGGTTGTGGTGGACAAGTTGACGAAGGTAGGGCACTTCATTCCAATGAAGTGTACATACTTAGCGAATGATGTAGCATAGGTCTTCATCAGGGATGTGGTCGGATTGCATGGTGTTCTGAGGAATATTGTGTCAGACAGGGACACAAAGCTCACTTACAAGTTTTGGAAGGATTTATTTGCAGGTTTGGGCGCAGAGTTGGCCTTCAGTACGACTTATCATCAACAGACATATGGACAGACAAAGAGGGTCAACAGGATATTGGAGGACATGTTGAGGATGTATGTGATGTATCAATAGTGAAAGTGGGAAGTGTTAGAAAATTAAATATTACAAAGCAATGCAACACATAAAATATGTGGAAAACACAAGCACACAAAGCACATAAAACCAGAGAGACACAGATATACGTGGTTCACCCAGTTTGGGTTATGTCCACCTCGAACAACTAGTCCTTCCTTTCTATTATCCAGCAAAATGAAGAGACACAACCTACAATAGATTCGTTGTAATATCCTATGTTCTCTCTCACAGTCTCCCTATCTATTTCTCGCTCTGAGAATACACACACAATACACAGCCGCAATACAATACCCTCATACAAAGAGAGGGGTTGCCTTCTAGGGAAAAAAACCCTAAACTAAACATAAATTCTACCGTCAGATCATCCACCTAATGAACGGCCTATAATGACTAGAAATTACTATACTTTTACAAGGCAATTTTACATATGTTCTTCGCTTCGGGGGCGCTGCCCCCGAAACCCCTGGCGCCCCCCCTGGACCCCCCAGGCAGCGTTTAATTACGGGCGGCGTTGCCTCCCCATTAAGGTACAGGGGTCCAACGTTGTGATACAAAATAAACAAGATAATCAGACTCCACACCCAACAGGAAGATTATCTTACACTGGTAGAGTTGACTTACAATAATGGGTATTAAGAATCTTTGAGTATGAGTCTATTTGAGGCATTGTTGTTGGAAATACTGAGAGGTGGGGTGAATCAGTATTCCTTTCAATTAGAGCATTAGTTAATCTTCAATTATTATCAGTGTTTGTACAATGATAGCAGTAAACAAAAGGAACACAAATGCACACATTTTTTAAGGTGGAAACCCACTCTGGGACAAAAACCACCAAATGCTTTTCTAATAATTCTTTAATATTAACCTCCAATTGAAAATAAAACAACAACTTCCTAGAATCTAGAAAAGCATTCTTCTCCAGCTCCCACTGGATGGACGCTCCAACACCCAAGATTATTCAGTAGTCAACTAAACGGATGCCCCAACACCCAATGAGCTACAACTCACCCAGCACCACCCTACCACCCTGAATTTTTCACAAGCTTGAACCTATTGGTGACTTCATGCACCACCCTAGCACCACCCTAGCACCCTATATAAGAATAGAAGAAGAATGGACTCTTGTACTACAAAAAATGGTCCACTTTACAATAGAATGATGTAGAATAAGAAGACACACTAGACCGTAACCCCAACTATGACACAACCACCTAATGATGATCCTAGACCTCCCGACACTGCCTCTTCAACTCTTGGCAGATAGACACTAGTATAATTTTTACAATAATGTATTTACAATGACTTAGTACAATGATACCTTTACAGTGAATGTATGCAGTGCTGCCCACTTGAAGAGTTCATGTGATGAACTTCTTGTTTATTTTATGCACCTTGGTTGTTGCTCTTGTCATGATACCCTCTGTTGCACCTTGCTTTGCTTTGCTGCCCTAGAAATTCTGGTCCTTTGCAGCCCTTAACAACACATGATCTAGCTTTTTCTTGAATTTTGGGAGCTTCATATTGAATCTGGTGTATCTCTGTGATTTCAGATCCCCAATATGTGATTTTCAGCCCTGTAGTATTCCTCTGAGTCTTCTTTCCAATGCCACATGTCTGACCCAATTTGTATTCTTCAAGGGAGAGTTATGCCCAATCTCTCACAATGCCCTAATTATGGATTGTTTCAGTAGAGCGAACTTGTATGATGTGCTGCGTGTCACTATTTCTTCATTCAGCTTTGAAATTGATACATCGAAAACTAAAGCCCGTGCACTATCTGCCACTTTTTATAGAATTCAAATCTGATACTCAGAGAGAGAGTTATGACGATTTTCCCAAGTTCACTTCTTTGAGATGAATTTCAGGAGCCTGTAAAAACACTGACTTCCACAGATCATATCTCCGAAAATATTGCGCACCTTGATCTGAAATTTTTACAAGAGCTTCCTCAGGATTTTGGCTTTGCCTCATAAACATTTCAGCTTCTGAACCTTCATAGAAACAAAGCTATAGTGAAAATTCCATGATGCCCTGTTTCAGATAACGAAATCCCTACATAAGGAGGATATGAGGGTCACAATTTAAATGCTTAGGTTGAGAGAGGCTTCAAAAAGTGAACGTGGGAGGGATTTTAGGAGCTTAAAAGTCATTAATTATTGAATTTTCAATGACCCATGCCACAACCCCATGGGGTTTTAGCCCACTAACCGGGGTTACAAACTTCAAACATGAATATCTCTCAAACCATGAAGAATTACGTGGCGTGCCATATATCAATGGAAACATCTCGACAAGTAGAAACCATCAAAAGAATTATTGACCCAGAATATAATAATTTGGTAGGTTAAAATTCCCATGAAATATTGGGTTAGCCCCTGGTGCTGCTTGGGTTGACATCAATGACAACCTCTGATCAACAATCTCCCCCTTTGGCATTGATGGCAACACAAGTACTCCCCCTGCGATCATTACAACTCTTCCTATAACATTCTATCCCCCTTTGACATCAATGGAAAAGGGTAACTCCCCCCTGACACACAACCATATTACAGACCTGTACACACTTCCTATCCCCCTTTATATTCTGAATAAGGAAAATCTAATGAGAACTTGGGAGAATCCCATGCTTCTGGTGAAGATATTCCAATGCTTCATGAGTACTCTTACAATCATCAATGCTTCCTACCTAGTCTGCATCTATAAAGGCTTGAATAATGAGATTGTTACCCTTGGGATACCACAAGCCATATTTTTTTGTTCCCTTTAGATATCGAAGAATTCTTTTGACAACAATAATATGTGATTCTTTTGGTGCTACTTGGAATCTTGCTACTTTTGCAACTGCTTGCATAACATCTGGCCAGGAGGCTGTTACATATAGAAGACTACCAATTATAGATCTGTACAAACTTTGATCCACATCCTTATATGAGTCGTTTATTCTTAATTTGAAACCTATTACCATCGGAGTAAGGATGGGTTTTCAATCTTCCATTTTAAATTTCTTGAGCATTTCCTTGATGTACTTGGCTTGACATATAAATATTCCTTTCTCTTGCTGAGATATTTGAAGCCTTAAGAAGTATGTCAGCTCACCAAGTAAAGGCATCTCGAACTCACTTTTCATCTTTGTAGCAAAGTTCTTACCTAGTCGATCATCATTGCTACCAAATATTATATCATCCTCTTTAGCTATTAGATGTGCTTTAGTTGCTTCATCCAAAACATATATGTTGTTTGGAGCTCGACTTGTTGTAGCCACAATTTCACCACACTTTCCTTTCCTGATTTCACATTTTTTGGAGTTGAATAGTATTGTGTGTCCTTGATCACACATTTTTCCAGCACTGAGCAGATTGTGATTCATGTTTTCAACCAATAGAACATTCTTGGCTAGAGCATCTTTTCTTCTGAGAGTGACGGTACCTGATCCTATAACATTTGAAGATCCATCATTTCCAAAGGACACGGTTCCATCCTTCTTCTCTTTCAAAGATACAAATTTCTTTCTATCTCTAGTCATATGTGTTGAGCATCTGCTATTAACATACCACACATCTTTGTTGTTTTGAGACTTGAGAGCGAGAGCACAATTATCATTCTTCTTCTTCTTCCATGTTCGTTCGTTCTGTGGCTTCGAAGATTCTTCTGGAGGATTTTCAAGTCTGCAGTCTTTGGCTATGTATCCAAAGTTTCGACATTTGTAACATTCAATATTATTTCTTAAATGTTCAAATCTATTGATGTTTCTCTGAGCCCTGGGAGGTTAATATTTGATAGATCTCCTGGAATTGTATTGGTTCCTAGGATACGTGCGACATTCTACAGCTTTATGACCAAATATTCCACATGAATAACAATAGCCATAAAAAATACATTGGTACCTGGATGGAAATCTTCGTCGAGGGATTGTCTTCCAAGGATGTTCTTGCGAATCTTGTCCAATGAAGTCTACATGCATGTCAAATCTCATAGGTTCATTGTTATTTGTTGTAGAAGGTCCTGCTTCTTCTTCTTTGTAACCGAGGCCAGTTCTGTCATTGTAATATTGTTGATTGTTGATGATTTCTTCCAATGCCCTTGAGTTGTTGGCATAGTTTTGGATAGTTTTTCCTTTCTTCACTTCCTTACGCAGTGAGACTACTTTGGCTTCTAATTCTTCCCTTTCTTGGTTGCTTTCTTCCAACTTCTTTTGAAGTGACTCTTCAATGCATTTGTGTTCTTCAACTTCATTTTTGAGACCTTTAACTTGTTCTTCAAGAGTATTGGAACAGATCTTCTCAGCCTTGAGCTCTTTTATAAGCTTGATTGCTCCCTTAGAAAATTATTCTATGGTCAACCCTTCTACCTCTTGTTTATTATGCTAGGCCATAAACAATACTTTCTCATTGGCTTCTTCTTCATTGTCATTGTCTTCATCGAATGATGAGCTATCTTCTTTAGAGAGAAAGTTCCTTTTGGATCTTTGCTTGTTGAATTTCTTAAAGCCTTTCTTTCCTTTTGAGTTTCCATCACTTCTGTTCGGACATTTTTCTACGAAATTCCCAACCTCACCACAGCCGAAACATATCAATGGAAGTTTACATTTGAATTTTCCCTTACCAATTTTTAGTTTTCTCATAAAGTAAGCATATTCTTCATCTGAAAGACATTATTCATCATCTCCCTTTTCTTCACACTTATAGGTGCATGTCTTTTCAATTGAAGGTTTTATGTCCTTATTTGTTTTCTTAGATGCAACGAACGCAGTTTCTAGATGCAAAGTACCCTCTTCTTCATCAAGTCTCATTTCATATGCTATGAGAACTCCATGTAATTCCTCTTTGCTGAATTTGTCTAGATTTGCACTGTATTCTAAGACCGATACGTTTGGGTTGAATCTCCCTGGTAACGTTCTAAGAATATTTCGTATAATAGCCTTCTCGTCAATTGGCTCTCCCAATCCTGCGAGAGTATTGGTTATTTCATCAACGTATTGGAAGTATGCAGCAATATTGCCATCTTATTTCATTCTGAGTTGCTCAAATTTTTCTCTCTAGATTTGAAGCTTTGCTTCTTTTACATTTGAGTCACTTGCATATATATTCTCAAGCTTGTCCCATACATGTTTGGAAGTTTTACAACCCAACACCTTATGATAAGCAGATTCAATAAGTTCACTGATAATAATATTCTTTGCTTTTGCATCATTTACCAAATTCTTCTTACCTTGTTCATCCGCGGTTGATGTAAATCCATTTTGAGCAGTTTCCCATACTTTGTAACCTTGCGCCAAGTGATTGATATCCATTCTTCCTTTCCAGAGTGCATAATTATTTTCATTGAACAGAGGTACACCATTCTTGGTATGATCCATGACCTCCTTCTAGCTGTTAAACTACTATTGAAGGAACCAAGCTCCGAAACCAATTGTTGGAAATACTGAGAGGGGGGGTGAATCAATATTCCTTTCAATTAGAGCATTAATTACTCTTAAATTATTATCAGTGTTTTTACAATGATAGCAATAAACAAAATGAACACAAATGCACACAGTTTTTAAGGTGGAAACCCACTCTAGGACAAAAACCACCTAATTATTTTCTAATAATTCTTTAATATTCAACTCCAATTGAAAATAAAGCTCCAACTTCCTAGAATCTAGAAAAGCATTCTTCTCTAGATAGCACTGGATGGATGCTCCAACGCCCGAGATTCTTTAGTAGTCAACTAAACGGATGCCCCAACACCCAATAAGCTACAACTCACCTAGTACCACCATACCACCCTAAATTTTTCACATGCTTGAACCTATTGGTGACTTCATGCACCACCCTAGCACCCTATAGAAGAATAGAAGAAGAATGGATTCCCGTACCAGGGAAAATGGTATACTTTACAATAGAATGATGTAAAAGAAGAAGACACACTAGACCATAACCCCAACTATGACACAACCACCTAATGATGATCCTAGACCTCCCGATACTACCTCTTTAACTTTTGGCAGATAGACACTAGTACAATTTTTACAATAATGTATTTAAAATGACTTAGTACAATGATACCTTTATAGTGACGGTATGCAGTGTTGCCCACTTGAAGACTTCATTTGATGAACTTCTTGTTGCTGTTCTGCACCTTGGTTGTTGCTCTTTTCATGCTACCCTCTGCTGCACCTTGCTTTGCTTTGCTTCCCTAGAAATTCAGGTCCTTTGCAGCCCTTGACAACACATGATCTAGCTTTTTCTTGCCTTCTAGGAGCTCGATATTGAATATGGTGTATCTCTGTTATTTCAGATCTGCAATATGTGATTTTTAGCCATGTAGTAGTCCTCTGAGTCATATTTCCAATGCCACAGGTCTGACCCAATTTGGATTCTTCAAGAGAGAGTTATGCCCAATCTCTCATAATTCCCTAATTATGGACTGTTTCAGTAGAGAGAACTTGTACGGTGTTCCACGTGTCACTGTTTCTTCATTCAGCTCTGAAATTGATACAGTAAAAACTAAAGTCAGTGCACTATTTACCAATTTTTACATAATTCTAATATGATACTCAGAGAGAGAGTTATGACGATTTTCCCAAGGTCACTTCTTTGAGATGAATTTCGGGAGCCTGCAAAAACACTGACTTCCACAGATCATATCTCCGAAAATATTGCGCACCTTGATCTGAAATTTTTATAGGAGCTTCCTTGGGATTTCGGCTTCGCCTCATAAATATTTCAGCTTCTGAACCTTCGCGGAAAAAAATTTAGAGTGAAAATTCCACGATGACCTGTATCAAATAGCGAAATCCCTACATAAGGAGGATATGAGGATCACAATTTAAATGCTTAGGTTGAGAGGGGCTTCACCAAGTGAATGTGGGAGGGATTTTAGGAGCTTAAAATTTTTTAATTATTGATTTTTCAATGACCCATGCCACAACCCCATGGGGTTTTAGCCCACTAACTGGGGTTACAAACATCAAACATGAATATCTCTCAAACCGTGAAGAATTATGTGGTGTGCCATATATCAACAGAAACATCTCGACAAGTAGAAACCATCAAAAGAATTCTTGACCCAGAATATAGTAATTTGGTAGGTCAAAATTCCCATGCAATATTGGGTTGACATCAATGACAACCGCTAATCAACAATTGTATGGGTGGATTTGTAATACTCCTATTAGTTGGAGTGATCCATATAACAGGGTATTGGTAGGACCAGATATGTTGGCAGATATGGAATAGGAAATATAGATAATAAAGAAGAATATAAAGGCAACATAAGGTAGGCAAAAAATTTATGTAGACCAGAACAAGTTTTTTAAGGAGATTTAGGTTGGGGAACATGTGTACTTGCACATCAAGCCCAAGAAGAGCTCCTTAAGGATTGAATCATGTGAAAATATGAGACCTCGGTCTTGGGGACCTTTAAATATTCTTGAGAGGATTGGGCTAGTAACCTATCAAATTTCACTACCTCCGACAATGAAAGTCCATGATGTTTTCGATGTGTCATTTCCTAAGAAGTATATTAAATTTTCTAATAATGTGATTGACTGTTTTGTATTGTAGGTGGAGCCAAAAGGAGAATTCAAGCCGAAACCTCATTACATTTTACAGAAAAATATGCTCATGCTCCATAATCGAGTCATCAAGCAGGTTAAAGTGCAATGGAAGCATGTTGGACCTGATGAAGCTACATGGGAGATGTCAAATCAAATGCGGGCCATGTATCCTTCTCCATTCGCTGGTTGAACGAATTTTTGGGTATAGGAATTTGGTATATGTTTTTGGTACATGATTGGTATGATGTTTTGGTATATGTACATACGTATATGGATGTAAATACCGCCATGAGCTATGTTATAAGGATCCAATAAGTGGCATGGGTCTCATGTCACTATGATGTTATATTTTTCATGTTGTCATGAGGTTTGCTTCTCAACAGGACTGCCATTGTAAATAATGCAACGAATAAGTTTATAAATATCCATTGTTAATATGTTTTTCTTACAAAAATATTGTTGGTTGTAGGTGTCGATGAACACTGAGGACAGTGTTCCCCCAAAGGGGAGGATTCTGTAACAACCCTGGTGAAAATTCCTTGTAATAAAAGTTAGTAAAGGAAAAATAATAGCCATGGTCATGGGACACATAATCCAAGCCGAATGTTGAGAAACACATCCTAGTGTGGGTGTTCATATGGTTTATTATTGTATGGAAATTGGAAAAGGAAATGACTAAGGCTTTGGAAAGGCAAAGTGGCATTTATTGGCATTTATTTATGAAAATAATTGAAATTAGGAAAAAATGGAGGTGAAATGTCATAGGTTGCATATGAGGAGGAAGATGAAGGAAAATAATGGAAAATTGAAGAAATTAGAGGCCTTATTTGTAAAAAGTATTCTAGGGATTAGTTCATGGATTTTGGTTCGTTTAGTTTTGAAGCTCTCATTTTCTCTCTCTATCTCTCATACTCTTGGACACTTAGATTTTTCTTGGAGCACTCTTGGAGGAGTGTGGCATACTTGGAATTTTGGAGCAAGAAGGAAAAGAAAGAGCGGAAAAGTGCAAGAGGACATCGAGATCAACAACTACAACGAGTTTTTTTTGCAGGTACCGAGTTGCATGTATGTTTTCCTCACTAGTTTTGGCACACATGGCATATGCATGTGGTCTCTTAATCATGATATGTTATTGGCATGGAGGATTGCCTAGATTGAAAATAGTTTTTCCTAGTCTTGTCATTTCCTGGATAACCATGGTGTTGTGGGTTTATTTCCTATTTTTTTCTGGTTGGTTCTCATGTTACTTTAGCTATGGGTTAAGTTACTAGTTCCTAGATCCTTGGTTGGAAAAAAGCACTAGAGCCTTGCAACAGCTTGGGCTGAGTTATTAGTCCTGGTGCCTTGGTTGGAAAAATACTCTGGAGCCCTTGGTGGGTTGAGTTACTAGTCCTGGAGGCTTGGTTGTACAAACACGTTGGAGCTCGAAAAAAACTGTGGGTTGAGTTACTAGCCCTGGAGCCTTGGTTGGAACAAACACTTTGGAGCCATGGACAACTTGAGTAGAGACCGATCTAGTGATAGTTAGTGATGTTCGACCATGAGGTGGAATCACTGGTTGAGGGATGAGGTGGTTTGGCCTAAGTAAGCCCTGGTTTGGTTTTGATTGATTTTTTTTGTGAGATCCCACATTCATGCTTGGAATATGGAATGGGGTTGGCTGGATAAAAGAGAGATTTGGTTCAGCCATGCCTATGGTCGGGTTGTATGTGGAAGTCCCAAACTTGGTTGCATTTTTCTTATGGAAATAAGAGATATTTTCCTCTTGTATTGATGGGTAAATATGCTTGTTATTATGTGGCTTATACTGTTTTTCTATGCTTTTCATTTATGTTGTTTATATGCTGGTTATGAATGTGTTCTATGACAGTGATGATGCATGGCTCTCATCATGTTTTGATTTGTAAATGAATGAAAAATGAACATATGACCTAATAGATGATAATGCAACTAATTTGATGAGGCATCAATGCTTCCTAACGATTCTCAGATAAGTATGAGACCCCTATGCTTAGATCTGTTGTTTAAACTTGTAGATTACATATTTGTGACATGTTTTACAAAATGCCTATCATGGCTAGTAAGGGTCTAGTCTAGTCCTTTTTCAATTAATTGCATTTGTATCATTATTCCACTATTATCTTTCATTCCTGAAAGTGTCATGGAGTTATGGCAGTGACCTAAGCCCTGGGACTGAAAAAGTGGTTATAAATAGGATGTAACGTACACCTCCCCTCACATCTACCCATGTAACTGACCAATCAGGGTAAACACGAGATGAGGAAAGTTAAAAGAATACTCAACCTACTTGGTGACTTTAAGGAAGTGGAATCGATGTGGAAAACCATAACACATATTCTCTGTACCTAGTAAAGGACCCCTAGAGGATATCCCAGTCATCCACTTGACCTGTCCCTGGGTCCCATTGAATTTTAATGAAGAAAAACCTCATACGCTCCCTTGATATGGGAAAGGGTGCATCTAGGAGGCTCTAGACATTCCCAAAACATAGCCATGCATGCGCCCAGGGACTTTTTCCCTTAGACCTATGCCAACATCTGTGGTATTTATGAAACGTTTTAAACCCAGAATCCCAGGCACTGCCCAAAACATCATGTAGCTTCTAGAATCCATGAAACACATGATCACAATTCTAATGAACCAAAAACTGACTCTAGGACTAGGCTTAACCAACCCCAACCAAGATTGACATTCTGTCAAACACTTGACATCAATGAAATCTACTGGTCTAAGATACAAGACAAAGCATGAATGACTGAAAAATATTATGAGACATGAAAAGAAGGATCACTACCCTCTTCCTTGAATCGTTATGGCATCAATTAGGTCTTGCATCCATTATTTTAACATTTACAAGTAAATACATGAAATAACCATGACTTGAACTAGTCATATAACCATGCTTATAACCAGCATAAAACCATGTAAATAATAGTGATATGAAAACCATTAAAGCCACATGTTAATAAGTACAAAAGTAAGAGATCTTAGATTTTATTAAACATAGGCTTCATGCCCAAAAACTACTTATCCTCAATCGACAAACAATCAAGGATACATTTTTCCACATCTGATCGACTGTCTCCCATGTAGCTTCATCGAGACCAAAGTGCTTCCACTAAACTTTAACTTTCTCGATGGCTCTATTCCTGAGCATGAGCTTCTTTCGCTGCAATATGCACTACGGTTCTGGCTGGAATTATCCCTTTTTCTCCACCTGCAATATAGACTAATCAATAACATGATCAACATCCTTTATATACCTTTTAAGTAATGAATCATGAAACACATCATGGAATTTCATTGCTGGAGGCAGTGGAAGTTGATAGGCCACGAGTCCGATCCTCTCAAAGATCTCAAAAGGCCCACAATACCATGGTTCCAACTTGGCACATCATCCAATCCTCAAGGAGCTCTTCTTGGGCTTGACGTGAAAATACACATGCTCCCCAACCTGAAACTCCTTAAATTCTCTGTGCTGTTTTGCATAACTATTCAATCTATCTTGTGCTACCTTTAGATTATTCTTTATAACCTGGATTTCATATTCCATGTCTGCCAACATGTCTGGACTAATGAACACCCTGTTAATATGATCACTCCAACTGATGGGAGTATTAAAACTCTACCCGTACAATTCCTCAAAGGGACTCATCCCCAATGACTCCTGATACCCATTGTTTTAAGAAAAATCAACCAATGGTATATTATCTTCCCACTTCCACTATTGATGCATCACATACATCCTCAACATGTCCTCCAAGATCCTATTGATCTTGTCAGTTTTTCCATATGTCTCAGGATGATAAGTTGTACTGAAGGCCAACTATATATGCAAACCTGCAAACAACTCTTTACAAAACTTGAAAGTGAACTTTGCATCCCTGTCTGACATAATATTATTTGGAACACCATGTAATATTACTACATCTTTGATGAAAACTTGTGCTACATCACTAGTTGAATACATATTCCTCACTTGGATGAAGTGTGATACCTTTGTCAACCTGTCCACAACAACCATGATAGAATCATGTTGTCTCACTTTCCTAAACAAACCTATCATAAATTCCATGTAAATGAAATCCCATTTACATTATGGAATCAAAATAGGTTGTAGTAGTCCACTTGGATGCCTACACTCTGTCTTCACCTGCTGACAATCCAAACACCTAGCCACGAACTCTACTGCATCCTTCCTCAAATTTAGCCAATAATGGAACCTCTTCATTGTAGTCAATTTCTTCCGATAGTTTGGGTGAATTGAATATGGTTTCGCATGAAACTCCCTCAAGATCACCTTCTTGAGCCCACTAATTTTTGGCACATATATCCCATATCTAAACCTGACCAATTCATCTACCATGAGATGATAGTCCACATCTTGTACACTTTCACCTGCACCTCTACCTATATCTATACCTATACCTATACCTGTACCTTGTTGCAATATGTGCCTAGGCTCCATATACCTGACATCCTTCTGACCTTCCTGCAAGATCCCATCCTATAAATCTGTCCCATAGGAGCTCATAATTGTAATGTGATTTACTTGTATCCGTCTGCTAAGAGCATCTGTGACCATGTTCTCTTTAACTTTGATGTACTTGATCTCAAAATCAAACTCACTGATCGTATCCAACCATCTAGCTTTCATGGTGTTTAGATTCGACTGGTCAAACAAATACCTCAATCCAGTGTGATCATTGATTAATACAAACTTCCTTCCAAGAAGATAGTGCCTTCACATCTTCAATGCATATATGATTTCTTCTAGCTCAAGATCATCCGTCAAATAGTTGTGTTCATGCTCATTTAGTTTCTGTGACTTGGAGCATACCACCTATCCATCCTCCACCAAGAACTATTTTTCAATAATCTATACATACAACAAACACTTTATTCATATCTGCAATCTTTAACACTGGAGCATGTGTCAACAATTGCTTAAGCTATTCAAAACTAGCATCACACTCTAGTGTCCACTAAAAATTCTTACCTTTCCTCTACAATGATGTAATAGGATAAGAAATATGTGAGAATTTCCTGATGAAGCTCCTGTAATAACCCGCCAATCCCATGAAATATCTCACCTCATCTGCATTTATAGGGGCTGCCGATTCCATGATAACTCTTACCTTTTTTGGATCTATTGCTATGGCCTCCTCAGAGACAACATGTCCCAAGTAATTTACCTCAATTTGAAAGAAACTACACTTGCTAAGCTTAGCATAAAATTGATGCTCTCTCAACAATCTCAACATTGCTGCAAAATGCTCGACATGCTCTTCCTCATTTTAGAATATACCAATATGTCATAAATGAACACAATAACAAACTTGTCCAAATAAGGACACACCACACTATTAATCAAACAAATAAAGGTATTTGGAGCATTAGTTAAATTGAACGGAACTATAACAAACTCATCCATACCTGGTCTGGAAAGTTGTCTTATAGACGTCCTCTTCTTTGATACGTATCTGATGATATATTGATATCAATTCGATCTTAGAGAACATTGCTGATCACTTCAGCTGATCAAACAAATCATCAATCCGCAATAACAGATTCGTGTCCAGTGATGGTCACTTTGCTCAACTGCCTATAGTAAATGCATAGTATGAGAGTACCATCCTTCTTCTTTACAAACAATATCGGTGTGCTCCATGGTGATACACTTGGCCTAATGTATCCTTTATCAAGCATATATTTCAGCTGCAAATTTAACTCTACCAACTCAGGTGTGATCATCCTGTAAGGTGCCTTTGATGCTTGTGCTACCCCTGGTACCAACTTAATAGAAAAGTATATTTCCCTGTGAGGTGGAAAATCTGAAATATGTACTGGAAATACATCCTGGAACTTCTGTAGAATGGGGTACCTACTCAAAACATATACATCCTAAAATTTCTTACCTTTGTCTCTAGAGATATGTACTACGAATATCACACACCATTTCCCGTGACTACACTTGGCCTATATAACTATCACCATCCTAACTGATGTGGTTTTCTTCTTCCCCTGTAAGACTCTTGGTTCCCCATTGTCATCCAAGCACTCAATGGATATGTCATAACAATCCACCTTGCTCCTATGAAGATATAACCAATCCATACCCAATATCATACTGTATGATGCGAACGACAATATGTTCAAGTGCACTGTTGCATGCATACCATTTAACTCAAATGCACAAGCTCTTACCTAATGATGAACTATTTTCTTTGTACCTGTAGCCAACTGAACTACAATATTTTACATGCATTTATTTTCTCAAACCATAGTTATCCACCAAGTGAGGATTAATATAACTATAATTCTTTCTAGGATCAATAAAAAAAGAAACAAATTGATCAAAAATCTTACCACCCATCTCAATGATAGATGCCTAATGATCTACCTGCTTGTTGTCCATAGCTGCATAAATCCAAGGAATTCTATGACCAACATCCCCAATTTTCTGCGCCTCTTGTGCACTATAGATCTGGGGGCTACCACCCTGATACTATGGACAATCCCTCTTACGATGATTCGTGTCACATATCCAACAATGCAACGGTTCTCTACCATCTCATCTAGTCTGCTGCTCTCTAGGTCCTTTCCCAGCTGTATTGAACATCATGTAAGGAACCACATTTTCTTTCTCACTTGCATCTTGCAGTCTTTCCCTCTTTGGTGGCCATCTTCCTTTAGATTTTTTATTTCCTTTCAAATCACACATAGGCTTGAATTTTTTGTTTTGACTACTCATAAAAATGCTTCAACTTTCAAATGGCCTCCTCTAATGATATAGGCTTATCGAACTTAATCTGATATCTGTAGGCTACTGGAAACCCACTGATGAATCTCTAAACTTTTGTCTTCTCTTCCTTGAGGTAAGGAAGATATCTCAACAACTCCAAGAACCGGCTAGTATACTCATCATCTTTCATGGAACCCATCTGCAACTCATAAAAATCCTTAGCTTTGGCATCGTAGTACCTATCCGACAGAAAATTCTTCTAAAATAACCTCTCAAACTCACTCCAAGTCAGTTACTCCTCATAAATACCCTTGAAATTCTTCACATATTCCCACCAAATATCTGCTTTACCTCAAAGACTGAATGTATCTATTCTGGCTTTCATGTTTAATGAATAGTCATGCAATCTGAAGAATTTCCTCATACCAAGCAACCATGTCTCTACATCCTGTGATTTATTCATCTCTCCGTAAAAGGTAGGTGGCTTTTCTTTCTTAAACTCATTTGAAAAATATCCTCTATCACTCCTCCTATAAGTATGATAATGATGATCATCATAATTCCTATCAGAACCAGAACTAGAATAGCACCCATGTATGTCTCCTCTCCTATCCGGAGTGTCTAATAACCTGCCATCTATAATTGTGTCATCTCTATTTGACCTGTGACCACCAGGAGACCTATTTCCATATTCCCCATTAGTTCCATCCTCTTGTCCATAGCTGATCTGAAGTGGTCCTTGTCACTGCAAATTTGACAAACTTTGAAGGATTACCACATTTACTTCTGCTTTTTTTTCCTGTGCCTGCATGATTATGTCACTATCTTCCTTAAAAATCCTTATTTATTCCTTCAACTTCTCAGTGTATATGCTAAATTAGAAGAATGGAAAACACCATGTTGTTCATTGGATTCATAAGGAGAAACTTTGTAGTCTACCATCTTGCTAGCCATCTTTGATTTCTTCTGATATATATCTAATAAGAAAATGTATAAAAATGGAAAATATGCCCAATAAATAACATCATAGAAGATAAAAATTTAGATATTCATTAATATCAAAACCCTTGAGGTAGGGAAACACCATACACTCACTCCTTAAGGAAGGATATCACTCCACAAGCCATATGCTTGCCAATACAATAATCCTTGACATCTCTCAATGGAGATTCTATAGCCTCTATATAGGTTTCATACATGCAATACCATGGGTAGTTACCATGGGTCTCTCAATACCATACATCCAATACAATGGGATTATCCATTTATTCCCTAACTATATGTGGTCCCTTACATAATGTGGGTTAACCACTTTATTTATTAACTATGGCCATTTGTTTATCTTTCTTACATAATTACATCATATTATTCCCTTGGGTACCTCCCTTTGTACCCTATATTATCCCCCCTAGGTATACTACATCTTCCTACAAGGCATATCATGTTAGCTTAAACCAAATCACAATAAACCAATGTACCTTAGCATGATTTGGGGAGGATATCTCATCTGCAAGATAAACCAATCAGCGTATTACATGTATAGACATAATCATAGCAAAATATAGACTTATAATTCATAGATATATTAGCACATAGACATCATTCTAGCTAGAGTCCAGTCATCAATGTATGACCATATCAACTACACACCATGACCTCATTCATTACAACCTCAACCATACCAATGCACACTTGAAAACATGTAAGCACCTAACATGTATACCCAATCATATGCTCATGAAAACACCTTCCATAACAACACCGTCAACCTTTCCATGGCGACATCACTTCCACCATGAGAAACACCATGAAGATGCAACAAGTACTTAGACCACAAGCGTGAGAAACACATACGCAATTGTAATATTCCTAGTTAGACATGAGATAGTTGGAATATTAAATTTTGTTTTTTCTTCCTTGTTTAATGAATAAGAGGGTATGGAGACCCATAAATATCCTTAATAGGAATAAAATCAATGCTAATGTCAAAGGAGGACAACCTAGCAGCTTAATTGAGCACCCTTGTGTCTGAAAATGGGTTGGAACACATAGACTGGGTCAACTTTGACCAAATCAAAAACATTGTCATGGAGTAGTGGAATTCATTATGGGACAATGTAGTTTTAGAGGGAGAATCCATGCATGGAAGTAGTGCCTTTAATGAGTGGGGCCAAGGGTGAGGAATCTCACCACTTATATAAGGAAGAGGGTGGAAACCATAGTTCATTCATGTTATGTCATGTTATGATATTTTTATTATATGTTCTGTTTAGAAATATAGATTTCTTCAACTATTTAGCTAAGATTGCAGTGTTGTTTAGCACAAGGTGTTCCCGAGTGGGAATCCCACCTCTATCCTTGAGGAGCCTCTAGGAAGAGAATTTCACTATACTTCCACATTCAGGCATCAGGCCAAGCACTACCTTTATTCTACATCACAGTTTCTATTGAGAGATGTGCTGAGTTGCAAGGTTCAGCAGTGGATAATACATTCAGGTGATTTCTGATCTTTTTTTCATTGGAGGAAGGTTTCCTTCCATTGGGAGGATAGTGAGGAAGGCCCTTAAGCCTTATTGCAACATTTGGTATCAGGCCACTTGATCCTTTGCCCCTACAACACTGTTTCTATCTTGGACTGCGTTATTTTAGGGAGGAGTTGGAGGGGTGGTTTCTGTACACCATTTGGAGAGGAGGTTTTCTAGTGGAGGGATCAACCTTTCATATAGAGGATCTATTGGAGGAGTTTACATTCTTTGTCATATCAGATCAACCACATCTTTCAGCTTTATTGTTGCAGTGAATCTTCAGCCCTAAGGCTTTGGTTCATATCTTGTATATTGGTGTATTTATGAAAACCCTCATGGGTTACTTGTTGGAGGTTATATAGATCCTTGACCTTCATTTTAGATTATGTATTGAGGCATATAACAACCACTTATCTTTCGTGTACTCATTTTCTGTAGCAGTTCTTCTAATATTGCTCTGTAGTAGTGTCTTTGGAATTTTGATATAGTAACAACACCTCATTCTTGAAGGTTTTCTTTATTTGAGGCTTATTGTATCTTGTTATATGTTTTGTGATCCATTATTTTATACATGGATCCATTATTTTTATACATGGAAAGGCTCCATATTGGTCTCATGTTCTTATGTGATGTTTTACACTGCTATTCCAACATTTTGTTCTATATTCATGATTTTCCCATTTGGGAATATTACAGTGGTATCAAAGCATAATCTTGGCTCATCCTATGCATGTTAAGCCAATATGTCATCAGAAGAAGGAGATCCTCTCACAGATAGAGATAAGAGGCATCTCATAAGAAGAAACCGGAAGTATGACTATACAGATGATAAGGAAGACAAGGGTAAAACCCCTTTATCAGAAGGAGATGAGGAGAAGGAGTATCCAAAGCTTCGTCTTCGAACTATGCAAGACATTACTAGAGAAATAAAGGAGATGAGGATGGATAGACACAATGAATCCCCTAAAGGGTTTCTACATGGTGAAGGCTTCGGCATTTCTCGTCACTGAAGTGATCAACTAGTGAAGCAACAACAAGTTTCCCAACGCTCTACAATGCCTACATTATTAGCAGTGGGAAATGGAGCATTTCAAGAACAAGAAACTCTTGAAGACTATTTCATGGAGTATGAGTCTCAATCTCAGAGATTCAAGGATCACTTGATTTTTCAAGAATTTTGTTAGATGAAGGACAATAGGAGACCCAAGCATCACAATAGAGGTGGATGATTCATACAGAATCATGATTTACACCAGACTATGGGCAGATTTTTCTTACTCAACTTTGATGGTTCATCTAAATGCACTTCCAAATCATGGGTAGAGATGCTAGACATCTACTTCCAGCTGAACCAAGTACCGGAGATGGAGGCCATCAAGATTGCAGCGCTACACCTTGAGAGTGAGGCACATGATTGGTGGTTTCATGGCTTGTCTACATTGGGCCATGCCAATGTGACCGCATATTCATAGTTCACAAGGAGGTTGGTGGAGAGGTTTGATCAAAGAGACCTGGAGGCACCTTTCATGGGGCTAGAAAAGCTCAAACAATCAGGTAATCCAGAAACTTACATTTCTAAAATTCTAAAACTTTATGTTATGGTGCCTGATTTATCTGCAACAAGGAGGGTCTATATGTTTATTGATGGGTTAGCAGAACCTCCTCACGGGTTGGTTAAATATACCAAACCCACTACCCTTCAAGATGCCATTGGAAGGTCTAGAGATCTACTAGATGCTTTGCCAAAAGCAAAGGCAACATTCCAGAAAAATCCCACTTTTCCATCCAAGGGAAAAGAAGAGAAGGCTCCTCTTTCAAAGAAGAGCCAAAACACAGTGCGTCTTAGTGATGATGTCCAAAGAGACATGAGGAGAAGGAAGCTTTGCTTCACATGCCCAGAATCATGGGCACCCAGACATAGATGTGTAGCAGGAAAGGCACACTATATAGAGCTCTTCTCAAATGATGAGGATGAAGAAGAAGAACCAGAAGGGGGTCACAACGCTGGAATAACAGGAGATGATCCACCACCCCAGGCAGGTGAGAGTGGACCAATTTCTCCCATTAGAGGGACTCTTGCATCATTAAGAGTGGTACCCAAATATCAAGAAAGTTCCACACGGAAAACATGGTTGGGTTTGTGCAGTGGAAGAAGGGACATGGTAGTCCCATATATTATGCATATGACTTTGGTCCATGAGGCTTCACTATTGTGTGGCAAACCACCTAGGAGGCCACCTAATCTGGAGTTGGTGAGGAATGTCTCACATCACAGTGCTCCAATAATAGATCCAGGAGGAGTGGGAGAATTGGGAAGTCATTGTACAACACAGAGAGTCTTGGGTGGCCTCAAGGAGAAGGGAGACATTATCCTAACATCATCATTTCCCACTCTCACACCATATCTTGCATTGAGAGAGGATGCTAAAGGAATGGAGGATGGCACCATGATGGTGCAAGTGACTATTCCTTGACTTTGGAGGCTCAGAAGATGTTCTCACTTGTAGATGAGTCTTCCACTCATGGTAGAGGATGGTGTCCACTCATGCATGCTTTGGTAAAACTCAGGAAGTTTTGGATAGGTGATAACTTCCCATGGAATACTAACCTCCAAAAGCTTCAACATTTACTTGAGCATGAGAAGCTACAAGAGGAGCAGCAGAGAGGGGGTAGTAGCATCCCGATATGTGACTTTGGCATGGGAGATTTCAAAGAGGAGGAAAACCACCTGATAGATGTTTTATATGACAGATCATCAGCACTGTCACTTTGGAGGGTAGATCCATATTGGAAATCCCAACTGTTGGTGGATAATTCCAAGGATATTTTTAATTGTAAAAAAATCACTTTTTAGAGTATTAATCACATATAATGAACGTTGTCGACGCTAGGGTCATATTTTTAATTGCATAATACTTGATCAGCTACAAGAGGAGGGGTTTTCAGTCAAAGATCAGGTCATATAATATCATGGTAGAATCTATTAGTGTTAGTATTTTCATACTTCCACCAGGGATCAAAACACATTTTGAATGTGCATCTTAGGTGTCCCACTCTAAATAATTTTCAATCATTCCATTAGTACATGATATAAAATTGTTCCGCTGGTGGTTGCTCTTGTCAAATGTCCCATTTTCCTTTACAAACACATGCTTTCTAACCCTCTTCCATGTCTTCATCATGCTGAAAACAAGTCCGCTTACATTTCACTTTTAGTCAAAATCACTCATTGAGTCAATTTCTTTCATTTATCATTAGGTCACTAGGGTTTATTTAGGTCAAATCATTGCATTGTCTCATTTTCAATAAAGGGCAGCAAAAGGTGTGAGAGTGATCCCAATAATGTCTCTTTACCATGTAAAGATGATCTCCAAGATGGTTTCCAAAGTTGTAATTTGATTTCAAGTGTGAGTTTCATTCCAAGATGTAATTTTATTTTTATTCATGTAATTTTATGTCAGTTCAAATGTAATAATTTCTCAGTCTCCCAAGGCTACTAACTCAGAGTTCCACATGCCAACACATCAAGTATCAAATACAAAAAGTTTCTACTTCAACAATTGATCAAATGTTAAAGGGAGTTGTGTTTTTCCAAGGGTGCCTAAGTCATCATTTTCCACAAGCACTAAACCCTAATTTCCTCTCCCACTGACCTAGGGTTTGCTATGGAATCAGAGATATATGATTAGAGAAGGTATCAGGTAGGTCATATTATTAAGTATGAGGTCATTCCAAACTCATAAACATCATGTCTCCATCATTTTCTAGGAAATCATTCCAAGAGTCGAGCCATTTGCCACTCATAGGGCTAGTTTCTCTTCAAACTATGTTTCCGACAAAACAGAGATGAATTTGACAAAAGTGAGAGAGGTTGTTGTCCATAATAGGCCAAGGAAGAAAAACCTCCTTCCATTATTACACAGGTATCATTGTTTTTGATAAATATCAAAACTACAGGTGCTACAAGAGGTTTTCTGCATTTTTTAAGTGACGTTGGGAAAAAAATTGTTTCTCTTATCAGGACTATCCAAATGAATTTCTTGATGAGTCATGTGATAAATAGAAAGAGATATATTTCCAATGAACTATTCTAAGCTCAATTTGGAGTTGAGGAAGGCCTCCAAAAGTTTCATGCACCAGCACTCTGCATTTCTTCACCCTCATTCAACACGTTTTGACCAGTCTTGGGAAAATCAATTTTGGACAAAGAAAATAAACTCCAATCAGAAAAAAATGTATATTTGGAAAGTAGACTTGAAGGGCATTCCAGCGACCTATCCTGGGCTCAATTGGGACACTGGGAAGGCAGTCAAAAACAGCCTGCACTTTGGGGGTAAAATGGCGCTGCGCATAGGAGCAGTGCGCTGTGCATAGAGCAGTTTTCACAGTGTTACTGCTCTATGCGCAACGCCTTGGAACTGTGCTATTTTTTGTGGTATCTAATGAGAAAAAGGAAGAAATAATTGGGTTCATAATGATGATAACATACCACGTGTACTTTTTCTAAGCATTTGGAGCAAAACTGGTCAGGCAAAAGGGCCAAAAACACCCAAAAAATCATGTTTCTGCCTCTTTTTCAGCATGGTGCTGCACATAGAAGCAGTATTGGGAGAATGTAGCTTTGAGGGGTCAAATCAACTCAAAATCAGAACCCAAAAAAAATGTCTATAAATTAGACATGACAGGCTTTCCAATGAGCTATCATGAGCTCAATTTGGACACAGGGAAGTCAGTCAAAAGTGACTTGCAAAAAGACCAATTTTTTCCTCCTTGGCACTGCGCATAGGACAAATTTTGTCTGTTTTATCAGTTTTTAGGAATTAATATTTTACTCATGTAAATTTTACTTTTTACTGATGTAATAAGTGGTTGGTGATGTAACTATGGTTTAACTAAGGTAGATACATTAGGTAAATGGCCTCAGTGACATGTAATGAATCAGTTTTCTAAAATTTGGGATGAGTCACTTTGACCACCCTATTCTCTAGTTTTCAGTTTAGTATTTCTTGGAACATCTCCTCCTCTCATGCATTTGACCCCCTGAATCTAGGATGAGTTGGTTTGAGGTCTATATGATGTATTTTTTTAGTCATTGTAATGGTTGGACTTAGTTGGATGCTTGGCTTTTGAAGAGACACACTTTGTATTAGTTCTGAGTAGAAATATTAATCAAATTTGAAGCTATTTATATGGGATCCCTGTGGTATGGTGTTTGGTTTAGTTTCTCCTTTTGTTTTCATTTTTTGAATGTATTGTTAAGTTTCTTCATCATTTCATAACTTCTAAGTGAATGTATGCAAGTTAGATAAGCATAATCTATTCTCAAATGCTCTGTTTTGGGTAGACATTCACAGTCTGTAATTTCTCCAGTTTAGAAAGAAACCATGATTTCACCATGCTCTTTCTAGCTCCTCACCTGTCTTGATCATCCCACCCATTGAAAGCCTAAAGTGTTAAATCACTATGCTTACCTTGCCCCATAGAATACCCTGCAGATTTTGACCTAATTTTCCTTGCCCTGACTGTTTTACTCCTTCTGATCCAGCAAAACCCTATACAATCAAAATCAAAACCCTGAGCTACTATACCTAGCCTAATATCTTCTTATTCAGCCACCTTGGCCATGATCCTTATAGAGAGAGCCCTCTCCTTGCCTAGTAGGGCTAGCTACTTGGCTAAGCATGGTTTTTGGTTACCTTATAATTGCCTTCTTCAGCCTGAGGTTCAATCCAAGTGATAACATATTTGGTGGCCATACTGGGGAAGACGAAAGATCATATCTTCCCTGGGAAAGAAGGATAAAGTTTATATCTGATTGTTGATGGTGGACAACGATCAGATGCATATTAAGGCTGAAATCTTCACCTAGCGACTCCAACTTGATGTAAAGACTCCACTGGAGGATCGACCTTCCCAGCAGGAAAATGGAAGGATCTTACACAAAGGTCTGGTATTCAAAGTGGAATTGTATTCAAGATCTAATTTGCTTTCTCGTAAATTATTTCTTTTCTTTTCCTGAAACTATCCTAAAAGTTTTCGGGAATTTTTTGTATGATAAAGATGATCAAAATCTTGATTCTACCTATTCGAAAAGTGTAAATACCGAGTTTTCATTTGATCTTGGTCCACATCTATTTTCTGAATCTGATGATTACCATATTCAAATTTATGAGCTTAAAGAGATCAATAATGATCCTAAAACTTATGTACATACTCATACACTTTGTAAAATTCTAGATCGATACAAACCACTCATCTTACCTCCTATACTCCATGCTTTCCTTGAAAATCATTACCTATATCTGCCGAGGTTTGATGACGAATATGAAAACATCACTACTGAGAGACATATGCATAATTTTGAGACTTTCCTAGACCTTTTTGAAGTTGATAAAGAGGATGTCAGTATCAGGCTATTTTCTCTTTATTTGCAAGGCAAAGTCAAGAGTTGGTTCAAAAACTTGCCTGCCACGAGCATCACAGATTTCCCGTAGTTCGTCAAAGTTTTGAACCAACTCCTTTTCCTAATTCTAAAAGAGTATGATCAGCTGAAAAGACAGCTAGGGGAAACAGTACAACAACTTTTTGCCAAATTCAATCAGGTCTATTATTCAATACCTGCTGATATAAGACGCCCTCCTGGCTTGGCTCTTTTACATTACCCGGATGCCTTTGATCGAGAAATGGAGTTTCAGCTAAGAGAAAGGAACCTTGCAACACTTGAAGAGATGAAGAACAGTGTAGTAGATGTAGAGGCTAATCTGCTGATCAGAAGGGCAAAGCTGAAGGAAGAAGAGAAGAAGAACATTGCAGGGCACCTGACATCTTCAAAGGTAAAGCTCAACATTTTGGTGAGTACAATAGAAGAAATAATGCAAAGGATCACCATGAGAGATTTATTTTCCGTTCAAGATCATCATGACCCACTTATCCCAGAAAAAGAAGAGATTGCAAGCCCTAAAGATCTTCCTGCTAATCCTAGCCACCATAGATCAGAAAATGGATTTGTAAATCAATCTGAGGAGAAACAATCGAATAATATAATGTGTATGATTGATGATATTACTTATATTGATTATTTTCCAAAGTTTGAACAATATGATGATGATTATGTTGTCCAAACAGAAGCTAATATTGTAGAGCAATCAACAGTTGGTTTGTGAGAGGAAGTTCAGTTTCAGTAGCTCAAAAAATGTGATCAACCGATGCATATTAGCTACATGAGGAAAGTCTAGAAAATTTGGAAGTAAGTGAAGGATCTTTGCCTCTTTGTTTTACTTCATTTCAGATCATCAGAGATAACTTTCATGCAATTAGAAATCATCACTCATTGAGTTTTGATCTTGACATTCAAGAGGATAATCAAATTTTTGATCTGAGCTGCTTACCCTTGTGTTTCTCCTCATTTGAAAAAATAAGAGAAAACTATAAACAAGCAGATAAGTGAGTGGTCAACACTATAAATGATGAACATTCTCTTGAATTGGTTGAGGAAATCATTTGCGATATAGAATCCTCCTTAGCTCCAGATTTGCAGCCATCAAATTCCATTGAATGTTAAGTTGCAGATGAAGGTTTTGAAGTTGAAACACATGATCAAATGATGCAAGATTATTCTGTACCACTATGTTTTGAAGCATTTTAATTTTTAAAGAAAAATTTTCATAATATCTCTAAAGAAAAGGATGAGCATCCTGTAGAGTGTCATGCAGTCTCATTAGAACCAATGGAAAATAGGTTGCAACACTATTTTCAAGTTTTTCATGGCCCTATAGCTGATATATTGGATGATATCTGCAGTAAAATTCCTTCTCTATTAGCTAACTATGAGCTTGAAATGAGTGTTGATATAAACTTGATCCGACAACCGACTTCATTGTCTTATTCAGAAGGTGTTTCATTACGAACCTCATACCAAGATTTGCAGTCATATCAGGAGAGTAATGAAGAAGATTCTTGTTTTGTTGTTAATCATCAAGAAAAATTAGTCATTCACAAGTTTCAATATCCTTTTGTCAACTTGCTGTAGTCATCAAAGAAAGAAAGCGCAGATGTTAGGAAATTTTTAAACCAAGGTACGAAGACTACCTAGAGCATAACAGTAACGTATTAGATGGGCTGGAAATCAATATGTATTCCTATGAAGATCCTTTCGTAGCATTCTCGAGGTCAGCCGGTGGGCTCATGCTTTGCAATTTCATCAGGATTAAATCTGTTGATAAGTTTTCATGGGAGTTTCCTTTAAGTAGTTATTTCTTCTTGCTCATAAGGAAGCACTTGAAGAGAATTCAAACAATAGCTAGAATGCTTACATGGTTGCATTGGTTGTTCCATTTCACTTGATCAGGTGATGAATGGATCAATTAGAGTAGTTTTGGATGAATAATCTCAATTCTGAGCATATTTTTCAGTTTGTCAGTTGTGTTTTAGTCTAAGTCAGTTCAGTTTATTGAGTCAAGTTTCTTTCAGTATTCAGTTTGGTTTTTAGCTATTGACTCCATGCCCAATTAATAGTTACTTGGTCTACGGTGTTCTTGGCACCTCCAAATAGATACCATCCCCAGCTGGAGCCAATGTTAGTATCAATATTTTCATACTTCCACCAGGGATCAAAACACATTTTGCATGTGCATCTTAGGTGTCCCACTCTAAAGAATTTACAAATATTCCATTATGTCATGATATAAAATTGTTCCACTTGTGGTTGTTCTTGCCAAATGTCCCATTTTCGTTCATAAATATATGCTTGCTGACCCTCTACCATGTCTTCATCATGTTGAAAACAAGTCTGCTTCCATTTCACTTTTAGTCAAAATCACTCATTGAGTCAATTTCTTTCATTTCTCATTAGGTCACTAGGGTTTCATTAGGTCAAATCGTTGTATTGTCTCATTTTCAATAAAGGGAAGAAAAAGGTGTGATATTTATCCCATTAATGTCTCTTTACCATGCAAAGATGATCTCCAAGATGGTTTCCAAAGTTGTAATTTGATTTCAAGTGTGAGTTTCATTCCAAGATGTAATTTTTTTTATTCATGTAATTTTGTGTCAGTTTAAATGTAATAAGTACTCAGTCTCCCAAGGTTGCTGACTCAGAGTTCCACATGCCAACACATCAAGTTTCAAATACAAAATGTGTCTACTTCAACAATTGATCAAATTTCAAAGGGAGTTGTCTTTTTCCAAGGGTGCCTAAGTCATCATTTTCCACAAGCACTAAACCCTAATTTCCTCTCCCACTGACCTAGGGTTTGCTATGGAATCAGAGACATATGAATAGATAAGGTATAAGTTAGGTCATATTAGTAAGCTGAGTTCATTCCAAACTCATAAGCATCATGTCTCCATCATTTTCCAGGAAATCATTCCAAGAGTCAAGCCATTTGCTACTCATAGGGCCAATTTCGCTTCAAACTATGTTTCCGACCAAACAGAGATGAATTTGAAAAACGTGAGAGAGGTTTTTGTCCATAATATTCCAAGGAAGAAAAACCTCCTTCATGTTTTACACAGACATCATTTTTTTTTAGAAATGTCAAAAATACAGGTGCTACAAGAGGTTTGCAGCATTTCTGGAGTGACCTTGGGAAAAACAATGTTTCTCTTATCTGGACTGTCCAAATGACTTTCTTTATGCATGAAATGATAACTAGACAGAGAGAGATTTCCAATGAGCTATTATGAGCTCAATGTTGAGTTGAGGAAGGCCTCCAAAAGTTTCCTGCAACAGCACTCTGCATTTCTTCACCCTCATTCAACACTTTTTGACCAAGCTTGGGAAAATAAACTTTTAGCAAGGCAAATCAACTCCCATCAGAAAAAAAAAAAAAGAAAAAAAAAATGTATATTTAGAAATTAGACTTGAATGGATTTTCAATGAGCTCTCTTGGGCCCAATTTGGACATCAGGAAGGCAGTAAAAAACAGCCTGCAAGTTGGGGGAAAAATGGTGCTGCGCATAAAGCAGTTTTCACAGTGTTACTGATCTATGCGCAGTTCCTTGGAGCTGCACTATTTTTGGCGGTATATAATGAGAAAAAGGAAGAAATAATTGGGTTCATAATGATGAGGACATACCAACTGTACCTTTTCTAAGCATTTGGAGCAAAACTGGTCAAGCAAAAGGGCCAAAAACACCCAAAAAATCATGTTTTTGCCTCTTTTTCAGCATGGCATTGCGCATAGAAGCAGTCTTGGGAGAATGCATTTTTTAGGTGTCAAATCAAATCCAAATCAGAATAAAAAATATGATCTAAAAATTAGACAATACAGGCTTTCCAATGAGCTATCATGAGCTCAATTTGGACACCTGGAAGTCAGTCAAAAGTGACTTATAAAACAACCAATTTTTTCCTCCTTGGCGTTGTGCATAGGACAAATTTTGTTTGTTTTCGCAGTTTTATCAGTTTTTAGGAATTAAAATTTTACTCATGTAAATTTGAATTTTTACTGATGTAATAAGTGGTTGGTGATGTAATTATGGTTTACCTAAGGTAAATACATTAGGTAAATGGCCTCAATGACATGTAATGAATAAGTTTTCTCAAATTTGGGATGAGTCACTTTGACCACCCTATTCTCTAGTTGTCAGTTCAATCTTTCTTGGAACAACTCCTCCTCTCATGGATTCAACCCCCTAAAGCTAGGATGATTTTGTTTGAGTTCTATATGATGTATTTTCTCAGTCATTGTAATGGTTGGACTCAGTTGGATGCTTGGCTTTTGAAGAGACACACTTTGTATCAGTTCTGAGTAGGAATATTAATAAAATTTGTAGCTATTTTTATGGGATCCCTATGGTATGGTGTTTAGTTCAGTTTCTCCTTTTGTTTTCATTTTTTGAATGTATTTTTAAGTTTCTTCATCATTTCATAACTTCTAAGTGAATGTATGCAAGTTATATAAGTAGAATCCATTCTCAAATGCTCTGTTTTGGGTAGACATTCACAATCTGTGATTTCTTCAGTTTAGAAATAAACCATGATTTCACCATGCTCTTTCTAGCTCCTCACCTGTCTTGATCATCCCACCCATTGACAACCTAAAGTGCTAAATCACTATGCTTACCTTTCCCCATAGAACACTCTACAAATTTTGACCTAATTTTCCTTGCCTTAACTGTTTTTCTCCTTCTGATCTAGCAAAACCCTATACAATAAAAATCAAAACCCTGAGCTACTATACCTAGCCTAATATCTTCTTATTTAGCCATCTTGGCTGTGATCCTTACTGAGAGAGCCCTCTCCTTGCCTAGTAAGGCTAACTACTTGGCTAAGCATGGTTTTTGGTTACCTCGGAATTGCCTTCTTTAGCCCGAGGTTCAGTCCAAGTGATAACAATATCTTCTTATCTAGAGATTCCAAGCTCAAGGAGAAGTTACTAAATGCAACACATGAAGATTTTCTCTTCAGCCATACTTATTCCATGAGAGAATACCACACCATAATGGAGGGGTTTACTTGGGAAGGCTTTGAAGAGGAGATATATTAGCATTTGAGGAGATGCATGGATCATGTGGAGATGGAGGAGATACATAACTCTTTGGGGGAGTTATCACAACCACCTCTTTCCTCTTTGGGAATGAGAAGGGATCTATCTATAAGCCACTCCATTTGTGTGAGCAGGGTTTTTGGTAAGGATAATGCTTATGTGCATAATGATTTACTTGATTATTATTTGCATTCCTTTACCATGTATGAGTAGCCCATTGCTCCAAGTAGGAGAATTCTTCCTTATAAACTTCATGGCCAACTTTGGGCCATAATTTTTTTTTAGCATGGCCACTCCCTAGGAGGATATAGGGGGATGATGTATCATTCAAGGTGCACTCCAAAGGCACCAAACATTTCTCACCTTCTCAAAACTTTTGAGGAGACTATGGAAGGAAGTAAGTGGTGGGGAAACCACTTACCATATCATTATTTGATGCAGTCAGGAGATATACAGCACTAGTTCCACATGTG
Source organism: Pinus albicaulis (assembly GCA_034641835.2). NCBI lineage: Eukaryota > Viridiplantae > Streptophyta > Pinopsida > Pinales > Pinaceae > Pinus > Pinus albicaulis. The sequence goes on along the minus strand of CM076582.1, from coordinate 1,152,807,975 downwards.
GGACTATGGTCCACCTCCATTTTTGCATATGCCTGTTTATATGTACTTGGTTTTGATCCCATACATTGATGACATTCTTATTCTTATTATGGGAATGAACGGAGGAAGGATGGGAGGATTGAGCATTCCATTTGGGAGAGAGACTCTCCATGTTTCTTATGCTACATGTTTCAGGGAGAACATTGGGAAAACCATGATTTTTTCATTGGGTCTTTTGCTTCCTTGTGGGATGAGTCAATTGCATCTCATGAGTACTTGGGAGAAGCATTTCATGGAGGGATTGATTGGGAGACACTTGGCTTATGAGGAGATCTTATCACATCGAGGTGTCACCAATGGAGGAGGAGAAGAGTTGTAGCACTCAAATTTTCAGTTGCTTGAGGACAAGCAACATTTTGGAGGGGAGGACTGTAATATTCCCAATTAGCCATGAGCTAGTTGGAATATTAAATTTTGTTTTTTCTTCCTTGTTGAATGAATAAGAGGGTATGGAGACCCATAAATCTCTTTAATAGGAATAAAATCAATGCTAGTGTGAAAGGAGCACATCCTAACAACTTAATTGAGCACCCTTGTGTGTGAAAAGGGCCTGGAGCACATAGATTGGGTCAACTTTGACCAAATCAACAACGTTGTCCTGGAGGAGTGGCATTCATTATGGGACAACACAGTTTTGGAGGGAGACTTCATGCATGGAAGTAGTGCCTTTAGTGAGCGGGGCCAAGGGTGAGGAAGCTCACCAATTATATAAGGAAGAGGATGGCAACCATAGTTCATTCATGTTATGTTATGTTATGATATTTTTATTATATGGTCTGTTTAGACATATAACTTTCTTCAGCTGTTTAGCTAATATTATAATGCTGTTTAGCACAGGGTGTTCTCGAGCGGGAATCCCACCTCTATCCTTGAGGAGCCTCTAGGAAGAGTATTTCACTATACTTCGACATTTAGGCATCAGGCCAAGCTCTACCTTTATTCTAAAATGCAATTTCTATTGAGAGATGTGCTGAGTTGCAGGGTGAAACAATGGAGAATACATTCGGGTGATTTATGATATGTTTTTCATTGGAGGAAGGTTTCCTTCCATTGGGAGGCTAGTGAGGAAGGTCCTTGAGCCTTATTGAAGTATTCGGCACCAGGCCACTTGATCCTTTGCCCCTACAACGTATTTTCTGTCTTGGGTTGCGTTATTTTAGGGAGGAGTTGCAGGGGTGGTTTCAGTACACCATTTGGAGAGGAGGTTTTCTAGTGGAGGGATCAGCCTTTCATCTAGAGGATCTATTTGAGGAGGCTACATTCTGTGTCATATCATACCAGCCACATCTTTCCAACTGTATTGTTGTAGTGAATCTTCAGCCCTAAGGCTTTGGTTCATATCTTGTATATTGGTGTATTTCTGAAAACCCTCTTGGGTTTCTTGTTGGAGGTTATATAGAGCCTTGATCTTCATTGCAGATTATCTATTGAGGCATATAACAGCCACTTATCTTTTGTGTACTCATTATCTATAGCATTGCTTCTAAGATTGCACTGTAGTAGTTTCTTCAACATTTTGATATAGTAGCAACACCTCATTCTTGAGGGTTTTCTTTATTGGAGGCTTGTTGCATCTTGTTATATGTTTTTTGGTCCATTATTTTATACATATATGCTGTTGTTATGATGAATGTAAATGTTCCATATTGGTCTCATGTTCTTATGTGATGTTTTACACTGCTATTCCAACATTTTGTTCTACATTCCTACTTTTCTCTTTTGGGAGTATTACAGCAGCCGACATGAATGCATGAAGAAAATAATCTTGACAACATCAAACTTTTCCCAAGAAGAGAACAACCATGCTCTAATACCACTTGGAACGTACACATCTCCTCACATATACCCAAGTAACCGGCCAACCGGGGTAAACACGAGATGAGGGAATTTAAGAGAAGACTCAACCTTCTTAGTGACTTTAAGGAAGTAGAACCAACGTGGAAATCCATAATATAGACTCCTTGTACCTGCTAGAGAACCCACAGAGGCTATCCCAGTCATCCACTTGACCTGTTCCTCTGTCCCATTGAATTTTAATGAAGAAAAATCCTGAACACTCCCTTGATATGGGAAATGGTGTGTCTGGGAGGCTCTGGACGCTCCCACAACATAGCCATGCATGCGTCCAGGGTCTTTTTCCCTCAAAACTGTGTTCGTGTCTGCGAGATTTATGGAACCTTTCAAGCTCACAATCCTGGGAATTGTTGATCTAAATCTGAATGTTAGTTTTGTTGTACTAATTTCATCTTCAGATTTATAATTAACTTGTTGATCACTTGCTTTTGTGCATAGGTTTCCTTTGTGTTTTTAAGTGTTAAAACAGGTAAATGTACTGAATTTTATGTTAAATTCATGAGCATAAAATCATTAAAAACAAATGTTGAACAACAACAATAACATGTACAACAAACCATCCCAATGATCCATTAACACAATGATGGAAAATTTTAGGGGCTAATATTCGTAGGTGGGCTAATTCCCTATGATTTTTCCAAAAAAAATATTTGCCAATTTCCATTTTTTCTAAAAATCATTCACCCAAATTTTACAATATAAAATTATTTTACCTTAAAAATTTCCAGCATTGTATAGAGACTATATATAAAATCATTATAAATTTGAATAATTTACAAATATATCAATAAAAATTTTATAGTTTCCATATTAGGGACTAGTGATATACGCTAACATTTTTAAACGTTAAGATAATTTTCCATAAAAATTTCCTTGAACACAATGTTTTGTTGAAGGAGTTCACCCCTCTTGGGCTACATCTCCTTGGTCCAGCTTCCATGGCTTGGGCTTCTGTATAAGCTAAAATGTGCAAAAATTGCTATTTACATTCAACTACTACTCCTAAAACCTGCTTCAATGTGTTCAGAATGTAGAAATCATTCAGAAATGACTCTTCTTTCTCCCAATTTAGTAAAATTTTGCTAAAGTTATGGCCAAAACAATTTGGCATAGGAAATCTCCACTAAATCTGGAGATGCCTCCAATTAAGGCCGCTAAATTTGGGGGCAGCTCTGAATCTGGTGCCTTCGCTGAATAGGCCGCCATATTAAACTGCATTTTAATTAAGTTTAGCTGGGATTAACCTAGCATAAGTATGAGTTAGCACTATAAGCGCATTTTATAATAATCCATATTAGTGATGAGGATTAGCGCATAACCAAAGGTTTAGGGGTTTAATAAAGCCACATTAACCTTAATCCGTGCTTGATTGTAACTCCACTCCGCTCGGTTGTAGCATAATGTCCTATGGGGAGGGGGTTGGCTCGCAGGGCTGGCCCCCTCCATTCCCTCGGTGGTTCAACTGTATGAATTCAAAAATAAATGACAGACGTATGTTTTTAAGACCTAAGGCAATGGTAGAGTGGTTGTTAGAAAATTATATATTACAGAGCAATGGAACACATAAAATATGCGGAAAACACAAGCACATAAAACACATAAAACCAGAGAGACACAAATATACGTGGTTCACCCAGTTTGGGCTGCGTCCACTCTGAACAGACAGTCCTTCCTTTCTATTATCCAGCAAAATGAAGAGACAAAACCTATAGCAAATCTGCTGTAATATCCTCTGTTCTCTCTCACAGTCTCCCTATCTATTTTTTGCACTGAGAATACACATACAATACACAGTCGCAATACAATGCCCTGATACAAGTGAGGGGTTTCCTTCTAGGGAAAAAAACCATAAACTAAACATAACTTCTACCATCAGATCATCTGCCTAATGAACGGCCCAGATTGACTAAAAATTACTATACTTTTACAAGGAAATTTTACATCTATTTTTAGCTTCACGGGTGCTGCCCCTGAAACCCCTGTCGGGGGACTGCTGGCCCCTAGACCCCCCAGCTGGGAGGTCAGCCCCCCGGACCCTGCGGGGGGGACAAGTCCCCCCTGCACCCTCTCACTGCAATGGTGTACAGTTTTTCTGGGGTATACATCCGGCTAAAACAAGGATCTCTGAATCAGGATGAAAATCAGGCTCCACACCCAACAGTGGTGACATGGCGATTTGTGTGGGGGGAGGTCGTGGGGTCGAGCCCAGGTCTCTGCCCAACCTTGTGTGTATTATTTTGATCCACAGATATTAATATAAAACTTCAGACTTTAATATATTTCAGACCGTTGAAATATGATAAACACAAACTTTGGAGTTGTATAACGTGACCATTGATAATGTAATTCAGAATTTGACCCAAAATTTGGTATATGCTCCATAATTCGACCCATTCCTTGGTCCACTAGAGGGGGCATGTGGTGGCCCCTAGCTGCACCATGTGTCTGCCACTGGTTGGACTATTGCAACCATAAAACAAAATTCAAATTCGACGTTAGGATAGATAAAAATAATTTCACCATCCAAACTTGACCGATGAATCCTGCAGTGACACTTGTCATAGTGTCATTAGGGAAAATGACAGAATATTCTCAGAATATCCCTTTTCTTCTAACTAAGCTACCATGTCAACATTTTGTCCTTTTGGCAAATTTTTTAGTTGTTTAGGAAAATGAACAACAGGCCCTATATTCCTCATCCGGACTTCGTTTTCAGTGAAATGAATTGTGACAGATTCCTAGCGATGAGCTCTTCACTATCGTTCAGTTTCCATTCGATTCTGAGCACTTTAATTTTTGAGCTTTTAAACTGAGAACCTGATCATTCCTCCCCACTAGAAGCCTTTTGGAGCCCAAATCTCTTTGATTACTGATCATGTGGATGAGGGTGCAATTCCCTCACCCTTCCAGTCTTAATCCACTGAAATTTTCCCATTTTCATCAATTGGAGCTTTTCACAAAAAACTAAGTTTTTTCTTTGACTCTTGTGACCTTCTCTTGCTGTTGTAGACACCGTCATGTTGCAATTTCCCTGAATTTTCAGAGCAACAAGATGTTCTTGCATTTAAAAACCTTGTCTCCACCTTAGTCATTAATAAAAGGAAACTTAAAAATTGTATCACCTTGCACAGTATCGTCATGTCAATTCTTATCTGATCTTGCTTTGTACTTGTGTCGACTCTTGACCAAGTATTTTCACCATTGCCATGTACCCTTTGGAAACCAAAAACAAGAACTTGTGGAACCTATGCCTTCTTTTTCAAACTGCTTTTTCGCTTTCTCTTTGACCTTTGAACTCTCTAGCACCGATATCTTGTTTCCAGCACTACTCAACACTGATGCTAACTGCTGCAAATATTTCACATCTTGTTCACCTCCTTTCAAAGGAAACCTGTTAGAGTCTTGAAACATCTCATTACAAGCATAAAAAACTTTAATGAAGTAACCTTGTTCATTCGATGCATCTTTTTGAAAGGCCTCATTAAAAACATATCTACGTTTGATCATTAAGAAAGTCAATTTGGACTTGCATTCACTATTCTCTTCGTTTCTCTTACATGTATAAGAGACAAACTTGTCTTCTTCTTATGCACTTTAACTATGTACTCAATTCCATATTTAAACAAGTGATACTTATTCTCATGGCAATGAAATACTTCTTTAATATTATAAAGATAAGGACTTCCCAAAATAGTACCTGATATCTCAAGTGACACCACATCAATTTTGAATTCATCAAGAAAATTTGAATTGATGGAAAACCTTAGTATGCACTTCCTTATAACTTGCAAATTTTAATTCTTGCATATACACCCTAAAGGATAAGGTCTTTGATGTATAACAGTTTCAAGGTTTAGATGCTTAACTAAGTCTTTTGAAATCATATTAGCTTGAGACCCACTATAAAAGATTATGTCTATCTTGGTATGTTTAGAAACGACTCTAATATGGAAAAGTTCAATTCTTATATCTTCATCTTGCGTGACATTGGAACAATTTGAAGAACTAGAGCACGCTATGTTATTACCTTTAAAACCCATGGTTGTAATCTTTGTTTCATTTCTTGAATCTAAACCTAAGTCATGTTCAACTATTGCAACAATTTTTCCCTTCTCTTTGGCTTTAACTCTGGATGAAGCTGCCAACAATGGTCTTCATAATAGCCATCCTTTGAACAATTTTTACATGTGAGTTTTTATTTCTCTCTTTTGATAGAGCTATTTCTCTTTCCTCTTCCATAAAACTTGTCATTTTCTTTACCCCCACTATCACTTTTCTCATCTATATTCTGTTTCCCTCTTGCTTCTAAATGTGTGGCTTGAAAATACACCTCATCTAAGTTTGTGAGATTGAACATGAGAATAGTGTGCCTAATGTAACTGTGAAAACCCATAATATACTTTAACAAATTGTCTTGAGAATACAAATTAATACCCAAAATAGGAGCTCTTCTGCTAAATTCATTAGTATAATCTTTTGCACTTTTCCCTTTCAATTGTCTAAAATTTTTCCAGTCCATAATGGAATTTTGCATGTAAGCTAGAGGATAAAGTTTCTTTTTAATGGCAGCAATAAACTTGACCAAGACATTGAGATCTTACCATAGTTTTTAATCTCTTCTTGAGTCCTTGCTTCCCACCATACAATTGTTGATCCTTCCATCCTCAAGGAAGCCAATTGAATTTTATGTCATCTTCTTGAAGGTTCTGAGTTCTGCAATAAACCTCCAATTGATGAAACCAATTATCCAACCTCTCTGTATTTACCTCGCCATTATACATTGGAAGCTCCAATTTTACATGAATTTTGAGTAAGGGATTTTTTCCTTTTGTGGATTTTGAATGAGTATGGGTAGTTGTGGTTGTGGAAGTGGAAGATGATGCCGAAGGAGAAGATGAGGATGATAATGAATATGGTGGAGATGGAGGAGGGTTTCCTCCACTTACTTTTGAATCCTTCTTCATCCTTGTTACCTTTTGAGGTTCCCTCTCCATGCGGAGACTTAGAATTATCTCCAACAATCCTGGTGTCCGTCTCTTCAAAGAGGATCCTAACCCTCTCAGTTAGTTCATAGAAATCCTTCTTGTATTCTTCCTCTTCTGAAAGACCTTCATTCTCTCCAAAACCTGACATGATGCCTATGGATTCAAGCTCAGCTTCTGGTGCAACTTGTACCTCTTCAATATCAGAATTTGATGCAAATTGTACCTCTTCAATCTAAGCTATAGATAAAACTTGAGGTGCTTCAAGTGCAGCTGTGAGTGAAAATTTGAGTGAAGATGGTGGCCTTGTGGCTCTCTTTCTTCTGGTCCTAACCTCATAACCTGAAACCAATATTTTCTCTTCTCCTCTCTCCAACTTTAACCTTGTCATCATCACAAATTTGCAACCATTAAAACACTACTTGTACAAAACTCAAGGAAATCAAGAAAATAACCTTTGCAACCTTTCAACTAGGCTTTGGTACCACCTTGATCTGAATTTGAATGTTAGTTTTGATGTGCTAATTTCATCTTTAGATTTATAAAAAAATTGTTGATCACTTGCTTTATGTGCATAGGTTTCCTTTGTGTTTGTGAGTGTTAAAATAGGTAAATGTATTGAATTTTATGTTAAATTCATGAGTATAAAATCATTAAAAACAAATGTTGAACAACAACAATAACATGTACAACAAACCATCGCAATGATCCATCAACATAGTGTTTTGATGAAGGAGTTTACCCCTCTTGGGTTACATCTTCTTGTTCTATCTTCCATGGCTTGAGCCTCTCTATTAACTCAAATGTGAAAAAAATGTTGTTTACATTCACCTAATTCTCTTGAAACCTGCTTCAATGTGTTCAGAATGTCCAAATAATTTAGAAATGACTCTTCTTACTCCCAATTTGGTAGAATTTTGAAAAATTTATGTCCAAAACACTTTGGCCTAGGAAATCTCCACTAAATATGGAGATGACTCTAGTTAAGGCTGCCAAATTTGGGGGTAGCTCCAAATTTGGTGGCACCGTCGAATATGGCGGCATATTAAACTGAAGTTTAATTAAGTTTAAGTGGGATTCATTTAGGATAAGTATGAGTTAACGCTATAAGTGTGTTTTATCATAATCCATATTAGTAATGAGGATTAGCGCATAACCAAAGGTTTAGGGGTTTAATAAATCTCCATTAACCTTAATCTGCGCTTAACCATAACTCCGCTCCGCTCAGTCGTAGCATAAGGTCCTGTGGGGAGGGGGCTGGCCCTCTCTATTCCCTCGTTGGTTCAACTATATGACTTCAAATATAAATGGCAGTCATACATTGTTAAGTCCTAAGGTGATGGTAGAGTGTTAACATGTCACGTTGTGTGTGGGGAGGTCATGGGGTCGAGCCCTGACCTCCACCCAACCTCGTGTGTATTATTTTTCTCCACATATGTTAATAGAAACCTTAAAAATTTAATATATTTCAGAACGTTGAAATATGATAAACTCGTAATTTGGTGTTTTATAACTCGAACATTGGTAATGCAATCCAGAATTTGACCCAAACTTTGGTATATGCTGCATAATTCGACCCATTCCTTGGTCCACCAGAGGGGACATGTGGCGGCTGTTGGGTGTGTATCCTGATTATCTTCTTTATTTTGTATCACAGCATTGGACCCATGTTATAAACAGAGTGTCAACGCCGCTAGTAATTAAACGCTACCTGGGGGGTCCAGGGGGGGCGGCTGCAACTTTATGGAGCCCCCCCCCCCCTGGCCGGGGGTTTCAGGGGCAACGCTGCCGAAGCTAAAAACAAATGTAAAATTGCCTTGTAAAAGTATAGTAATTTCTATTCAATCTGGGCCATTCATTAGGCATATGATCTAACATTAGAAGCTATGTTTATTTTAGGGTTTTTTTCCCTAGAAGGAAACGCCCTCTTTTGTATGAGGATATTACATTGCAACTGTGTATTGTATGTGTATTCCTAGAGCGAGAAACTGATAGAGAGACTGTGAGAGAGAACAGAGGATATTATAGCGGATCTCTTGTAGGTTGTGTCTCTTCATTTTGCTGGATAATAAAAAGGAAGGACTGGCTGTTCGGGGTGGAGGTAGCCCAAACTGGGTGAACCACATATATTTATGTCTCTCTGGTTTTATGTGTTTTTTGTGCTTGTTTTTTCCACATATTTTGTGTGTTGCATTGCTCTATAATATATAATTTTCTAACAGCGGCCCCTAGTTGTGTTAGGTCCCTGTAATTTTAGCAGATTGGCAAGACTAAAGCTACAGAGACAACATTTGAACCACTTTGGGATTCTAGGATCTAACCCTCCTGAATCCAGAGAGGGATCTCTCTATAAGTGTGTTTAAAGATGTGATCTTTAAGGCTTTTGTATGATATTAGGCTAGTTATGAAGAACAAGGTTTTTTGTTTGTTTTGGTTGAGCAAAGATAAATGAAGGTGAAGGAAGTCTAAATGAAGGGTGAAGATGAATGAAAGTGAAGGAATGATTCAACTAACAATATAGGCAAGAAGCAGCTTCAATCCATTGGGCTATGGAGTCATAATAGGATTTAATTGAAACAGCAAGGTTCAAGAGTGGTCCATGGGGTAAGTCATCTATGTCAAAGGATCTCTTTAAGTTGATTTTATGGAATGAAACAATAAGAAATGAAGATCAAACAGATGAATAACAAAGAGCAGCCTAAGATCAAGTAAGTACTTTGAGACTATCCTTCTTTTGGCATGCACTTAACTAATGACATAAAAGTAATCTAAGATCATGTAAGTACTTTGAAACTAGCCTGCTTTTGATGCACTTTCAATAGAAAACATTTTGAAAACATTAAGAATAGTTTAAGATCAAGTAAGGACTTTGAACCTATCCTACTTTCAGCATATTCAAAGGGAAACTCTTCAAAGCAACTGTTGGAGAAGAAACTAGAGGACAGGGCTAACCATAGACTTCCCTAGTTCATTCTTTAATTAGCAAACTTTTCAAGACAACATTTAAGATAAACAAAGAATAGTATAAGATCAGGTAATGACTTTGAACCTATCCTGCTTTTGATACACTCTGATGGAAACTTTCATACAACCTTTGGAGATAAAACTAGAGGACAGGGCTAACCATAGACTTCCCTAGTTCAACTTTACTTAGCATAAACTGAAAATATCATCCAAGAACAACGTTTAAAGTTTAGATAGTAAGACATGGGCTCACCAACATTCCTTGACTGCTTGGAATATATTAAATCATTCTTAAATACACAATTAGAGGAAAACATCAAGATAAAGCTTATCAGTGAGAGTAGGGTACTGCAGACAGTAAGTCCTAGCTCTATATTTGTTGTTCTTTATAAGATAAAATGGACAGAATGGAAACAAAAAGAAAATAAAATTTACAATAAGAAAAACATCACCATTGACATAGACCAAGATCCCATAAATCATCTTGTATTTGATGCTCAAACCAGTTACAATCATCAATTCCAGTGGGTCTCTACAGCTTCAAACTTCTCATCTCAAATTAGGTATCTTCAATTACAAACAGAGCTTATAGCAGCTTCAAAAAACTATTTACATGCATCAGATATTTAGAGACCAACCTTTTTCTCATCTTCTACAGAAGTATTTATAGAAGAAATGAGGAGGTGGGATGAGAGAAAATATCTCTAGGCTCAATTAATACAGTTTAATGCTTCTCGGCCTTTGAGGGGCTCAATAGAGAAGATGTCTGATATTTCCTCTGTATTAATTGATTTTCATTAAGTATTAAGCATGCTGGGTAGATTTTGTTGACTTTAAAACTCTTAAGCGGGTTAGCAATAACTCTGGCTGTCTTTAGGCAAAATATCACTGACTGAGGCAATAACTCTGCCTTCTTCAATTTATGAAAGTTTGTAGGTGGTGCTTTGGTAGCTGGAGAGGATTCAATTGGCCTCTGATATGGCAGTGGAGGCTTTTCGGACTGATATTTCTCCTTGTTTTTCCTAAAACAACTTTGATGCGCTTTTGATCTATGTTTATGCCTAATTAGGTCTTGATCTTCATTTCTGGTCTTTATCCTTTGACACTGATACTCTTCAGCTGTTTGATGTTCACTGTGTTTTTGTTGTTTTGCAGGTGCACAAAGGTTTTGTGACTTCACCAACGCTCATGAAACATAGGCGGAATCATCATTTGAATCCTATGGATTCACTTTCTTCATGAGTGAATGGCCTGGGGATCGTCATCCCTGGCTTTTGTTTTATTTTAAAACTGTAAACAAAACCTTAATATCCTATAAAAACACACAAAAAAGTTAAGAAAATCCTGCGAAAATAGGTTGAGACACTACAAGAAAAAAGCACATTGGTGAGGGTCATGCTTGTGACGGACCTTTAAGGTCTGTCACCAATGTCACATATGGTGACGGTCCTTAAAAAACCGTCACTGTAAGTGTATATAGTGATGGTCCTTTATGGTCCGTCACCAAAGACATTTTCAATGACACTTTTGGTGAGGGTCGTTAAAGGCCCATCACTGATTCTCTATTTGGTGACACTTCTAGTGACAAACTTTTAATGACCCTCACCAATGCTCTTTTTGTTACTTTTAGTGACAGTCAAAAAATGTTCCTCATCATTGATCATTAAAAAACCGTCACTGTAAATGTATATAGTGATGTTCCTTTATGGTCCATCACCAAAGACATTTTCAATGACACTTTTGGTGAGGGTCGTTAAAGGCCCATCACTAATTCTCTCTTTGGTGACACTTCTAGTGACGAAATTTTAATGACCCTCACCAATACTCTTTTTGTTACTTTTGGTGACGGTCAAAAAATATTCATCATCATTGATCATTCCAATGAGTTTTTGATGACGCTATGTGCCTGTTAATATATTTTTTTTCAAAAGTTAACGATTTAATACCATTATTGTGGAGTATTTTTTATAATATGTCCAAGGCCATAGTGGTTAGGGTGAGTCAATTTTTTAGAAGTAATTAGTGTGTATCATTTCCCTCAAGTAATGACTAGTCGAATAGAGATTTCCTATGAGTCAACACATGATTCATATATATTAAGTTTATTATCTAGAAAATTTCCTTTAGATAAAGTTCCACTATTGTGTGTAGGAAATATATTATTTAATACATAATCAAGCTTTGACAATTCTATTAATGAGAAAGACCTAACGATCCTCACCAATCTAGGTGCGCCTTAAATTAATGCTTTGGCACACACTAACATTTCTTATTACCCCACATGTATTGGAAAATCTAATTCCTACCTATAACATCTTGTGATGACACTAACGCCCAAGCACATGGTGGCATGCGCTAGCACAACATCGAACTCTCCTAGGATGTGTTGGCATGCTGCATATAGTCCTTAGCATGCCCTGGAACACCTTGGTTGAATGCATTGACATACATTAGCACTTGGCACACAATGCCACTTGGCATGTATTAAGACCTATTATTAGTGTGCCTAGCATGCGCCTTTTCAAAAATATAAAGTCCTGACTTATTAACCCTCTTATTGGTTCTTCCTTTTGTTTCCTTGACACATATTGACATACCCTGGCACCTTGCGCCACATCCTTAACACCTAGCATGTATTGGCATATCTTGGCACGTGATATAATTAGCACATGATATAGTGCTTACCTACTAGAACTCAGCACACTTTGGGAATTCTTGACATGCCTTGATATTCCCTAGCATGCCTTACCAATGCTTAGCATACCTTGTCACTCCCTTCTTGGCATGACAACTAACACTCATTAACACTAGTCTTTGGCACATGTTCCTCATATTCATTAGCTACCATGAATTTTTACCTAGTGCTCCCTTAATGTTTTTTCCTAGTAATCCTTCACACTCATCAACATGCATTATCACTCTCTAGCACACCTTAGAACTCTTCAACATTCCCTTCCACTTCATAACATGCATAACACTAGTCCTTGACACATATTGGCACTTGGCACGTGTTGGTGCTTGGAAATTCTTAGCATGTATGGAATACGTTGAGATGCCTTGGTATGATTTGGCATGGTTTAATATTAAATTTATCTGTGATGATCAATTGTTGGAAATTAGATGAGAAGAAACAAAGGAATACTTGGCACTTAGAATGCACTAATACTTTTCACTTGGCACCTATTGCCGCCCAGTGTTGGTGTGCCTAGCATGCCTCTCTTGGAAAAGGTAAATTGATGACTTATTAACCCTCTTATGTGTTCATTTCCTTGTAGTTTAACTTTTTTCTCCCTTTTGTTGTCTTGATAGTCCCTGACATGCATTGACACACCCTTTCACATCTTGGCATTCCTTATCACTTGGCACATCTTAGCATGTTTGACATGTATTCCCACTATCTGGCACATCAAGGGGGTGAAGGGAGATGTAGTCCTAAAGTAGGTCGAGTACGAGGGCCGAGTAAGGGTTGCTAAAGGGAGGTCATGATCATCCTCCAAGCGAATCATCATGTGAGGTTTAGAAGAATGTTGCATACTGTAATGGTCAATTTGCGCTAGGAATTAGGATGGCATATTGTTGGTTCTCTTCTGGCAGATTGAGCTTAAGAGAGGTTTCTCATGAGAATCTGGGCATGTGATTTCAATGGTGTTTATGTGTGAAGGCCGCATAAAATTCTGAAATGTTGAAATTTGCAACAAGAAATAGTGAGATTGGAAACGAGAAAGGACAAAAAAAAATGCACCCACATTGGTGAGGAATTTCGATGCACCAGGAGTGAGGAATGTGGGGCGTTTAATTTATTTTTCCCTTAAATAAATTAGACAATAAATTGTAATTTCATCTAATAACAACTTGTGTTAGTTAATTAAGTCATGATGACCGAGTTAGCTTAAGAAATTCAAGTACTTGAGGGTCTAAGATGAGGCATATAGAGGGATTCTAATATTTTTGGGGTCCAGTTGAATTTGATGCATTAGTGGGGTACAAGTGTAATTATCTCAATTAAATGCGTTAAAATCAGTTTAACTGGTTCTAACTGAGTGATGAGCTAGTGAGAGGTCCAGTGAATCAAATTAGATTTAATTTACAATGAGTGATCAATCATATAACTGATAATTCACTGTTAATAGTTTCATCCATGTCAGTTTCAAGGAATACCCAGTTGAGATAGAGGTTAAAGGGAACATAACTATCAGTTGTATTTATAGAAAATTTCCCATGTGCAATTATAAAGTCATTGGGATTCCATGATGGATTGTGCAATCAAGGAAGGTTGATTTTCCTAATTAATATGGAGATAATTCCATAGGAATTGCGTGAGCAAGGCAGGCTGAGAATTGGCTAAGTATTAGACCGATTTTTCCTAGATCAGCAGGAGACAATTGGCAGAGTGTTTGAGAATCTCAAGAGAGATTAAGCATTGTATTGTTTCATGATTTCTTGACTTAATACACAATAGAGATAGAGGGGTTTTGAGCAGTTTCTTTCCCCAAATACATCATGTTGTTGTGCGATTGATAATTAATTTCTCTTACTTATATGTGATTGCGCGATCGTGTTTTTTTTTTCCGCAAATTGTAGGAAGGATTCAATATCTTGTTTTAGTAGATTACAAGATTAGATTGAATCTCGTTGGTTAGATTTTCTACATGGTATCAGAGTAGGAATTTTTTGGGTGACGAGTTTGCAAAGAATATTTGAATATTTTGGTGTAAAATTTAAAAAAAAAAAGAATATTTGGATTCCTTGCGAAAATCTACCCAAATGGAAAAAAAATCGGTCGAATCAGAGCTCGGATGAGGGAGATATCATCGATTTAAAATCAACTCTTTTTTAGAAACTTTTTGTAATTTTGGGACAATTACACTGTACACGAGTCAAGAACCTATATGTAATTGAGGTACCAGGCGCATGCAAAGCTTTGAGGAGAAAGGTAGAAGTTAGAGACTTGGTGGTTTAAAGGGAGCATAAATTACCTCTCAACATGCATCCTCATGAGAAGCAGTCTCAGAAGGTTGTGGAGTAGCTGCCACAATTGGAGAAGCAGAGAGGAGACTGAGTGGAAGCGTCCACTCAAGCAGAGACCTCCATGAGGGGGAAATTTCAAGCCAGATGGGAGGAAGGAGCAGCCATACCTCGAGGTGTAAGGTGGCGTGATGTGTAGACATAATACCAAGAAAATAAATTTGGGCAAGGTCCATTGAGATGGCATGTCTCATGGATCGAACCTGGCTACGAGGAGCCCATAGTACAATAGCAGTAGGAAGGATCAGTTATATTGATGTAGTCAGATGTCAACAAGATAGAAATCAAAGTGACAAATGTCAAATACTGGATCACAAATCAGAGTTAGAAATAGTTCAAAGGGCACGGATGCAGATGTCAACAGCAGCGTAGAGAATCCAGTACTAGAAAGGTGCAGTAGCTAGCAGCAGTCAGAAGACTCTGATGACAGATGCATTATACTGAGTAAGTTGTTCGGAGGCTATTCAATTTCAGGATTTGCAGGTGCAAACAACACTAGAGAAGTGTAGCATGCAGAACATTCCAAAGGTACCGGATGGGGATAGATTAAATTCCTTTCTTGTTGAGAGGGAGTGTTGAAATTTGCAACAAGAAATAGTGAAATTGGAAACTAGAAAGGACAAAAAAAAATGCACCCACACTGGTGAGGAATTTTGATGTACCAGGAGTGAGGAATGTGAGTCATCTAATTTATTTTTCCCTTAAATAAATTGGACAATAAATTGTAATTTCATCTCATAACAACTTGTGTCAATTAACTAAGTCATGATGATTGAGTTAGCTCAAGAAATTCGATTTAAGGTGATCAACGTGGATATTGGTGACCACCCGCCTATTCCACTTGGGCCCTCGCCATTATCTCTTTCAGTTTTTCAGTTTCCTTAATTATAGCACAATTTACTATTTTTGTCAGTTTTTCAGGTCCTGAACTTCCAGAGCCGTTTTGAGGCCCGAAACGATGTTTTTTGGGCATGAATAGCAGTTTTATTCCTCGAAGAGATCTTTCTAACGAGGTATCATTTGCGTCAAACGAAGATCATATGACCAAATTACGACCCTGGAAAGTTGGTTGCCCAACTAACCCCAACGAGGCCCATTAACTCTTGGTGTTACATCTCCTCAGGTTAGGGTTTTTATTGTTTATGGTTTTATCCTATTTTTAAATAATAAAAAAGACCCTTCATCCTTATTGTAACACAGTTCAGAGGAACATAACTATCAGTTGTATTTATAGAAAATTTCCCATGTGCAATTATAAATTCATTGGGATGCCATGATGGATTGCGCAATCGAGGAAGGTTGATTTTCCTAATTAATATGGAGATAATTCCATAGGAATTGCGTGAGCAAGGCAAGCTGAGAATTGGCTAAGTATTAGACCGATTTTTCCTATATCAGCAGGAGACAATTGACAGAGTGCTGGAGAATCTCAAGAGAGAGTAAGCATTGTATTGTTTCATGATTCCTTGACTTAATACAAAATAGAGATAGAGGATTTTGAGCATTTTCTTCCCCAGATACATCTTGTGTTGTGCGATTGATAACTTGTTTCTCTTACTTATATGTGATTGTGCGATCGTGTGTTGTTTCCACAAATTGTAGGAAGGATTCAGTGTCTTGTTTTAGTACATTAAAAGATCAGATTGAATCCCATTGGTTAGATTTTCTACATGAAATAGAAGAGAGGGTTGATACCATCTTGCCTTGTGGTGGTTAGTATGCCGCAAGGTCTGTGATAAAGACCAACATAAATGGAGGAGGGATTGCACTGTAATTTAGAGCCATAATAGAAGTCGACGCAGGCGTAATATTGACTGATTTAACCCTAGTTTGAGGGTTGACATTGAGATCTGAAATTCATGTCAATATTTAGTTAAAGAAATTCCCAGAATCTATGGATCCATATGAGCTAGTTCGAGTCTCTTATGGAGGCAAGAGTCGTGTTTTTTCTATGTGTGGATAGGATTTGTTCTACAACAATTAGAAGTACATAAGTATAATTCCCTAGTTAGGACAGTTTCCTAGCATATTTAGTTCATAAGGTATGCCCTTAAGACTGTGACAAATTTGCGTAGAAGAAGACGGGTTGTGACCCTTAGAGCGAGGTTTATTTCTGCAATAAAGACCACAGATCTAGAAGATGGTTTGCAGATTCAGTATGTGTGGAGAAAATAAATCCAAAGGAGGGTGGAACCTGAGTAGAAGATTGAGCATGCAGAAGAAATGTGCCATATGAAGAATGGATTGACATGCAGAGGAGTTTATTTTGGTGGACTTTCCATAGAGTTTTATACAAATATCTGAAGAAACCTATAAAAAATTAGTAAATGGACTGTTAGTGGCTGATTTGTGACCCTAGTTCAGTCATCTACATATTGTTAGAAGTATGATAAGAGGAGTAGTTCATATTTGTTCATAGATTGGACAACAAAGATCAAATTTTCGATACACACAAATAGTGATCTTGAGAGGACTCAAACCCTTGTTAGGTGCAGATTTGAAGAGCCCTATATGAAGACAATATTGTGGGCCCTAGATCAGTAAAAAGAATTGACTGTGGTTGGTCAGATTGATGGTAATCCAAGTACAGTTGGAGGGTTGTTAGGTTATTGTCAAAGAAGAGCCCTGACTCTTGTTCTGGTGAAGGACAACAAAATTGGTAGAAGGTTAGGTGTATAGGGCCTAAGGATGTGCAGACTTTGAAGGACTAAAGTAACAGTCAAGTGGGCCAACCAACTAGCCCTAGTTCACTATATTGTATAGGATTGATTCAGAGAGAAGAAGGGTAGCCTCCATAGCCCTGGACTTCTCATCTTGGAGCTGTAATATGGCAAAAGTGGGAATACCAAAGAGTTGTGTTGATATTGCAACAAGATGATGAGCTTAGTGGAAAGAAGTCGCCTTCACTAAGTGGGCCCACAGGTTATTTTTGGCGCAAGTCTATTTTTAGACTATGTCTATTTTTAGACATGTTGATCATATTCTATGAGTTGTAGGATGCTATTTGTGGATAGTTGGTCAATTTGGAAAAATATATGGACTTCTATTTTTAGACATATTGGGCGGAATCTATTTTTAGATTGCCAGTCTAAAAATAGATATGTCAAATATTATTAGCTCTTAATAATATTTGGACTATAAACATTATCTTATTCTCTTGGAGCACTTCGGTTAAGTGCACCATATGGTAACTGAAATTTGTGTGAAGGAATTACGCTATCCCTGGGGGTTAGTGGAGATTTTGCATGGATAATTAGGTTAGAACTCATGTGACGGAGTTTGGTGGAGTTATTGAGGTAGTTGATGAAGTTGTGTTCATTTGCTTGAGTTAAACATAGTTGAGCTAGTTGTATCTAGTCTAACTGATTGATACAATAGTGAGAGTGGTGTGAATTGATTATTAATTAATTCACTAATTATTAACTCATTAATCAACCAAAGAATACATCAGTTAACTACAGTGCATGGACAGTTTCAGTGGAGACCAGTGAAGAGGTAGGTGAAAGAGCAGTGTGACTATCAGTTCTGACTATATTGTTGCATGATTTGCAACAACCAGTGATTGGAGATGCCAATGAGGATTTTGTGAGAAAGGCTGGACCAATTCAATTTCATTCAGAGCCATTCTTCAGCAGTGATTGCGCAGTAGAGGCAGGCTATCAGGTGGCAGAGATTGGAGCATGTGATTTTCTAGATTGGGCTTGATTAGTGTGTAGAAATTGGAGATTGTACTGAGAGCTTTGTGAGGAGCTTTGTATAATGATTTTTACATGATCTCTATGAAATATAATATACATATAGTTGGGGGTTTTCAGCTTTAAGCTTTCCCATGAAATACTGTGTTCATATGTGTGACTGTTTATGGTTTTAATGTGTGCATGCGATTGTTTTTATTTTTGCAATTAATGATCAATGGTAGAAGAGATTCTGTATTGTGTGCATGAAGTTAAAATAGTGTGTGATCGGGAGAATATCGGTGTATAACATATCATTTATTCAAATTTATACATGGTATCGGAGCGATATTGATCATTGGAGCAATTGCAAAACATTGAAGTGGTTGAGTTTTGAGCTGGTGGAATTCGAATTTGCAGCAGTGTTTTCTTGGTGTCGAAGTTGAGATGTCTTTCAACGGATTGCGATTGGAGTATGCCCTTGAGGGAAGCTTGGGTCTCTGCATGGAAGGACGGGGATGGAGGAGGCGGTGTTGGATGACAATCGAGTAGAAGGAGTTCATAGATGCGAGAAATTCCAAAACACCTTGCTTCCCGGTGATCTTTGCCGCACTTGATGCCGCATGGCAAAGAAGACAACAAAGTGTCGAAGAATTTTGTTGGAAGGTTTAAGGATCCTATAGTGTCCAGCCTTGTGCGAGCTTCTCCATTCTTTATTTGGAAAGCATTGATAGACTTATTCCAAAGCAAGAGCGACCAAAGTTAGCGCTCAAGGATAAACTCGGGAACATAAAAATGGAGAAAGGCGACGGTATGCCCAAGTACCTCACGAAGTTCATCCAATGAGAGATGAGCTAGGAAGTGTGGGGGTGGCCCCGCCAGATGATGAGGACTTTGTGAGCTTGGCTCTCCTTGGGCTTCCGGAGAGTTGGCATTCCTATCAGGACTCTGTCAATGGTCGGGAGAAATTGCCAGGATGGGAGCGACTTTGGTTGGATCTTGTGCAAGAGGAGATAAGGCGAAGTACCAGGGACGAATCTTCATCAAAGAACTCGTATGAATAAAATTGCGCTTTGGCTGCCAAAGCAAGGAAGGGGGAGAGCAAGAAGAATGCTTCTCAATCCGGTGCGAAAGGCAAGAAGCAGGACATGTCCAAGGTGAAGTACTTTCACTGTCACCAACACGGACATTATGCTACTAATTGTCCACAGAAGAAGAAAATAGTAGGTACAACGGATCTCGGTGGAGGCTAGCCTCACGGTTTGAGCTAGACAGTGGTGTGTCTTTTCATATGACCGGAGATAAATATTTTTTTACTGATCTGGATGAGAAAGATCTTGGAGTGCACATCGAGATGGGCGATGATGGTAGATACAGTGCGACCGGTATCAATACCATTTCCTTTGCGAGGGAGTCTGGTAAACCCTTCATATTGAAGGAAGTGATGCGTGTTCCAGGATTGAAGAAGAATCTGATCTCGGTGGCCATGTTAGAAGACAAGGGATATGATGTTGTCTTTAGCGAGGAAAGGCTTTCCTGCGCAGTAAGGAAACTGGTGAGACTCAGAGGATAGGGGTTTGAGTTAATAACCTTTATCAGTTGGAGGTAGATAGGCACAACGACACTAGCGGAGCAAGGCAAAAGGAGTGGTGAGCGGGATGATGGCGAGATGTGGCACGGGAGATTGTGGCACGGAGATTGGGCCACCTTCACCATGGAGCTTTGAAGATACTGACATATTTCTATTGGAGCCTAAGGGGTACTCTTGCACAGTCAGATCAGTGCAAGGGATGTACCTTGGGAAAATTTGTGAAAGCCACCTTTCACGAGAAGGATAGTCACGCCACGACGATCCTTGAGAGAATTCACACAGACGTTTGTGGACCTTTCTCAGTAGCTTCGACAGAAAATCACAGGTACTATGTGATATTTTTTAATGATTTTTCTCGGAAGTGCTGGATCTTCTTCATGGAGAAGAAGAGCGATACATACTCAAAGTTCTGTGAGTTCAAGGCACTAGTTGAGAAAGAATCGGGGAAGCAGGTGAAGGCTCTAAGGAGCGACGATGGTGGTGAATTCATCTCTGATGAATTCAAGGACTTTTGCAGCGTAGAAGGAATTCAAAGAGAGCTCATAGCACCTCATAACCCACAGTAGAATGGGGTTGCTGAGCAGAAGAACAGAACGATCATGGGTGCTACACGGGTGATGTTGCATTATCAGGGCCTACCCATTCACTTGTGGGCGGAGGCATGCAATACTGCAGTATATGTGCAGAACTGTTGTCCTCACAGGATACTTGGCATGAGTACACCCGAGGAGGCATTTTCTGGTAAGAATCCTGATATTTCCCATTTGAGGATTTTTGGTTCACCTGTTTACATTCATGTGACTAATGATGCCAGGAAGAAGCTGGAGTCGGCTGAGAGGTTGGGATATTTGTGGGAGTAACTTTGATACGCCCCACAACTTATGGTGTGTATTTTCCGGACAGTCGCAGAGACTATTGTGCGACGAGATATCAGAATTTTGTAGGAGAAAATAGCAAGTGTTCACTTGAGAGGGAGCCACACTTGCATGCAGATGAGGAGTTATTAGTTCCTAAGGATGAGCCTCAGGATGTGGATCAGCCACAAGAGGAGGTTCATGGAGTGGAAGAGACCACTCATGCAACGCCAACCACTAAGGCACCTATGAAAAATCTGGGAGAGGATTTTTTTCTTCAGCCCGTGCTGAATAAAAAATTCTCTCTTTTTGTCAAAATTCATTCCCATCTGCCCAGAATCTCCCTCGAAAACAGACTGGTAAAACTGCCTAAAAAATGGTTTTTCATTTGGGGAAAACGGTTTTGCAGGAGAAAAGTGGTATTTCGGACCCTTATGAAGTGGTAAGTGGTAATATAAAGGGGGGGGGCGCGAATTCATGAGATATTGAGACATAAGGGGGTCCCTTTCTTGAAAACCATTTGTTCCGGACCCCCCCCTTCAAGGATAAAGTAAGGATTGTAAAGGGGGGTCGAAATGAAACGTAGGTTGTTGGATTTAAAGATGACGATGGAGCGATGAGGTGGAAAGCTGCCTTTGCTTATTGCCGAGTATTTTGGCCTATTTATTCATGAAATGAGCTATAAACCTCATAGTCCCTAATTGACCTTATACACACCAAACATAGTGACAACTCGTTCACCCAGACCTGAAATTATGTAAAATTTAGTTATGAAGTGGCATTGCATCCGCACACTTCGCAACCTTTACAGTTAATTAGTTTATAAAGAATACGATCAACGATGCGATGCAATGGGGTGGTGACACAGAGGGTAAATGACGTGGAGGGTAAGTGGGATGGGACCGCAGTGCACATCACAATTCGTAGTGTTTAGTTATAAGCGTGGAATATGTAAACTCTAAAATCTGCGAAGTGTGATGTACGGGGGAGGAGATGAGTGACGTGTCAGGGAAGAAGTAGGACCAAATTGCAGGCATACATCGCAATTCTTAATTTTTATTTATAAGTTGCGGGGTTAACTCCTTAAATTTGCGAAGTGCGGGGAAGAGGGGCCCACTGGCATTTGGCGGAGTGTTATGAATCAGCGGAAGGTTTTTAAGCGGTCAGTGTTATGAAGTTTTATATGATATAACTATGTATTGCAATGGCTATGTAATGGGGCGGAGCTGCTGAGGTGCGGCCGACTTACCGCATCGCAAACTAAATAAAATAGATTGTAGGCGCTCACAAGGTAAAACAATGCGATGTGATATCGCAAATCAACGATCACATTATTTAAAGTTTGTGAAATGCGATGAGGGCCCCACTTTGATCACGAAAGGCGGAAGAAAGGTAAGGTAACGTATATTTCAAAATGGAAGATGAAATGGAAGAGAAGCATGGCAGGGAATGGGTTTCAAAGCATGGGAGAATATGGAGGAAATGAGGGGGGCAAAGAGGGTGAATGAAATGAAATGGAACAAGGGCAGAAATGAAGTTTGATCCCCATCACACCTTGCCAGCAACAATTTTTCTCCTTTCCACTGAAGTATAAAGAAAATTGATTCATTTGATGCTCTTTGACAGTCAGGGTATAATTCCCTATTTAGGGAGGTTTCCTAGCATGTTCAATCCATAAGGTATGTCATTAATACTGTGACAAATTTGCATAGAAGAAGAGGGGTTGTGACCCTTAGAGAGAGGTTTATCTCTGCAATATATACCACAAATTTGGAAGATGGTTTGCATAAGTATGTGCGGAGATAGAAAATCCAAAGGAAGGTGGAACCTGAGTAGAAGATGGAGCAGAATAAATGTGCCATATGAGGAATGGATTGACATGAAGAGGAGTTGATTTTGTTGGACTGTCCATGGAGTTTTGGACAGAGATCTGAAGAAGCCTATAAATAGTTAGTGAATGGACTGTTAATGGATGATTTGTGACCTAGTTCAGTCATCTACAAATTTTTAGAAGGATGATAATATGAGTAGTTCAGATTTGTTCATAGATTGGACAACAAAAAATTAGCACACAAGAATAGTGATTTTCAGAGGACTCAAATCACTATTAGGTGGCATATTTGAAGAGCCCTAGATGAGGGCAGTGTTGTGGGAACTAGATCAGTGAAACAATTTACTGTGGTTGGGAAAATTGATGGCAGTCCAAGTACAATTGGAGGGTTGTTAGGTGACTGTCAAAGAAGAGCTCTAAGTCCTGTACTTATGAAGGAAAACAAGACTGGTAGAAGGGTAGGTGTATTGGGCCTAAGGACGTGCAGAATTTGAAGGACTAAAGTAGCAGTCAAATGGGCTAGCCAACTAGCCCCATTTCACTGTATTGTAGAGTATTGTTTCATTGAGAAGAAGGGAAACCTCCATATCCCTAGACTTGTAATCTTGGAGCAGCAGTATGGCAAAAGTGGGCAAACCAAAGAGTTGTTCACAACAAAGTTGTGAACAGCTAATCGCAAACTTTAAGTGTTGGAGACCTTAAAGGAAAAAAGAGGTAGATAGAGGGATTTTTTTTTTGAGCCGAGTTCCGTAACATAAATGAATTTAGTTCATTGATAGAGGCAAAATTAGGAGTTTCATAATGTGAGGAAAGAGGTCCTACCAAATGTGTTTAATACATGTGGATTGAAAGGGCTATGTGTGTCCACCATAAAAAATTGGGTCAAGTGTTGTCTTGTTCAAGGTATATTGGTTGTCAAAGGACTAACACCAGGCCCTAGTTGTATTCCTTGTATCAGTTTGACTGTAAAGGGCCATCATCCCTGGTACAAGAGCTCTAGCTTATTCTATTACATTTTGTAATTTAACGAAGAAAGGTTTGAAAAAGTTACAAATTTTCATGTGCACTAATTGATTCCCTGATGTGTGTATATTTCATTGTGAAAAGTTGATGTGTTGTGTCACTTAAGTGTGTTTGCATCAAATATTCTAAGACCAAATCCAAATTCTCATGTGTCATGGAAATTCAACATATTCCTGTTTCACCTAAGAACTACATGTAACTCATATTAGACTACTCATGTCCAATCTCAATTGATCCCACATAACAAGTTACCAAGACAAGGCTCATCACATACAACTGTGGTCGTAAAACAACTAAGAAACATAGTTTACATCTTGACATGCCATAACACCTGATATGTCCTAAATGCCTTGGAATTGTGTGGCAAGTGTTAGCATCCCCTACATTCCTTGACATGATTTTACACTCCCTAACACACCATAGCACTTCTTGACACACCTTGGTAGTTTAACACACCTTGGCATTGCCTAGCATATAACCTTGTAACTTCCTCCTTAACACACCTAGAACTCATTGACACTCCATATCACACACTCTTATTCGTTCATTTCCATGCATTTTGATCTAGTGCTTCCTTGTGTTTACCTGACACTCCCTAACACTAAATACCATGCATTAGCACACCCTAACACCTGACACATCTTGGCATGCCACCCTAGCGCTCTAGCATTCATTAGCACTACCTAGCATACCTTTTCACTCTCTCCTTAGCACACCTAGAGCTCATTGAAAATCCCAGTCACAAACTCGTATTCATTCATTTTCATGCATTTTTACCAAGTGCTCCCTTGTGTTTCCATATCATTCCTTAACACTCCTTGGCACATGTTGGTACACCCTAACACCTAGGACATCTTGGCATGTTTCCTTGGCCTCTAACATGCCTTAACACTGCCTATCATACATTGTCAATCCCTCCTTAGCACAGTTGGAAGTCACTGACACTTCCAATCACAAACTCTTATTTGTTCATTTCCATGCATTTTGACGTAGTTTTCCCTTGTGTTTCCCAGGCACTCCTAGTTAACACTTCCTTGCACGCGTTGGCACATATTGGATGCATCCCAACCTAGCACTCTATCATTCCTTATCACTTCCAAGCATGCCTTGTCACTCCTCCTTATCACACATGGAACTCGTTGAAACACTTTGTCACACACTATTATTCATTCATTTCCATGCATTGTGACATAGTGCTACCTTGTGTTTCTCTAGCACTCCCTAAAACACCTTGGCACATATTGGCACACCCTGGAACTTGGCACAACTTGGCATGCTTTCCTAGCACTCCATCATGCATTGAAATTTCTTAACATACCTTGTCACTCCCTTCTTAGCACACCTAGAACTTGCTAACACTCCCTCCTTAACACATGGCATGTCTTGGCATGCCTAGCATGCCTTGACACTATCTGGAACATATTAGCACACCCCGACACTTCTTGAAATGCCATAGCATTTCCTAGTATGCCTTGTCACTCCCCCCTTGCCATGCTTGACACTCGCTAACACCCCCAACACACTCTCTTATTCATTCATTTCCATTATTTTTGACTCGATGATTTATGTTTTATGGGGTGCATGTATAAAAAGAGATCCTTTAAGAGAACTAAAAAATGATCTCACCATTACTGACATAAGTAATTGAGAGATTCTACTTGAATGACATTAGGAAACTACACAATAGATTTTAAGAATGTCATTTTTATGGTTTTTTGTTATGGTGTGAGAATGGTAAGAATTGAGTGGTCAATAAGGTGTGTGATTGCTTAGAATACCTTCTCACTCCCTCCTTGGAATGACAACTATCACTCATTGCCACTCCCTACATACCCTCATATTCATTCACTTCCATGTATTTTTACCTATTCTTCCCCTGTGTTGTCCTAGTACTCCTTAACACTCTCAACTTAGCACTTTTCGACATGCCTTGCCACTTCATAACATGCATAACACTCCCTGACACACATTGGCACTTGGCTTCTAAGTAATTCAAAAATTAGGAGAAGTTTGGAAGGGTCCAACCTCCTCATCAACAACAACTTCAATATTGAAGCTTACCCTATCAGTGTCAATATCAATCAACCTATAAACCTTATACTGTTGTTGTACCATATAATCATTAGCTTTTCTCTTTGGATCTAATTTGGTTATCTTCTTAGCTAGAATCCAAGTGTAGGCAGTAGAACCAAAACTTTAAGATGACTTACTTGGAATTTATTTCAAACCATGGTTCTATCTGACCTTCTACTTCATTAATGCTTTGAACTTTTGAAATTCATTAAACACATCATATTTTAATTATAGAGAATACACCCACATTTTCTACTAAAATAATCAACAAACGGAAGGAAGTACCTAGCACCAGTGGTTGATGTCCTGCTCATTGGTCCACATATGTCTGAAAGTACCAATTGAAGGACCCTCTATGCTCTCCAAGCTCGTCCTTCATAAAATGGTATTCAATGTAGCTTCCTTGCCTGACAATCTCTACAAACTCTATGGATCTTCTATAGAATGTTCGGAATTTAGTATTGTCACCATGACCTAGATCACCTATATCTAGATCATAAATTACTAGTCTAGGAGACTCATCATGCTCAAAATCTTCCACCCCCCTTCAAGTGCAGCTACCTGAAGCTTGACACCTAAATCCTCAACCCCTTCTAGCTTCTAAGTAATTCAAAACTTTGGAGAAGTTTGGAAAGGTCCAACCTCCTCATCAAAAAAAAATTCACTATTGAAGCTTACCCTATCAGTGTCAATATTAATCAACATATAAACCTTATAGTGTTGTTGTACTTATAATCATTATCTTTGTTGTACCCTTAAATCGCTAAACCACTAACACCTAAACCCCTAACCCCTTAACCCATTAACCCCTAAACACCTAAACCGTTAATGCTTAATCCATAACCCATTAACTCCTCACCCCTAACCCCTCAAATCCTTAACTACTAAATCCCCTACCCCTTAAGCCCCTAATACCTAATCCCTTAACCACTAAATCATTATTCACCTAACCCCTAACTGTGCCTAAATCACCTAACCCCTAAGCCCTCAATCCCTAATCCCTTAACCACTAACTCATTATTCCCCTAACCCCTAGATGCACTTAAATACCCTAACCCCCAAATCCCTAACGGTTTAACCACTAACTCATTTCCCCCAACTCGAATCCATAATCCATTAACCAATAACTCATTATTCCCTTAACCCCTAAATGCGCCTAAATCCCCTAACCCCTAAGCTCCCAATCCCTAATCCCTTAACCCCCAAGGCCCCAATCCCTAACCCATTTACCACTAACTCATTATTCCCCTAACCCCTAAACCCTAAACCTCTAACTCCTAAGCCCTTATTCCCCTAACCTGTAAGCCCCTAATCCTTAGTCCCTTAACCACTAACTCATTATTCCCCTAACCCTTATAACAATCCTTAAAACCCGTGGGATTAGCCATTCCAAATGAGAGCAGGTCTAGTTGGGACCTACTATCAGGTTAATTCCCCCTTGTTGGCATAGTGGAATAGCATGAGCAAAACCATGGGTGGCAAAAACCTCTCCTAAATTTTCTATTTATCTCAATTTTATTTTAATAATTAATTAATTAATTTCTTTAAAAACTCTTCTAGATAAATCACATATTTTTTAAATTTGACACCTTTCTATGTGGTTCATCATCAATGTTTTTAAAATAAATTTATTAGAATGAAATTGAATTCATTTTTGAAACTTCCTTTTAAACAATTGTTAACATTACAAAAAATCAAGAACTACTCTCACCATCCATCAAAACAACAATAGGTATGATATTAAAAATGATATTTGGAGAGCATAATATTAAAAATAATGTTTGGAAAAATAGAAGGTTGGAGTATTCATTCTTGTTTAAATTTTAGACATCAAATTAAAATAACACATCTCCCGCCCAAAACACATCTCCCGCTCATCTCCCGCTGGCTTAGTGATTAGGGATTTTGTTGTGGGTCTTATTCTATCAGGCCCGAGGGAAAGCTATCAGTCAACATGGAAACAATTTCGCCTCTCTCTGCGCGTGCAGTAATTTCTGCTTCCATCTACAGCAGAAAGGGTCTTGATCTGTGTAAGTTTCGAGCATTAACAACCTGTTTAATATTTTTGAAGCAACTTTTCTATCTCTGCATCCATTTCCTGTATTTATTAGTATCTGGTTT
The DNA here is from genome assembly GCA_034641835.2 of Pinus albicaulis. Lineage (NCBI taxonomy): Eukaryota > Viridiplantae > Streptophyta > Pinopsida > Pinales > Pinaceae > Pinus > Pinus albicaulis. The sequence continues at coordinate 1,152,779,944 of CM076582.1, read as the reverse complement.
GGTTTCATAATTGCAAGGAGTAGACTTTCGTCCCCTTAAGGGAATCTTCTTTTATACAAGGATTTTCTCTGCGACCAATAGATTCATTGCTGAACAGTGCGTAAGAACTAGGCTACAGAAACTACATTCCAAAAACTTTGATATGCATAAATTAGCACAAATTAATTACATAACCAAAAAAAACAAAAACAACATACTGGATTACGAGCTTGACTTCTTATTACCATTAGTTAAAATGTTGATGACGATTTTTCTTCTTTACATTTGTCCAAACTTGTAATTTGTCCAAACTCGTAATGCTTTTGTTGAAATCTTTGTTATTTCTAGTGTATATATCATAACCGATAAATTCCCTTTTTTGGATTTTGGGTTTCTGGATTTACTGACACAGTAGACTATGTGGTGATCTTCCGGAGAGCCAAACCACGAGTTAGACGAGTTAGACGACGGGTTACAATGTAACCTGTTTCAAATCAACACTTTTTTAGATGATTTTATTTTTTATTTCTTTTCAAAATCAAGGATTAAGGTTTCTCAAAATCCATTTTGACACATAATTTTTTTTACCAATCCCCTAAGCCCATTAAAAACCACCTTATAGCTATAAGATTATCAAGCATAAACATGCCCTTTCAATCGAATCTGATTTTCCGTATCCAACTAGCTGTCAACAAAGACAAAACCTTCTGTAATTTTAACCCTTCTTGGGAACTACTTCTTTAACAAACTCAACAAAGGCGTCACATGGAGGAAATTATCTTGAAAATACTCCCTGATTTTCATCTCATCTCTAAAAAGTTGCCACTAGAATCTCAAAAGGACAAATCCACTCAGAATTCTGTGTTCTCTTCAGGTGCTAGGAGAAGAATTTAGAAGACACAACCCCTTAGGATATTTGGGGAATGAGTGCCCTAATCCTAAGCCCCTGTCCCCGTACCAATACAAGGATATTCTTTTATGTCCTATCAGACTGTCTGGAACTTACACATCTTGTTCACAACTTCGTTTGTGAATAAGATCCATTGTTAATGATTCTTTTACCGATGACCTTTCATGCTTGATGTGCTGATTGAAAGTAATGATGCAATACAGATTGATGCCAAGCATGCATCTGTTGTGTCAATGAAGTAACTGATATTTCATACACACAACTGTGAAGTCATCTTACATATATGAGAGGTCAACCATGTTATTGTAAGCAAAGATAAATAAGCCAAAGATCAACCATACCACTGGTATGGTATACCACTGTGATGCCAATAAGCTGCCACTGAGATACTACAACCACTATGATATCAAGCGCAGCAGAATATCATAATTATTCCAAGTCACAAGTGCGATGTTCATGGCCATATATAGAACAGAGACTGAGGTTCATAGATGTACTGAAATTAGAGGTCAAGATCCCTATCCAAACAGAGGGAGAGATGAATTTATGCAGTACATAGCCAAACTGAAATAAAAAAACTATACCATCTGAACTATGCCAAGATAATATGCATAGTTATCCAACAGGGCCATGTGAAGATAATATACAGACCTATATAAAGGTCAGAAATGTTATGTCAGAAGGATTGATTATGGAATCAGATGCTTTCGCTTGTAATAATCATTAATCTTGGGTCTTCTAGACTGCCTCTTTCTTTGATTGATTTTGAAAAGAGTAGAGAGATAGATGGTTGAGATCAACTTAGATTTACCATATATCAAGGACTTGCCAAAGCACCATGATTTGTGGACTGTCATATCAATACTGATTGTATGTCGGACTGTAAGTCTGAAGCCATCCTTACCTCATTCAAACATTATACATCATCTGAAGTAACTAGAAAAGCGAGGATGTGTCTCTAACATTGCTTCAGGTATTATGACTTCATTTTGATACCTATGCCTAAGTTGGAAGTTGAATCTTTAAACACCCTTATGTGGATGACGGAATGTACAAAATTGACTTAGATGCTATTAAGCCATCATTCGCATTCTGTCAATCTTTAAACTCATGGATTGGTCCTTGTAAAAGCCTCTTATGAACAATCTAATAGAGGAGAGATGGTAAAATTGCATCAAGGTAATATTGCAGAAATGAGAAACAATATGTCCACAGATATGACTTAGAGCATTTGTATTTAATCAGGACATTATCGACCAAAATTAGATTCTAGAATTGGCCATGAGGAATAAGCTCGAGATACTTGGATCAACCAGCCAAAAAAAAACTTTAATGCTGAGATAATGAATAAATAAAAGTGTCCAAAAATTGAGTCACGTCATACTGAGATTATGACTTTAAGAGTGATAATCATTTTAGGTATCTCCACAGGTCGGCTCTTTTAAACCATATATATATACTTAGATCTGAGATGCTATGGTACTACATGAGTCTGCAAATACATAAGTCTGCAAAGCATATTTTAAAACAAAATGACTGCTTTTGTACCTTTGTTTGACTTGATCAAGGATATGCCTGAAGTAGGAACCTCAACTTATTTTCTTGGATGCATAAGCATTAAGGCATGCCTTTGAAAGATACAAATGCCATGAGTTTGAGAGGGACTCAACTCCTTTTGTAACTTCACTATGAGGAACCCAAAAATGCCTTAGGAGGGCTTTCAATCAATTTGAATTCTTTATCAGAAGGGCAACATAATATCGGTCACCCACAGATGTATATGATGCTTGGATCCCATAGGTGGTACATAATTCAAATTGCTTGAAAAACTCCTTAAATGATGGGTCCCTTTGTTGACTTTGTCAAGAATTTGATTAGCCATTCAAGTTCACCGAATTCTCAGGTGGATCAGTGGATTGGAAATCTCAGACCTCATATTATGTGCCCAGAACTGGACTCTTCTAATCATGATATTTGAACCAGGTCTTGCATGATCTTCAAAAAGGAATTTCACTCTTTATCCACAAAACTGTGGGCTGGTCACTGTGATGCACCAAATTTATATCATAATTTCATACTATCTGATCCTTTGAGGGAAAAAGAGGCCATGAATATTTGACAACATTTCTAGTGATTGCTTTCCCTCTTTCTTGGGCTTGTCCTCAGCCTAGCTCTAATACCATGTTAAATTTAGCTTAACATATTCTTAGCATAGGATAGTCACATCAATTTTTATATATAGCCCAATTATCAATCCATAGCAACCACATCAATTAAAATCATGATGATTGTAACTGATAAAAGAACATAAGAAAATAATGCAGAGGATAAGCCAATACAAGAGGACACATGAATATGGCTCAAGCCAAGGAAAAACCCCAAGACAGAAAAAACCCTTGATCAGTTCTTATTATTCATAATCTAATGTTCAACACACAGAGAGAGAGTACAATGATTTAAAGTCAATACTGACTTGCCAAATAGAAGATCTGACCTCTAAGCTCTTAGGCTCAATGAAACTGCTATTATGAATACTGGTTAGGGTATGAACACAGAGAGCTTCAAGGACTGATGTCGGCAATCTGGGTCACTGGTTAGGGCTGCTTGATTCAACTTTATTTTCCATTACAATTATGTACCATAATCTAATCTCTGATATAGAGCTTTGAAGCTCCTCCTCAACAATCCCTTCCCTTCAACAATCCTGAATAAGTGGCAAGATAAACAACCCCAAACTCATGAAAGAAGAGGAGGATTGACCATGCTTTCAAACCCTCCAAACAACTTAAAAACAGGCTGTTGTAGTGGCTTTCTTCCTGCTGCCTATAGCAGAGATAAACCTCACAAAAACGCACAGAAAAATCAACTAAAGATACGTTGCCTTGCACAGACTTCCTATCCTCCAACTGTGGCTCTTATCCAACATAAAATCTGCACCCAAAACAGAGATACGCTGCCCAGAAAAACCTTCCATCCTCCATGCATTATGTCACAGACCTGGAGAGATGGTAAAATTGCATCAAGGTAATATTGTAGAAATGAGAAACAATATGTCCACAGATATGACTTAGAGCATTTGTATTTAATCAGGACATTATCAACCAACCTTAGATTCTAGAATTTGCCATGAGGAATAAGCTCCAGATACTTGGATCAACCAGCCAAAAAAAAACTTTAATGCTGAGATGATGAATAAATAAAAGTGTCAAAAAATAGAGTCACATCATACTGGGATTATGACTCTAAGAGTGATAATCATTTTAGGTATCTCCACAGGTCAGCTCTTTTAAACCATATATATATTCTTAGAACTGAGATGCTATGGTACTACATGAGTTTGCAAATACATAAGTCTGCAAAGCATATTTTAAAACAAAATGACTGCTTTTGTACCTTTGTTTGACTTGATCAAGGATATGCCTGAAGTAGGAACCTCGGCTTCTTTTCTTGGATGCAGAAGCATTAAGGCATGCCTTTGAAAGATACAAATGCCATGAGTTTGAGAGGGACTCAACTCCTTTTGTAACTTCACTATGAGGCACCCAACAAGGCCTTAGGAGGACTTTCAATCAATTTGAATTCTTTATCAGAAGGGCAACATAAGATCGGTCACCCACAAATGTATACGATGCTTGGATCCCATAGGTGGTACATAATTCAAATTGCTTGAAAAACTCCCTAAATGATGGGTCCCTTTGTTGACTTTGTCAATAGTTTGATTAGCCATTCAAGTTCATTGAATTTTGAGGTGGATCAGTGGATTGGAAATCTCAGACCTCATATTATGTGCCCGGAACTGGACTCTTCTAATCATGATATTTGAACCAGGTCGTGTATGATCTTCAAAAAGGAATTTCGCTCTTTATCCACAAAAATGTGGGTTGGTCACTGTGATGCACCAGATTTATATCATAATTTCATACTATCTGATCCTTTGAGGGTGAAAGAGGCCATGAAGATTTGACAACATTTCTAGTGATTTCTTTCCCTCTTTCTTGGGCTTGTCCTCAGCCTAGCTCTAATTCCATGTTAAATTTATCTTAACATGTTCATAGCATAGGACAGTCACATCCATTTTTATATATATCCCAATTATCATTCCATAGCAACCACATCAATTAAAATCATGATGACTGTAACTGATAAAAGAACATAAGAAAATAATGTAGAGGATAAGCCAAGACAAGAGGACACATGAACATGGCTCAAGCCAGGGAAAAACCCCAAGACGGAAAAAACCCTTGATCAGTTCTTATGATTCATAATCTAATTTTCAACAGAGAGAGAGAGAGTACAATGATTTAAAGTCAATACTGACTTGCCAAATAGAAGATCTGACCTCTAAGCTCTTAGGCTCAATGAAACTGCTATTATGAATACTGGTTAGGGTATGAACACATATAGCTTCAAGGACTGATGTCGGCAATCTGGGTCACTGGTTAGGGTTGCTTGATTCAACTTTCTTTTCCATTACAGTGATGTACCACAATCTAATCTCTAATATAGAGCTGTGAGGCTCCTCCTCAACAATCCGTTCCCTTCAACAATCCTGAATAAGTGGCAAGATAAACAACCCCAAACTCATGAAAGCAGAGGAGGGTTTGACCATGCTTTCCAACCCTCCAAACAACTTAAAAACAGGCTGTTGTAGTGGATTTCTTCCTGCGGTCTATAGCAGAGATAAACCTCACAAAAACACACAGAAAAATCAACTAAATATAAGTTGCCTTGCACAGACTTCCTATCCTCCAACTGTGGCTCTTATCCAACACAAAATCTGCACCCAAAACAGAGATACGCTGCGCAGACAGACCTTCCATCCTCCATGCATTATGTCACACACCTGGAGAGCTGGTAAAATTGCATCAAGGTAATATTGCAGAAATGAGAAAAAATATGTCTACAGAGATGACTTAGAGCATTTTTATTTAATCAGGACATTATCGACCAACCTTAGATTCTAGAATTGGCCATGAGGAATAAGCTCTAGATACTTGGATCAACCAGCCAAAAAAGAACTTTACTGCTGAGATAATGAATAAATAAAAGTGTCCAAAAATTGAGTCACATCATACTGGGATTATGACTCTAAGAGTGATAATCATTTTAGGTATCTCCACAGGTGGGCTCTTTTAAACCATATATATGTTCTCAGAACTAAGATGCTATGGTACTACATGAGTCTTCAAATACATAAGTCTGCAAAGCATATTTTAAAACAAAATGACTGCTTTTGTACCTTTTCTTAACTTGATCAAGGATATGCCTGAAGTAGGAACCTCGGCTTCTTTTCTTGGATGCAGAAGCATTAAGGCATGCCTTTGAAAGATACAAATTCCATGAGTTTGAGAGGGACTCAACTCCTTTTGTAACTTCACTATGAGGCACCCAACAAGGCCTTAGGAGGGCTTTCAATCAATTTGAATTCTTTATCAGAAGGGAAACATAATATCGGTCACCCACAGATGTATACGATGCTTGGATCCCATAGGTGGTACATAATTCAAATTGCTTGAAAAAATCCTTAAATGATGGGTCCCTTTGTTGACTTTGTCAAGAGTTTGATTAGCCATTCAAGTTCACCGAATTCTAAGGTGGATCAGTGGATTGGAAATCTCAGACCTCATATTATGTGCCCATAACTGGACTCTTCTAATCATGATATTTGAACCAGGTCTTGTATCGTCTTCAAAAAGGAATTTCGCTCTATATCCACAAAACTGTGGGCTGGTCACTCTGATGCACCAAATTTATATCATAATTTCATACTATCTGATCCTTTGAGGGCGAAAGAGGCCATGAAGATTTGAAAACATTTCTAGTGATTGCTTTCCCTCTTTCTTGGGCTTGTCCTCAGCCTAGCTCTAATACCATGTTAAATTTAGCTTAACATGTTCTTAGCATAGGACAGTCACATCCATTTTTATATATAGCCCAATTATCAATCCATAACAACCACATCAATTAAAATCATGATGATTTTGAATGATAAAAGAACATAAGAAAATAATGCAGAGGATAAGCCAAGACAAGAGGACACATGAGTATGGCTCAAGCCAGGGAAAAACCCCAAGACAGCAAAAATCCTTGATCAGTTCTTATTATTCATATTCTAATGTTCAACAGAGAGAGAGAGAGTACAATGATTTAAAGTCAATACTGACTTGCCAAATAGAAGATCTGACCTCTAAGCTCTTAGGCTCAATGAAACTGCTATTATGAATACTGGTTAGGGTATGAACACAAATAACTTCAAGGACTGATGTCGGAAATCTGGGTCACTGGTTAGGGCTGCTTGATTCAACTTTCTTTTCCATTATAGTGATGTACCATAATCTAATCTCTGATATAGAGCTTTGAGACTCCTCCTCAACAATCCCTTCCCTTCAACAATCATGAATAAGTGGCAAGATAAACAACCCCAAACTCATGAAATTAGAGGAGGGTTGACCATGCTTTCAAACCCTCCAAACAACTTAAAAACAGGCTGTTGTAGTGGCTTTCTTCCTGCGGTCTATAGCAGAAATAAACCTCGCAAAAATGCACAGAAAAATCAACTAAAGATACGTTGTCTTGCACAGACTTCCTATCCTCCAACTGTGGCAATTATCCAACACAAAATCTGCACCCAAAAAAGAGATACGCTGCCTAGACAAACCTTCCATCCTCCATGCATTATGTCACAGACCTGGAGAGATGGTAAAATTGCATCAAGGTAATATTGTAGAAATGAGAAACAATATGTCCACAGATATGACTTAAAGCATTTGTATTTATTCAGGACATTATCGACCAACCTTATATTCTAGAATTGGCCATGAGGAATAAGCTCCAGATACTTGGATCAACCAGCCAAAAAAAAACTTTACTGCTGAGATAATGAATAAATAAAAGTGTCAAAAAATAGAGTCACATCATACTGGGATTATGACTCTAAGAGTGATAATCATTTTAGGTATCTCCACAAGTTGGCTCTTTTAAACCATATATATATTCTTAGAACTGAGATGCTATGGTACTACATGAGTCTGCAAATACATAAGTCTGCAAAGCATATTTTAAAACAAAATGACTGCTTTTGTACCTTTGTTTAACTTGATCAAGGATATGCCTGAAGTAGGAACCTCGACTTCTTTTCTTGGATGCATAAGCATTAAGGCATGCCTTTGAAAGATACAAATTCCATGAGTTTGAGAGGGACTCAACTCCTTTTGTAACTTCACTATGAGGCACCCAACAAGGCCATAGGATGTCTTTCAATCAATTTGAATTCTCTATCAGAAGGGAAAAATAATATCGGTCACCCACAGATGTATACGATGCTTGGATCCCATAGGGGGTACATAATTCAAATTTCTTGAAAAATTCCTTAAATTTATCCTACTGCCATTTCAGTGACTTTAATTGAATGCAAATGTTGTTGTGAAGAGGTTCCGTAATTTTTTTTACCCTTCTTGTTTTGCAAGTTCTAATTGCTCTCTTGATGCTAATTGAGGAAATATTATTGTAATCATGTACCAAGTATTAGTCTATTGCTCTCTTGATGCCTTGTGCACTAAATTACCAAGTATTAGTGGAGAGCATGGATTTCCAGCTTGCACATATTGGCCTGTATGTGAGTCGAGATGTATGTGGTTTCTTTTGGAGTTAGTTTTTTTATTTTTGGTGTATGCAGGAAATCTGCTTAAGAAAGCGGCATTCTGTTTTAACTTGTTACCTTTAGTAGTTTTCAACTAACTGTGATGGGATTTCTAATTTCTTTAGCTTGAGAAACTGATGTTATGTTTTCACCTTTCTTCAGTCCTTTGTTTTCAGTTGTTCAAGATAGTACTGGTGTCAGAGTAGAAACTGCTTGCATTTACATTAAATCATATCTAGGTTCCCTACTAGGATAAATTTGTGGTTGAAATTCTGAATTCTTCTGCTTTGGATTGCCATATGTTTTATGATGTCAAGGTTCCCTACAAAAGTTCAATTTTTCTTTCAGGTCTCAACACGTTAATTTGTTCAGGTCATGGGTCCCATATAACCAGGCAGTTTTGGTTTATTGAGGTTAGTCACAGGTTTGAGATCCACAGAGGCATTTGATGTATGTTCTGGATAGCATACAATGTCTATGCCATATGGGTGTCTAGATGTGTATAGATAGCATGCAATGTCTATGGGTATCTAGATGTGTATAGCAAATAAGGTTTCAATACCTGCATGGAATGTGCAGAGTCTCTGCTTAAGAAAGCAACATTCTGTTTTTACCTTTTTTTAGTGCTCTGTTTTGGGTTGTCATTGATAGTCATGACACTAATATAACATGCACATCCATTTCCATATCAAAATTTTCTTCTACAACAGATCTGTGTAAATTTTTCTGTTGAACTGCTTTTTTGTCATACGATGCCAATCCTGCCAGAGCTAAATCTATGCTGTCACATTTCTAGAGACTTTTCCTTGCTCCGAGTGATGTGGCTAAATAGTTAAGGAGTTTTAGTTCATCTAACCTCAGTTTTATGATTGATGGAAACATTTGATGCATGCACTAATAAGTAATAACATGCAATATATGTGGGTTTGTATATCTGTGATTCTGTTTAGAAAGAGGGCTTCAGTGATATTTTTCAGTTCACACCTCGGTTTACCTTTTATCCCTCTTTAAAATTCGTCTTCCAGGCTTTGATCCTTCTTCCATCCATGCTTGAAAGTAGCCATGCTGACATGATAACATGTATATGTCAGTCTGCAAGTACTTAGTGTTGGTTGCATTACATATGATATATGGGTAAGTCTGCCTGCATGTACTTAATGTAGGATAGGGAGTTTTCGTTCATTTTTCTAAATTTCCCCTATATATTCGAAACAATTACGGAAGCTAATTTTCATCATTATAGTCAAGGCTTGATCAACCATATTCCCACATTACGTGAAAAGCTCATGTGGCACTATTTTGTTAAGTATGATAAATACTTGTACTATTCAATTTCCTGTCCAGTTTTAAAGTTTCATTTAAAAAAAAAAAAATTTGAACCAACACACAAGAATTTCTAATGTATATCCACTTTTTTATCCTATTGCATTTCAGTGACTTTAATTGAATGCAAATGTTGTTGTGAAGTGGTTCTGTAATCATGACTTTTTTTACCCTTCTCGTTTTGCAAGTTCTAATTGCTCTCTTGATGCTAATTGAGGAAATATTATTGTAATCATGTACCAAGTATTAGTCTATTGCTCTCTTGATGCCTTGTGCACTAAATTACCAAGTATTAGTGGAGAGCATGGATTTCCAGCTTGCACATATTGGTTTGTATGCGAGTCCAGTTTTAAAGTTTCATTTAAAAAAAAAATATTTAAATTTCATCAGTCTTGCGATGTTTTATTTTTTATTATTTAAATTTTTAAATGTCCGTCGGTATTGCGACACTTCTTCCTGGCGTCGGTATTGCGACGCTTCTGTAAAGTGTCGGCATTGCAACACTTTTGCAAAGCGTCGGTATTGCGACACTTTTGAAACACGTCGGTATTGCGACACTTTAAATGCATCGGTATTGCGACACTTTAAAAGCGTTGGTATTACGACACTTCAATAAAGCGTCAGAACAAGTGTCTCTCTTCCGACGCTTTATTGAAGTGTCAGAATTGTGACTCAATGGCTAACCATGATTTTTCCGACCTCAAACTGTCGCTCTTACGACGACTATGTGTCGGAATAACGACACTTTGGTCATCGGAAATTGGGCCAAATTTACTAGTGTTAGGTGAGTTTATTTTAATTTTATCGACTATATTTTAGTAGCAGTTATATGTTGCATATTTCTTGAATTGTGGAGTTCTTCCTTTCCTGTTGCATGTTTTTTTATATTGTTATGTTGTGATTCAAATTTTTAGTTGTGCTTTCCAGTTATTCTCCTACATAGTACATGCTTTGATAGATTATATCAAAAGTCTTACCAATACAATAACATTGATTGTTGTATGTGGACATTTTTGTTCAGGATGGTCCATTACATGATCAAGATGAGGAGTTGGATCATGAAATTGCACTTTCTCTTTCTAAAGAACTAACCAAACCAGACGGTATATGATGGAAATTTCATTTTTTTACAGTTACTTTTAGTTTAATTATATCATTTAGCTCGATGCTTTTCATATATTCAATTAAACTTTTGTTGCTTAACAAGACTTTGTCATTTCCATGTTTTAGTGAAACTGTTTATGGTTTGATACTATCATACAACCTTTATCAAGTTACATGCACCCTCATTAGAAAAAACAAGAGAATTTTGCTTGTCATAACTGTCTTTCTTTGTCATTGTTGTCTTAAGAAAGTCTTTTAGCTAAGAAACTAGTTTCAAGGTTATGGCATAACTTGTCATATAAATTGAACAGAAGTTATATCCAAAATGTTAACTTGTAAACTACTTCGTTGGTTTTAGGCTTTCCATTTAAAATCTACTTCAGTTTGAACTTTGAACGAGTTGTTCCATAGACTTGAATATTAAGAGATTTTGGTGTAAGGATTAAAAATTAGCTCGTAAGGCCTCTCAGTTATTCATTTATTTTATCTGAATATAACATTTACTATTAAATTAGAACCACTCGGCACAAATACATCATAGATCAAGATCATACTTTGTAGAGTGTCGTAGAATAAAAATAGGAACACGGACACTAAATTCTTTCAGTTTTTCTTGGTTCTTATTCCTTTGTGTATCTTTGCACCTTTAGGGGCAATTGCTAGTTTAAAGTCTAATTCTTTAAAGGGTGCTAGCTCAATGGAAGAGCACTTGCTTTACAAGTAGGAGGTTGGTGGTTCGATTGCATCGTGCCCTGATATTCATATATAGGGAATGACGAAGATCAATTTTTGGTGACGGATGCTCTTTTGACCATCACCAATGAGCTTATGGTGACATTTTTCGACCCTCACCAAAATATGAAATGGTGACGGTCAATGAACGCCACCATATATACGCACCAATAGTGACGACTATTAAATATCTGTCACTGTAAATCGTTGTTGTTGATATGAAATGGTGAGGGTCATTGTTTTTCATTGTAGTCATTATTCGTGACGGACCTTGATGTCACCAATGATTTTATGGTGACGGTCAATGAACGTCGCCATATATATGCACCAATAGTGACGGCCATGAAAGCTCCATCACAAAAAATCATTGCTATTCATATGAAATGGTGACGGTCACTATCCATCATTATAATCAATATTCGTGACGGAATTTGAATGTCACCACAACACATACTTTCGGCGACGCCACCTTTGGTGATGTTCAGTTTTTTGGTGACGGAGGCTATTTTTCATCACCATTGCTCATATGAAATGGTGATGGTCACTATCCGTCACTATAAATCGTTATTGGTGACGAACCTTGAATGTCACCACAAAACCTATATTTTCGGCGATGCCACCTTTGGTGACGTTCAGTTTTTTGGTGACGGAGGCTATTGTCCGTCACCATTTCTCATATGAAATGGTGACGGTCACTATTCGTCACTATAAATCATTATTGGTGACGGACCTTGAATGTCACCACAACACCTATACTTTTGGCGACGCCACCTTTGGTGACGTTCATTTTTTGGTGACAAAGGCTCTTTTGACCCTCACCAATGAGCTTATGGTGACCATTTTCGCCCCTCACCAATGTGCCTTTTTCTTGTAGTGAGAACTGCTTTGGAGGCTTTGGGTGCGAGGGCGAATGAGAGTCGTTGGATTAGAATAATCAACGGTCAAGATTGCTCGACCAAGTCATTTTTAGAAGAAGGTTGGGTGAAAAGGGAATGGGGGCAAGATTAAAACAAGACCGTCCAATCTCAGAGATCAACGAATAATATTAAAATATGAAAAAGTAATGTTAATGAATGGAAGTGGTATAGCGGAAAACCGACAGCGGTTTTCACGTTGTGTTTGGGTGGTATGCAGTTTTTTGCTTTTGGAACGTGATATAGGTCTACGTTCGACACGTGGATTTCTAAAACCACCCATATCACGTAAAATTTGCACACTATGGAAAGGTTTCAAAAATTATGCAATATGGATACTGGGCCATTGGATTGGAGGATCCAGATCAAATGGTGCGGGTTTGAGCGCGATGGATAAAAAGCTGCGGGGTAAAACGTAGGTGGGGTCCAGGTGACGTCAGCAGAAAATGGCGCATAGTTGAGGGTGAAATAGGCTATCTGATCGTTAAATTCCTTTGATAAATGGTTATAATTGGAAAAGGAGCGGAAATGAAAGGAAATGGAAAGGGCGGAAAAAATAGGCCCGATGGCCTTAGATCTTCAAATATCGATGCTCAGAATTCACTTTAAAACCTTTTTATCGAGAAACAAAAATATACAGGAAAGGTAAGGTTTCAAAGGAAATCAGCGGAGAAAAGAGGAGGAAAAGGGGCCCACCTTTTATATAAGGGTGGAAGGAAGGATGAATGTGGTCCGTCAGATCTGGAGGATCGACGGCCGAGATCGGACGATGGAGGATAAAGAGAAGGGCGGGGTTAAAACAATGGAAGCATTTGTGAGCTGTTGGATCTAAGAATGATCAACAGCGGAGATTTGATCGCAGGATTACATCGGCGGAGGACAAAGCGTAAAGCAACAATGAAATGTACCGATGCGATTGAGCGCGGGCCGTTAGATCTAGGAGAGATCGACGGCTAGGATTAAATCGACGGGTTTATGTCGGAGTGCTCATGGAATGGATGAGTGTGATGCGATGAGCACGGACCTTCAGATCTGGTGGAATGAGAGGTTAGGATTTAATCGCATCAGAGAAAAAGGAAGAGGCCAAAATACCGAAGCTTTCGATTTTGCGATGCGCGATTAAGCGCTGACCGTTGGATCGGATTCAGAGATCAACGGTGGAGATTCAATCGACGAGCACGATGGTGAAGGGTTTATGATGGAGTGTGATTAAATCTGAGTCATTAGTTCTTTTGGATTCAACGGCCGAGATTTAATCACAGGATCGCAATCGGTGGAGGTCAAAGGAACTGGATAAGAAATTTGTGATTGCCGATTTTGCGATGGAGCGAGAACCGTCAATCTTAAAGCTAGATCGACAGTCAGGATTTAATCATAAAGGAAAAAGAAAAGTGGCATGTTTGGAATGGGGAGAAATATGGACCGTTGGATCTAGGCGCAATAGAGAAGATCAACGGTGGAGAATCGATCGCACGATCGCATCGGAGAAAAGGAAAAGAACCAAGGAAAGGGTCAAATGAAAATTTGCGATGCGATTTTAAACTTGCGATGCAGCAAATTTTTTTGCGATGCGATGAGCCGAAGACCTTTGATCGGGTTAGATCGACGGTCAATATTCATTGAAACTTTGAACTGTCGGGTTTCATTGAAATACAAAGGAAAGTCGGGTTTTACGAAAATACAAAGGAAAGTTGGGTTTGGGAAATTGTTTTAAGCCCTTTAGTGCCCAGTTGCGGGGCTTAAGGTCTTATGAAGTGAAGGGCTTTACCAGAGTTAAGCCCTTGGGGGCTTAGGAAACCTTATATGCAGAAAGGGTGTTTTAGGCCTAAAAAACAGGGTTTTTGAGGCCAATTGAGGGTTCCGGTAGGGAAAAAAGGAAATTTTAAACCGAATGAAAGGGAAGAAAATGGTTTAAAAGGGTGTATGGAATTATTTAGAGGTTTGATAAAGGGTTTTTTGAGGGGTTTTTATGGAGGGAAAAGTGATGAAAATGGAGTTGTTTTATGAATGAAAGGAGGGGTAAAAATGATGGAAAATGGGGTTTTAAGCAGTCTTCTCTTGGAAAACAATAGATTTTTAGGATTATGAGAAAAACACCAGTGAAGATTAACTCAAGGATTAGTTATCTTCATAAGACTTTAAGAACTAACAATTTCTCCATAAAATTGTTTCTTGAAGGCTTAAAAATGATTTAGCCACCATTTGGTATGCCAAATTTTTATAGGTGGCTAACAGTGGCTCCACATGGGGATGGCACCTTCTTGAAGGTGTCAAGAAATTCAGACATGTCTTCTCTGGAAGCTGATCAATGCCTCATCCATTGGGCTGCAACTTTCTTTACCTTTGCTAGTCTTCTTTTGATCTGACAGTGTTTGCAACCATTAAAACAATGGAATTCTATCAAAACAAGCTTTCTACCTACCCAATCCTAATGATCTAACATTTTTCTTCTTTCAGAGTGCATTTGGATTGGAAAACTCTTTTTACAACCATTTTATTCTTTTGAGAAAACAAAAAAAAACTAGTCTATTTCTACCCTTATTTCTCCATGAACTCAGATTAAGCAGTTGAGTTCATAAGCTTCTCTACCTAACTACTATCTATTAGGATTAGACTGTCTAACATATTTTTATTCTCTAATTTCTAAAACAAGAAATTTAAAATAAAACAAGCCAGGATTGAACAGTCTAACTTGTGGCTGATCTATGGCATAAAAACAAGTTGCACATAGACTCTTATTTGCAGAAAATTAAAGAAAAATGGTGAAGGCTTAAGATCTGAAAATTTAAAAATCTCCTTCACTAACTTTTCAGCTCTGTTTTGAGTCTTTTTTGAGCTGCTTCTTCTTTCTCATCTGGTTCAAGTTTTGGGCACATTAGAACCAGTTTACTCCTATCCTTTGGCTCAAGATTTGATCTAACTAGAGCCATTCTTTCTTCTGAAATTCATAGGTTCATATTTTGAGCTTGTTTGAACCCTTTTTCTTCTATCCTAATCTACCTAACTGATAAGCCAATATTGAGTTGTTTGGAAAACCTAATTCACTAACCTATCAGCAGTAAATTGAAAACTAATTAGTCATGATTAGGCTGTATGACTAACTAGGAGTACGTTTTTTAGGAGTGGCAATTGAGTTTGCACACTTTCAGATTTTGTTTCTCTTTTTTGGTATGGGGATATACCTTTCTTGTTTTTACAATCTGCCCTCTTTTTCTTTTCTATTGTTTTTGTATTTTTTCATATTCTAACTTTGAATGCAATGATGGATATGATATTCATAAATGAGGAAAAAATAAAAAAGGCTTTCAAACTGATATGGTCAAGAAAAATAATGTTTGAGCATCCTGCAATTGATAGGACCCCCAAAAAGTTCAGCTTCATTCAATTCTTGCAAGAAATAGGCATTTTTACCAGCAGTAGAATGAATGAGATAAGGGCCAAGCCATAAATTATTAAATTTCCCATGCTTTCCCTTATCTTCTCTCCTTGAATCCCACTTTAAAACTTTGTCACCAATGTTGAGATTACTGGCCTTGGTTCTTTTATCAAACAACTTCTTGATGCTCTCTTGCTTTTGTAATGCTCTGTTGTAGAATTCCTCTCTGGTTTGCTGAAGATGTATGGTTTGATTGATTCTTCTTGTCATATCATTCTCTTCAGACTGTACTTCTTGGATCAGCTTCATGACCGGCACTCCTAGGTTGGTTGGAAAAATCGCATCTGCTCCATAAACAAGCTGGTAGGGTGACATTCCAATTGATTTTTTGAGTGTTAATTTGTCAGCCCATAGTGCATGTACTAGTTTTGTGTGCCGTGATTTCTTATTTTCCTCCAGCAACTTCTTGATTATATTTACCAAACTTTTGTTTGAGGATTCTGCCAGCCCATTACCTTGATGGTAGTAGGCAATATAATGGCCCAATGTAATCTGATATTGGTGACAGAACTCAACCATATTTTTGGATCCAAATGCAGTAGCATTATCAGTGATAATCTTCCTAGGATAGCCAAATCTAGAGAGGATATGATTTTCAAGGAATTTTATAATGACAGAGTCATTGGATTGCCTAGAAGGGATGGCTTCTATCCATTTGGTAAAGTAGTCTGTTACAGTGATAATCCATCTATGTTGGGCAGATAATGGTGGATGGATTTCCCCTATGAAGTCTAGACCCCACTGTTGAAAAGGAGGTTCAACAGTGATTGGATGCAAGGTAAAGGAAGCAATTTTCTTTTGCCTTCAAAGAGTTGACATTTATGACAGGCAACAATCATTTTATGGACATCTTGAAAGAGGGTGGGCCAATAGTAACCAGCTCTAAGGATTTTATTGGCAGTTGTCTTCCAATAGAGGTGGCCTCCACATTCTCCTTCATGGAACTCATTCTTGATCTTATCTTCATCATTCTCAGGCAAACATTTAAGCAATAATCGACTAGCATTTTTCCAATATAGACATTTATCCAAAATGTAGTAATTAACAGCTTTTAACTTTAAAAATCTTGCCTTTGTTTTAGACAAACCAAGAGGTGTATTCAAATTGAGCAAAACATATAAAATATCAGCATACCAAGATGAAAATAGAAAATGATCTTCAATAATGGGAGTTGGAAACTCCTCCTGTTCATCTAATGCATTTATCATGTTTATATCAGGAGCTTCAAAATTAGATTCAACCATTAATCTTTCTAGTCCTTGGCCTTTTATGAGTTTAGTGGGCTTGATTTCTAAATCATATTCAAGTATCACAGCAATCCACTTTCCTCTTTTGCCATATGGCTCCTGTGTTAAAATGTCTTTCACAACTGAATTTGGCACAAATGAAATTATGTGTGAATGTAAAATGTATACTCTAAAGTCTTTTAAGGCTTTGACTAAGGAAAAGGCTTGTTTTTCCATGATATTGTACTTCAGGGGTGCATCTCTCAATGCCTTACTAAAGAATGCAATTGGCTGCTCTTGTCCCTTTGAGTTTTTCTGTAATAGGACAGTAGCCACTGTGTGTTCTGATGCAAATGAAAAAATGAAGAAATCCTGTGTAAAATCAGGACTTATAAGAACTGATGTTTTGGTTAAAGCTTGTTTCACCAGTTCAAATGATTTCTTTGCTTCCAAGGTCCATCTAACTCCTTCTTCTTTCTTTAGCATGTTTTTTATGTTTCTAAGGAGTTTAGCTAAGTTGGGTATGAACCTTCTCAAGAAATTAATCTTCCCAATGAAAGATTGAAGATCCTTAATGTTTCTTGGATGGTTGATTTGCAAAATACCATCAATCCTCTTTGGGTCTATCTTTATCCCCTCTTCTGATATAATGTTTCCAAGTAGTTTACCTTCTTGGAGACCAAACATTGTTTTCTTTGGATTTAAAGATAACCCATACTTTCTGCATTTCTCAAAGACTTTTCTCAAGTGTTCTAGGTGTTCTTCATCTGTTTTTGAAAAAACAGTGATATCATCAAGGTAAATAATGATGAAGTATCCTAGCTCTTATGAGAATGCAATGTCCATGGCTCTCTGAAATGTAGCACCAGCATTCATTAAACCAAAGGGCATTTTCACATACATGAAAGTGCCCCAAGGTGTAGTAAAGGTTGTCTTTAATTGATCATCAAGATGTACTAAAATCTGATTGTACCCTGAGAAGCCATCAAGCAAAGAGATTCTTTTAGACCCAACTACCTTTTGTAAAATGTGATCCATCTTGGGTAAAGGGTAGTTGTCCTTCAGTGAGACTTTGTTTAAGTTCCTAAAATCAATGCAAAGCCTTATTTATCATGTCTTTTTCCTAACTGACACTAGATTAGACACCCAATCTGAAAATCTAATAGAAACAAGAATTCCAACATCATACATTTTCTTGATTTCTTTCTCAACCAAAGGTAACTGAATAGGGTTTATTCTGCATAGTTTTTGTTTAAATGGCCTTTGGTTTTCCTTGAGGGGTATCTTATGCTGAATTATCTATGTGTCATAGCACTTTAGATCCTCATAACTCGATGCAAAAACATCAGAAAATTCTTTAAACAACTCTATGTATTTCAGTTTGATGTGAGCTGGTAAAGTTTTAGACAGTTTGATTATTCTTGGTTCTATTTCACTGCCTATATTACACTCTTCTACCTCAGTTTCCATGGGCTCCAGCTTTGGTTTTTTGGTAACATCATTGAAATTAAACAATTATTCTAAGGGGACCAGCCCTTTTGGAAAATTTTGAGTGTTAGATTGCAATGTTTCTAGACCTTCTTTTTCTAAATCTGCACTAATCTCTGTGTTATGTTCAACTTTATCAACTAGTAGATTTATAACAGCAATCTCTGGAGAGTTTTCTTCTTCATCAAGTGGATTTTCTTCAATGAAACAGTCATTGTCATACTCTGAATCTGAACTTGGCATCTCAAATTCATTTCTGGACTGTAAGAAGTCTTCTATTTTTTTGTCTGCATCAAACACTTGCCAACATTTTTCATTGTCAGGGACAACTGTTCTAAATTTGATTTGGGTGGTGCATTGTTTGGTTTCATAAGGTGTTAGGCATGTTCTAGCTGCAAAAGCTAAACCATTAGCAGCGATATTTTGATTTCTTGTGACAAAGATAAGTTGGAATTCCTCAAATGTTTACAACAAATCCATGACATTATTTCTATAGGCTCTAAGTCTGGGATGTTTGGCACTATATTCCCCATTCACTTGCCTAATTATTAGTTCAGAATCACCATGAACTTTTATCCTTTTGGCCCCTAATTTCTTCAATAAGTGTAGGCCTAAAAGGAGGGCTTCATACTCAACTATGTTGTTGGTGAATTGAAAGTTTAATTTGCAGGAATGCCCTTCAGCATGATTGTTCATCGTATTGTGAAGCCACACTCCTACACTTGCATCATTCTTAGTGCAAGACCCATCAAATTTCATACTCCAAAGAGGAGTAGTTTCAGATTCACTAGTTTGGTTACAATCCTCTTCATCTAGTGTGCTTTCGAATTGTTCTTGAAGATCAACACTATGTTGAATTTGATCTAGTTCCTCATGTTCTTTATTAAGTTGAGGATTCTTCTCTTGACTGTCAAGGTTAAAAATAAATGGATGACTGATTTGTAGCTCCAGACCTGTGATTTGTTTGCTGTGATTTTCTGTTTTGACAAAATGTTTTGAAAGTTCTGTCTTGCCTTCCTCTTTTTCTAAATCTGCCACTATGTTATAGTGAGGAGTGGCCACTAAATTAGTTGAGGTTTCTTGCTCATTGAACGTTTCATCATTGAAAAGAATAAATGGGTCAAGGCCTATATGTACAGAATAAAGAGGAGATTTTTATGGTCTCTCTTGGCTACTTACCATATATTGCATGTGAGTTTCCCTATAAAGTCTTCTAGTATGATTGAACACAGGGATGGTAGCATATGTCATATCCATTTGCATTGTTCCTTGTAACTTAGCTCCCCAAGATCTTGATAACAACATACCATACTTGGGGGGTACATCAGCCACTACAATATCCATCACTAAAAACTTGGTTGGAATTTGTGCTAAGTTTACACAAAAGTCCTTGATCAAACCTAAACATTTCACTCTGCTTGAGTCAAAGGAGTATAGATCTTTGTATATTCTAGTAATTTCAAGGCCTAGGCTCTCGATTACTGCTTTGGGCATTAAGTTGTGGGAGGCCCCTGAATCATGCATAGCGTTGTGTAAAATTTTGTCATGAATCTTCAAACTAACATAAAAAGGAGGAACTGGTCCTTCTTGGTATCTACCCTCAATCTTAGGACCGAATAAGAGCTTTGTTTGGTCATCATTTAGATTGACAGTGTCATTATTCTCTTCTATGTTAAAAGCCTTCAAAATTTTGGATCTATATACATCTTGCGTGGCTAATTCAGTGAGGGGAACAGAGATTTTGATCTTGGAAATTTCTTGTTCCAAACTAAAAGGTATATGATTTTTTAACATGTTTGTTTCAGCCTTATTAACCACCACTCTATCAGCAAAATCAGTTTGTTGATTTCCTTTATTTACATTGGTCAAAATTGTTTTAATAGGAGCACTAGATGAAGTACTAGCGCTGCTAAAGTCTGCACTCTGTTTTTCATTAATTTGAGTGTCTTTTTCTTTGTTTTTACCAGAATTTATAGCCACATTTTTGTCTTTATGTTTTTTAACTTTGGGTTTGTTCACAAGGCTATTTTTTGCAGAGTTTTCAGAGGTTTTGGTTTTGGGAGTTTCCTGATTGCTTCTACTCCTAAGGTCATATTCTCTTGGAGTTTCTATGAAGACATTTTCCAACTCTTGATAGTAATATTCATCCTCTTCTCTTTTATCATCATAGGGTGTGTATAGACCTTGTTTCCTATTGTAATGAACTTCAAAATCATCATTTTTTACTCCCAGCATGTTTATGTCATATTCCTCTATTTGTTCAATTATCTCTTCAACCTCACTTACATAGTTTTGATGAAAAGGAGGTGTAATCTGTTGATCATCCTCCCTTGGTCTGTTTGGAGGTTGGTTTCTCCTAAAATTCTAATTTTGATTTTGATTTCTGTTTTGAGGAGCTAATTGGTTTTGACTAGCTTGTGCTCTTTCAAGTATGCTCATCTTTTTTGTCATTTCCTCCATTATTCTTTACATCTTTGAGCTGGATGTGGAAGGTGCATATTCCTCCCTAAATGATACTTTCTTCTCATTTCTCATTCTTGCTCTTTTCTCCATTAGATTAACTTCCACAGCCAAGGCTCCTTTCTGCATATCTTCTAGAGTCAAAGGGTCTCTTTCTCTCAGCTGATAGGCCATTTTAGGATCAAATCCTTCAGGAAAATTGTTCAAGGCTGAGCCTTGTGGAGGTTTTAATTCTGTGGGAAGGGCATTATAAACACTATTGAATCTAGTGCAATAAGCTTGAATGCTTTCCCTAGTGTTTCTTTTGAGGCTTTTATAGTCTGAAAGTATTTGGAGAGGGTTTTTCTTGACTTCCCACTTGGTAAGGAATAACTGATGGAGGGCTTGAAGTTCATTGATACTGTTAGGGGTTAAGCCTTTGAACCATTTTATTGCTTCTCCCCCTAAATTCTGAGCAAATAATCTAAGTTTGACAGTTTCATCATCAATCTCATTTCTCTCAAAATAGTCATTCATCTTATCCACATGTTGTGAAGCAGTAGTAGCACCACTGGCATCATATAATGGTATCTTGGACTGATAGTCCTATGGAAGATTGACTAAAGGTAAAGGAAGGACTAGAGGGGCATATCATGTTGCCATGATAGGAGGTTGTGGGAAAAATGTTGCGTTTACAGGTGGAGGATGTAAAATGGGAGGGGTTTGATGGAATGATGTGATTTGAACAATGGGTGTATGGGTAAAAGAAGTGGATGGACCAGCAAGAGACTGTTGAGCAGACCTAGGATGAGAGAAACCAAATTATGAATGAAATGTGAATCAGGTGGAGTGGTTTCTCTACTACCAAGATGTTCACCTCTATCTTGGGATGAAGGTGGAGACTCTAAATCTATCTTATCTATATCATCAAGTGACCTAGTTCTAAATGGATTTCTTAAGTAAACTTGTGATTCTTGTAGAGCTGCAAGGTTTTTAGGGAAAAAATTAGCTCTATGGAATGGTCTAACAATAGTTGAAGATTTGGCCTTAGGAGACTTCCTAAGTATTCTTTCCGAGTTATCAAATATCTCAGGAGGGTTTGGGTCATGATAGGCTCTAGTATGAATTCTTCTAGGAGCGACTATGCTATGTTTTTCAGACCCAACTAACAAGAAAATTTTAACCAAATACGACAATCTTTAAGAGGTTGACTGATCTTTAAACAGGAAAAATTTAATCAATAAAGTTTTCTTAACTGAGTTTAAATGATGTTATGATGATAATGGGTTTCCCAGTGGAGCCTTAAGGTTTTTTTGGAACGTGGAGTCACCAGGTGGAAATTTTTAGCTCTTTTGGAGGTAAAATGTTTTATTGTCCACCACCATGTTTATTTGAAACCAATCTGAAATAATTTTTGGGTTTTTTGAGTTATTTTCAGTCCTATGGGTTCTAAGAGTGTCCTAAATTTGTTTCACCACTTAGCTATGGTGATGAGACAAAGAAAAGTTTACTCTTTTGGCTAAGCTAGCTAATTCCTTCAAGGTTGATAAGCTTTATGAGAACCCTAAGGGTTGCTTATTTTGTCACTGATTCAAATAAGTTTTATCATAATTACTATTTGCTTTGGTAGTGCTTGAAGAGGGCTACTTGTACTCACTGAATACTGAGTGTCTTGTTTTAATGATTTTACTCAGAAATCCCCAGTGGAGTCGCCAAAAATGTTAGCTCCCTGTAATTTTAGCGGATTGGCAAGACTAAAGCTACAGAGACAAAATTTGAAGCACTTTGGGATTCTAGGATCTAGCCCTTCTAAATGTAGAGAGGGATCTCTCTATAAGTGCAAATACTGATTTATCTTTAAAGGTCTGAAATGTGATATTAGGCTAGTTATGAAGAACAAGGTTTTGTTTGGTTTTGGTTGGGTAAATATATAATGAAGGTGAAGGAAGTCTAAATGAAGCGTGAAGGTGTATGAAAGTGAAGGAATGATTCAGCTAATAAGATAGGCAAGAAGCAGTTTCAATCCATTGGGCTATGGAGTCATAATGGGATTTAATTGAAACAAAAAGGTTCAAGAGTGGTCCATGGGGCAAGTCATCTATGTCGAAGGATCTCTTTAAGTTGATTTTATGGAATGAAACAATAAGAAATGGGGATCAAACAGATGAAAGAACAAAGGGCGGCCTAAGATCAAGTAAGTACTTTTAAATTATCCTTCTTTTGGCATGCACTTAAGAAAATACATAAATGTTATCTAAGATCAGGTAAGTACTTTGAAACTAGCATGCTTTTGATGCACTTTCAATAGAAAACATTTAAAACATTTAGAATAGCTTAAGATCAAGTAAGGACTTTGAACCTATCCTGCTTTCAGCATATTCAAAGGGAAACTCTTCAAAGCAACTGTTGGAGAAGAAACTAGAGGACAGGGCTAACCATAGGCTTCCCTAGTTCATTCTTTAATTAGAAAAATTTTCAAGACAACATTTAAGATAAACAAAGAATAGTCTAAGATCAGGTAAGGACTTTGAACCTATCCTGCTTTTGACACACTCTTAGGGAAACTTTCAGACAACTTTTGGAGATAAAACTAGAGGATAGGGCTAACCATAGACTTCCCTAGTTAAAATTTACTTAGCATAAACTGAAAATATCATCCAAGAACAATGTTTAAAGTTTAGACAGTAAGACATGGGCTCACCAACATTCCTTGACTGCTTGGACTGTATTAAATCATTCTTAAATACATAATTAGAGGAAAACATCAAGATAAATCTTATCAGTGAGAGTAGGGTACTGCAGACAGTAAGTCCTAGTTGTATATTTTCTATTCTTTATTAGAGAAAATGGACAGAATGGAAACAAAAAGAAAATAAAAATTTACAAGAAGAAAAACATCACCATTGACATAGACCAGGATCCCATAAATCAGCTTGTATTTGATGCTCAAACCAGTTACAATCATCAAGTCCAGTGGGTCTCTACAGCTTCAAACTTCTCATCTCAACTTAGGTATCTTCAATTACAAACAGAGCTTACAGCAGCTTCAGAAAACTATTTACATGCATCAGATATTCAGAGACCAACCTTTTTCTCATCTTCTACAGAATTATTTATAGAAGAAATGAGGAGGTGGGATGAGAGAAAAGATCTCTAGGCTCAATTAATACAGTTTAATGCTTCTCGGCCTTTGAGGGGCTCAATAGAGAAGATGTCTGATATTTCCTCTGTATTAATTGATTTTCATTAAGTATTAAGCATGCTGGGCAGATTTTGTTGACTTTAAAACTCTTAAGCAGGTTAGCAATAACTCTAGTTGTCTTTAGGAAAAATATCACTGACTGAGGCAATAACTCTGCCTTCTTCAATTTATGAAAGTTTGTAGGTGGTGCTTTGGTAGCTAGAGAGGATTCAATTGGCCTCTGATGTGGCAGTGGAGGCTTTTCGGACTGATAGTTCTCCTTGTTTTTCCTAAAACACCTTTGATATGCTTTTGATCTGTGTTTAGGCCTAATTAGGTCTTGATCTTCATTTCTGGTCTTTATCCTTTGACATTGATACTCTTCAATTGCTTGATGTTCACTGTGTTTTTGTTGTTTTGCAGGTGCGCGGAGGTTTTGTGACTTCACCAACGCTCATGAAACATAGGTGGAATCATCATTTGAATCCTGTGGATTCACTTTCTTCATGAATGAATGGCCTGGGGATCGTCATCCCTGGCTTTTGTTTTATTTTAAAACTGTGAAAAAAACCTTAATATCCTATAAAAAAACACACAAAAGTTAAGAAAATCCTGCGAAAATAGGTTGAGAAATGCTTTGGAGGCTTTGGGTGGGGCGGCGAACAAGAACCATTGGATTAGAATAATCAACGGTCGAGATTACTCGATCAAGTCATTTTTAGAAGAAGGTTGGGTGAAAAGGGAATGGGGACAAGATTAAAACAGGACCGTCCGATCTCAGAGATCGACGACTAAGATTAAAAGATGAAAAGGTAATGTTAATGAAGGGAAGTGGTATAGCGGAAAACTGGCAGCAGTTTTCGCGTTTCGTTTGGGTGGTATGCGGGTTTTTTCTTTTGGAACGCGATATAGGTCTGTGTTCGACACGTGTATTAATAAAAGCACCCATATCGCATAAAAGTTGCGCACTGTGGAAAGGTTTCAAAAATTATGCGATATGGATAATGGGTCGTTGGATTGGAGGATCCAGATCCAACAGTGTGGGTTTGAGCGCGATGGATAAAAAGCTACAGGGTAAAAGGTACGCGGGGTCCAGGTGACGTCGGCAGAAAATGGCACGCAGTGGAGGGTGAAATAGGCTATCTGATCGTTAAATTCCTTTGATAAATGGTTATAATTGGAAAAGGAGCGGAAATGAAAGGAAATGGAAAGGGCGGAAAAAATAGGCCCAATGGCCTTAGATCTTCGAAGATCGATGGTAAGGATTCACTTTAAAACCTTTTTGTCGAGAAACAAAAATATACAGGAAAGGTAAGATTTCAAAGGAAATCGGCAAAGAAAAGAGGAGGAAAAGGGGCCCAGCTTTTATATAAGGGCGGAAGGAAGGATGAATGTGGGCCGTCGGATCTGGAGGATCGATGGCCAAGATCGGATGATGGAGGATAAAGAGAAGGGCGGGGTTAAAACAACAGAAGCATTTGTGAGCCATTGAATCTAAGAATGATCAATGACGGAGATTTGATCATAGGATCGCATCGGCAGAGGACAAAGGGTAAAGCAACAATGAAATGTGCCGATGCGATTGAGCGCTGACCGTTAGATCTAGGAGAGATCGACGGCTAGGATTAAATCAATGGGTTTATGTCGGAGGGCTCATGGAATGGATGAGCACGATGCGATGAGCACGGACCATCGGATCTGGTGGAATGAACGGTCAAGATTTAATCACATCGGAGAAAAAGGAAGAGGCCAAAATACCGAAGCTTTTGATTTTGCGATGCACGATTAAGCACTGACCGTTGCATCAGATTTAGAGATCAACGGTGGAGATTTAATTGGTGGGCATGATGGTGAAGGGTTTATGATGGAGTGAGATTAAATCTGAGCTGTTGGTTCTTGTGGATTCAACGGCCAAGATTTAATCGCAGGATTGCAATCGGCGGAGGTCAAAGGAACTGGAAAATAAATTTGCGATTGTCGAATTTGCGATGGAGCGAGAACCATCGATCTTAAAGCTAGATCGACGGTCAGGATTTAATCATAAAGGAAAAGGCGGAGTGGCAAGTTTGGAACGGGGAGCAATATGGACCGTTGGATCTAGGCACAATAGAGAAGATCAACGGTGGAGAATCGATCGCGCGATCACATCGGAGAAAAGGAAAAGAACCAAGGAAAGGGTCAAATGAAAATTTGCGATGCAATTTTAAACTTGCGATGTGGCAAAGTTTTTTTCAATGCGATGAGCCGAAGACCGTTGATTGGGTTAGATCGACGGTCAATATTCATTGAAACTTTGAACTGTAGGGTTTCATTGAAATACAAAGGAAAGTTGGGTTTTACGAAAATACAAAGGAAAGTCGACTTTGGGAAAGAGTTTTAAGCCCTTTAGCACTCAAGTTGCGGGGCTTAAGGTCTTATGAAGCGAAGGGATTTACCATAGTTAAGCCCTCGGGGGCTTAGGAAACCTTATATGCAGAAAGGGTATTTTAGGCCTAAAAAACAGGGTTTTTGAGGCAAATTGAGGGTTCTGATAGGGAAAAAAGGAATTTTTAAACCGAATGAAAGGGGAACAAATGGTTTAAAAGGGTGTATGGAATGATTTAGAGGTTTGATAAAGGGTTTTTTGAGGGGTTTTTATATAGGGAAAAGGGATGAAAATGGAGTTGTTTTATGAATGAAAGGAGGGGTAAAAATGATGGAAAATGGGGTTTTAAGCAATCTTCTCTTGGCAAACAGTAGATTTTTAGGATTATGAGAGAAACAACCGTGAAGATTAACTCAAGGATTATTTGTCTTCATAAGACTTTAAGAACTAAAAATTTGGCCATAAAATTGTTTCTTGAAGGCTTAAAAATGATTTAGCCACCATTTGGTATGCCAAATTTTTATAGGTGGCTAACAGGCTGCATGACGTGTCCACCTCTGGTTGGACTATTCCAACCATAAAACAAAATTCAAATTCAACCTTAGGATAGATAAAAATAATTCACCATCCAAAATTGATCGACGAATCCTCCAGTGACACTTTTCACAATGTCCTTGGGTGAAAATGACAGAATATTCCCAGAATATCCATTTTCTACTAACTAGGCTGTCATGTCAGCATTTTTTCCTTTCTGCAATTTTTTTAGATGTTTAGGAAAACAAACAACATGCCCTATATTCCTCATATGGACTATGTTTTCAGCGAAGATTGCATCGGATTCTAGGGGACAAGCTCTTCACCGTCGTTCTATTTCCATTCAATTTTGAGCACTTTCATTTTTTAGCTTTTACACTGAGAACCTAATCATTCCTCGCCATTAGAA
Source organism: Pinus albicaulis (assembly GCA_034641835.2). Taxonomy (NCBI): domain Eukaryota; kingdom Viridiplantae; phylum Streptophyta; class Pinopsida; order Pinales; family Pinaceae; genus Pinus; species Pinus albicaulis. The sequence goes on along the minus strand of CM076582.1, from coordinate 1,152,752,265 downwards.
GACTTTTGGACCCCAAAATATCTTTGATTAATGATCATGTGGATAAGGGTACCGTTCCCTCACCCTTCGAGTCTCAATCCACTGAAATTTTCCCATTTTCATCAACTGAATCTTTTCACAGAAAACTAAGCTTTTTCCTTGAATCTTGTGACCTTCTCTTACTATTGTAGACACCGTCATGCTGCAATTTACTTGAATTTGTAGAGAAACTAGTTGTTCTTGTAGAAACAAACTTGTCCCTACCTTGGTCATTAATCAAAGGAAACTTAAAAATTGTCTCACCTTGCACATTGTCATCATGGCGATTCTTAACTAATCTTGCTTTGTACTTGCGTTGAATCTTGACCAAGTATTTTCACCATTACGATGTACCCTTTGGAAACAAAAAAAGGCACATGTGGGAAATATTCCTTCTTTTTCAAACTACTTTTTCGCTTTCTCTTTGACCTTTTCTCTCTATTTCACCGACATCTTGTTTCCAACATTGCTCAACACTGATGTTAACTGCTACAAATATTTCAGATCTTGTTCACCTCCTTTCAAAGGCAACCTATTAGAGTCCCGAAACATCTTATTACAAGCATAAGAAACTTTAATGAAATCAAATTGTTCATTCAATGCATATTTTTGAAAGGCCACATTCAAAACATCTATATGTTTGATCATTAACAAAGTAAAATTTTGACTTGCATTCACTATTCTTTACATTTCTCCTGCATGTATAAGAGACAAAATTGTCTTCTTATTATGAGCTCTAACTATGTACTAAATTCCATCTTTAATCAAGTGATAATTATTCTCCTGGTGATGAAATAATGCTTTCCTATCATAAATATAAGGACTTCCCAAAACAATACCTGATATCTCAAGCAACACCACATCAAGTGCAACTTCATCAAGAAATTTTGAATTGATGGAAAACCTTAGTATGCACTTCCTTGTAACCTGCAAAATTTCATTCTTGCATATCCACCCTAAAGGATAAGGTCTTGGATGTATAACAGTTTCAAGGATTAGCTGCTTAATTGTAGTCTTCTGAAATCAGATTAGGTTGAGACCCAATATCAAACAATGTGTCTATCATTGTATGTTTAGAAACAAATCTAATATGGAAAAATTCAATTATTGTGTCTTCATCTTGCTTGACATTGGAACAAATTGAAGAAATAGTGCATGATATGTTCTTACCTTTCAAACCCATGGCTATAATATTTTTTTCATATCCTGAATCTAAACCTATGGCATGTTCAACTATTGCAACCATTTTCCCCTTCTCTTTGGCTTTCAGTTTGTTTGGCTTCAACTCTGGATGAAGCTGCCAACAATGGTATTCATCATGGCCATTATTTGAACATTTTTTACATGTGATTTTTCATTTCTCTCTTTTTATAGAGCTATTTCTCTTTCCTCTTCCATAAAAATTTCACTTTCCTTTACCCTCACTATCACTTTTCTCATCTATATTATGTTTCCCTCTTGCTTCTAAATGTGTGGCTTGAACACAAGCCTCATATAAGTTTGTGGGATTGAACATGAGAATAGCGTGCCTAAGGTAACTATGCAAACCCCCAATATACTTTAACAAAGTTTCTTGAGAATACAAATTAATACCCAAAATAAGAGCTCTTCTCCTAAATTCATGAGTATAATCTTGCACACTTTTTCCTTTCAATTGTCTAAAATTTTTCCAGTCCATAATGGCCTTTTGCATGTAAGCTAGATGATAGAATTTCCTTTTAATGGAAAAAATAAAACTTGACCAAGACATTGAGATCTTACTATAGTTTTTAATCTCTTATTGAGTCCTTGCTTCCCACCATACAAGTGCTGATCCTTCCATCCTCAAGGAAGCCAATTGAATCTTTATGTCATCATCTTGAAGGTTCTGAATTCTGCAATAAACCTCCAATTGATCAATCCAATTATCCAACCTCTCTGCATTTACCTCACCATTATACATTGGAAGCTCAAATTTGACATAAATTTTGAGTAAGGGAGTTTTTCCTTTTGTGGATTTTGAATGAGTATGGGTAGTTGTGGTTGTGGAAGTGGAAGATGATGCTGATGGAGAAATTGAGGATGATGATGATGATGGTGGAGATGGAGGAGGATTTTCTCCACTACATTTTGAATCCTTCTCTTCATCCTTCTTTAATTTTGAGGTTCCCTCTATTATAGCCTAAATCTACCTTAGGCTGAAGGAAGGCAGAGTTCAAGGTAACATCAAACCACGCTCAGTCTGGTAGCTAGCCCTACCAGAATAGGAGAGGGCTCTCTTCGGGTCAATCTCAGCGAAAAGTAATCAATAGGGCTTGAGATGACTTGAAATAAATGCTGATTTTAGGCTAGGTATATAAGTAGGAGGGTTTGATTGAAAATTGTGGGTTGAAAAGAGCAAGAGAAGGGACTATTGGGCTATGAATTTGGGGCTAGTTTCTGCTAGCAAAATTGGGGCAAAGTAAGTGCAATGTACAGCCAAATTAAATATGTAATGAGAGAAGAAAATAGGGAAAATACCGCTGCCCTGTAGGCATCAATCATGGGATGGATCTACAGTGACAAATTTAGAAGAAAGAGAAGCACCGGGTTACTCAACAGAGCATCTAACAAAGGATGGATTCTGAAAAGATAACCACTACATCAAACAACATAATCATTGTGAGAGGAGCATCGTGCGTGGATGGATTCCTAACACTTCCCTTAGAGAATGATGTAAACAAATTAGCAGAAAAAACAAAGCATGGAAATGAATTTACAAGAAAAACATGCTGCACATTAAACACCCTGATGAATCCCAAATTTAAAGCGCAGAAAAAAGATTTATTAAAATAATATTCGAGGAAAACTTTACACAATCCAATAGCAGCCTCCCTCTGCTGCAAAAATCCAACCTCTACACTATGAAATTCATAAAATATATACATTTTCTCATCCTTTTACTAAGGGAATTGAGCTCAACCATTTTCTTAAAAATAGAATCAGTTACATTAAACTTGGGCCGAATTTCTGAAAATAGGTGTTGAAGATGAACTCGTATCTCCTAAACCATAGCACCTGTTACAAAATTGAAAGAGGTTGTTGTAGATAAGGTCATTTGGGAGAAAAACCTCTCTCAAATTTGGGAAATTCGGTTCCAGTTGCTCGCAATCGGTTCCACAAAATCATCTCTAAAACAGAAAATCATTAAAAATTTAAATCTGTAAAAATGAGCTGTAAAGATCTAGTCACATATCCCAATTAGTGACACCTTTGAATAAACTGAAAGAGGTTTTTTGTTTTATTTCTTTTTTTAACAAAAAACTCTTGGATTTTCAGGGTGCCCTACTTTGTTGTAAAATGGCCACGTACTAAAATGACTAAAACAGTAAAAAATATGAAAATTTGCTTTGTTTTAATGTAGGCTTCAAATATCACTGTATATCTCCCACATAGTAGCACCTGTACATAAACTGAAAGAGGTTTTTGTTATTTGATATGTGATGAACAAAAATGTCTTTCACTTTTGAAAAATTCATTACCATTATTTCACAAACTGATTTTTTACTAAACTTTTCATTGTGTGCAACAACTAACGTCATAACCAAGAATCACTCATTCATTTTGATCATATCTTCTAATCCGAGAGCCGGTTATGGGAGTGTGATATACAGTTGGAAAGGTTTTTCTGAGATTCTTCTGATGGAAACACTTGTGACATGTTTTGTGCTGAACATCATGTGCAAAACATCTAACAAAACCAGACATAGTAAGAGCTCATGTTGATCTCTGGCGACAGGCTGCGAATACTGACACTAACACTGGCTCCAATGGGGATGGTATCTCCTTCGAGGTGCCAGGAATGGAAGATCTTTGGGAGAGAAGACCAGTGCCTTATCCATTGGGCAATGGAGTCAATAACTGCAAACCCAAAACAACTCATACCAATCCAAAAACATGTACATACTGCAACATGTACATAAACAAATACCAGAAACTTAAATGTTGCATTTGGCAGCTTAGTTATTTACAAATCTCCCATAATTTGTTGAAAAACCAATAGATCAAGTAACGTTGTAATGCCAGATCAACCAATCAAGTAACTGTGACAAGGATGTTGCTTGAAAGTGCTTCAACCTGGACACAAATGTAAATGCTGACAGCCATACATGCACATAACAAGTCTGGTTATGTAAAAGACAATTTGATCTATCATTCAAACTGAAAAACATTTCCATGTACGTTGCAATAGGATCGAAAAAACCAGACAATGTTTACTGCCCCAACTCCTCAATACATGTTTCCAGCCGCAAACTACTAATGCAAATATCCACGGGCAGCTCTATTGTTTCTTGTTTTGAAGGAGGGAGAGTTTCCAGAAACTTTTTTGGATCTCGGAATTCATATGATTGGATCTGATCATTTAAATAATGAATCTCCTTCTCAAATTTTTCAACAACTAACTCAAAGAAACCATTTTTAGCTTCAGAAGGAAACTTCAGAGATCTCAAACATTGAAGCACGACAATGAAAAATACTTCATCAATTTCAATATCCACTAACTAATCTCTAAATTCTTTTAAAGCTTCACAAAGTGCAGGGTCTGCCACGTACCCTACCATTTTATTTTAGTGCATGAATGGATCAGTGAGCACTGGAATCTCTGGATTGAGTTGGAGTCACCAGGTGAATGTTTCAGCCTTCATAAGTCTGATCGTTGTCCACCATCAATAATCAGATCGAAACTTGATACACGTACTGGGGCAACTTGTAAGTCAGATGTTACGTTTACAAACTAGACCGGAGATTGACTGAAGCAGAATTTATCTACTTTCGTTAATGACGAGAAGCGTTTAGAAAACTGCAGCACAACACGACTCAAGTACGCCAATTTTATAAAGCAAACAACAAACTTTTCTTGGGTATGGTACGCCTGTATTGTAAGCCTAAATCTACCTCGGGAGGCCGAAGGAAGCGGTTGAGGTAACATCAGAAGCCACGCTGGGTGCGGCGCTGGCCCTAACCCAGGCAAGGAGAGGGGGCTCCTCTCTTGAGTGTTCTAGAAGATGGAAAGCAATAGGAAGCAAGGTGACTTGAAATCAATGCTGATTTTAGGCTAGGTATATAAGTAGGAGGGTTTGATTGAAAATTGTGGGTTGAAAAGAGCAAGAGAAGGGACTATTGGGCTATGAATTTGGGGCTAGTTTCTGCTGGAAAAATTGGAGCAAATTAAGTGCAATGTATAGCCAAATTAAAGATGTAATGAGAGAAGAAAATAGGAAAAAGACCGCTGCCCTGTAGGCATCAATCAGGGGATGGATCTACAGTGACAACTTTAGAAGAAAGAGAAGCACCGGGTTACTCAACAGAGAATCTAACAAAGGATGGATTCTGAAAAGATAACCACTACATCAAACAACATAATCATTGTGAGAGGAGCATCGTGCGTGGATGGATTCCTAACACTTCCCTTAGAGAATGATGTAAACAAATTAGCATAAAAAACAAAGCATGGAAATGAATTTACAAGAAAAACATGTTGCACATTAAACACCGTGATGAATCCCAAATTTAAAGAGCAGAAAAAAGCTTTATTAAAATAATATTCGAGGAAAACTTTACACAATCCAATAGCAGCCTCCCTCTACTGCAAAAATCCAACCTCTACACTATGAAATTCATAAAATATATACATTTTCTCATCCTTGTACTAAGGGAATTGAGCTCAACCATTTTCTTAAAAATAGAATCAGTTACATTAAACTTGGGCCGAATTTCTGAAAATAGGTGTTGAAGATGAACTCATATCTCCTAAACCATAGCACCTGTTACAAAACTGAAAGATTTTTTTGTATATAAGTTCATTTTGGAGAAAAACCTCTCTCAAATTTTGGAAATTCGTTTCCAGTTGCTCGCAATCGGTTCCACAAAATCATCTCTAAAACAGAAAATCATTAAAAATTTAAATCTGTGAAAATGAGCTATAAATATCTAGTCACATATCCCAATTCGTGACACATTTGAATAAAAGGAAAGAGGTTTTTGTTTTATTACTTTTTTTTAACAAAAACCTCCTTGGGTTTTGCAGAATTACTTTCCATCTATTGTAAAATGGTCGCGCACTAAAATGACTAAAACAGTAAAAAATATGAAAATTTTGCTTTCTTTTAATGTAGGCTCCAAATATCACTGTATATCTCCCACATAGTAACACCTGTGCATAAACTGAAGGAGGTTTTTGTTATTGTCTATGTGATTAACAAAAACCTCTTTCACTTTTGAAAAATTCCTTACCATTATTTCACAAACTGATTTTGTACTAAACTTGTCATTGTGTGCAGCAACTGACCTCAAAACATGCATAACCAAGAATCACTTATTCATTTCGATCATATCTTCTAATCCGAGAGCCGGTTACAGGAGTGTGATATACCGTTGGAAATATTTTTCTGAGCTTCTTCTGATGGACACACTTGTGACATGTTTTGTGCTAAACATCATGTGCAAAACATCTAACAAAACCAGACATAGTAAGAGCTCATGTTGATCTCTGGTGACAGGCTGCGAAGACTGGAACTAACACCCTCTCCACGCGGAGACTTAGAATTTTCTCCAACCATCCTGGTGTCCCTCTCTTCAAAGAGGATCCTACCCCTGTTAATTAGTTCATAGAAAGCCTTCTTATATGCTTCCTCTTCTGAAAGACCTTCAGTCTCTCCAAAACTTGACATGATGGCTATGGATTCAAGCTCATCTTATGGTGAAACTTATACCTCTTCAATCTCAGCTTCTGATGCAACTTGTACCTCTTAAATATTAGCTATAGATAAAACTTGAGGTGCTTCAAATGCAGCTATGAATGAAACTTTGGGTGAAGATGGTGGCCTTGTGGTTCTCCTTCTTTTGGTCCTCACCTTAGCACTTGCAACCAATAGTTTCCCTTTTCCTCTCTGCAACTTTAACCTTGTAACTTTAACCTTATCAACATCACAAATTTGCAACCATTAAAACGTTACTTGCACAAAAATCAAGAAAAACAAGCAAATAACCTTTGCAACCTTTCAACAAGGATCTGATACTACCTTGATCTGAATCTGAATGTTAGTTTTGTTGCGCTAATTTCATCTTCAGATTTATAATTAAATTGTTGATCACTTGCTTTATGTGCATAGGTTTACTTGGTGTTTGTGAGTGTTAAAAGAGGTAAATGTATTGAATTTTATGTTAAATTCATGAGCATAAAATCATTAAAAGCAAATTTTGAACAACAACAATAACATGTACAACAAACTATCACAATGATCCATTACGACAATGTTTTGATGAAGGATTTCATCCCTCCTGGGCTACATCTCCTTGGTCCAGTTTCCATGGCTTGGCCCTCCGTATTAGATAAAATGTGAAAAAAGGATGTTTACATTCACATATTGCTCCTGAAATCTACTTCAATGTGTTCATAATTTCTAAATCTTTCGGAAATGACTTTTCTTGCTCCCAATTTGGTCGAATTTTGCAAAAGATATGGCCAAAATAGTTTGGCCTAGGAAATCTCCACTAAATCAAGAGATGACTCTAGTCAAGCCCACCAAATTTGGGGGTAGCTTCAAATTTGGTGGATTCACCGAATATGCTGGCATATTAAACTGCAGCTTAATTAAGTTTAAGTGGGATTAACTTAGGATAAATATGAGTTAGCGCTATAAGCATGTTTTATCATAATCTGTATTAGTGATGAGGATTGGCGCATAACCAAAGGTTTAGGGGTTTAATAAACCCACATTAACCTTAATTTGTGCTAAACTATAACTCCACTCCGCTCGGTCATAGAATAAGGTCTTGTGGGGAGGGGGCTGGCCTGTGAGGCTGGGCCCCTCCATTCCCCCATTCGTTCAATTGTATGACTTCAAATATAAATGGTGGACGTATGTTGTTAAGTCCTAAGGTGATGGTAGAGTGGTAACATGGCGCATTGTGTGGGGGGAGGTCGTGGGTTTGAGCCATGACCTCCACCCAACCTTGTGTGTATTATTTTGCTCCACATATATAACCCAACCATTGATAATGAAATTCAGAATTTGACCCAAAGTTTGGTCTATGCTCCAGAATTCGTCCCATTCCTTAGTCCACCAGAAGGGGCACATGGTGGCCCCTATCTGCACCATGTGTTCGCCTCTAGTTGGAGTGTTCCAACCATAAAAAAAAATCGAAATTAGAGCTTAGGATATATAAAAAAAAAATCACCATCCAAACATGACCGACAAATCCTACAGTGACACTTTTCATAGTGTCATTGGGAAAAAATGACAGAATATTTTCCAGAATATCCCTTTTCTGCTGACTAGTTTTCCATGTCAGCATTATGTCATTTCTGCAATTTTTTTATCTTTTTAGTAAAACAAATAGCCTATCTTCCTCATCTGTACTTCGTTTTTGGTGAAACAATTTGTGTCGGATTCCTGGTGATGAGCTCTTCACTGTCATTTAGTTTCCATTTGATTCCAAGCACTTTCATTTTTGAGATTTTACATTGAACACCTGATCAACTGCTTAGGACTTCATGTAGCTTCCAAAATCCATCAAACACATGATGAAAATTCCAATGAACCAAAAATTGACTCCAGGACTAGGCCTGACCATCCCCAACCGAGGCTGACATTCTGGTAAACACTTAGCATCAACACAATATACTTCTCTAGGATACAAGACAGAGCATGAATGACTAAAAACTATTATGAGACATGACAAGAAGGATCACTACCCTCTTCCTTGAGTTGTTATGGCATCAATTAGATCTTGCATCCATTATTTTAACATTTACAAGTAAATACATGAAATAACCATGACTTGAACCAATTATATAACCATGATTATAACTAGCATAAAACCATGTAAATAAAAGTGAGATAACAACCATTAAAGCCACACATTAATAACTAAAAAATCAAGAGAACTTAGCTTTTATTAAACATAGGAAATAATCGACCATGTTCGGGATTTCCACATACCACACTATCATAGACATGGTTGAGTCAAATCTCTCTTCATCCAGTCACCCCCGTGCCATATTCCAAGCATAAATGTGGGATCTCATGTATAAACCAATCCAAAAAAAACTAAGGGATTCCAGAGTTTAAACCACCTCCACCCTCACCATAACGTGATCACACCTAAATGAGTGCCCTGATCACAAAACCAAACCGAGCTTGGAATGCCTATAGAATCCATCACTATCCTTGAGAAATTTTTTGTCTCCTTGTCTCTCAAGCTTTACCACAATCCACAGCGGATCACTAGGCCCTAAACCGAGACACCACCCTCAGGCTTTACCGTGTATCTTGCCAAAACCGGTCAAGGGATTTCTAGGCCTTTAAGAATTTTCCTTGAGACCACCTCTGCCCTGGATTATGAAATTCATCTAGAAATTCCCAAAATTCAAAACCGAGATCAAATCCCATCACACTATGGCTATCAAAGAAAAGGCAAGATAATGTTGAAAACCACAGTGAAAACCGGGCAAAACCATGCCACCAACAACAAGAGAACCAAATACCAGCATGCATAAGCCATGTATATCCAAGCCAGCTGGGAAATCACACATGCAATATGTTACCTGCAAGTGTTCCTACTAAAGCTGCTAGATCATGCTATTCCTTACTTGATCTTTGGTTTCCTTTCCTTGTCCTTCCTTTGCTTGATTTCCTCTTTATTGGCTCACTGCTGAATTGCTCCAAGAAAACTCTAGTATCCAAGAGTATGAGAGAGAATAATGAGATAATTCCAAAACTAAACTGACCAAAAGCCATGAATGAATCATCATAAGTATTTTTATTAATGAGGCCTCTATTTTCTCCATTTTCCATTATTTTCCTTCATTTTCCTACTCACATGCAACATGTGACCTTTTACCTTCCCTTTCTCCTATTTTCCTTTATTTTCATAAATAAATGTGCTAAAAATACCTTTTTCCTCTTTAATTTATTAACTGTTGCCTTTGCCAATTTCCCCTTATTCATAAACACATCTAGTGATTCCCTCTAGGATATGTTTTCCCAACATTCAAATTGGAATACGCGTCCCTTTACTCTGGTCTTATTTTTGCCTTTATTAACTTTTATTACATGAAATTTTATCTCGGGTCTATTACATTGGAGTCTCTAGAACATAACTACTTGGGAAAGTCCCCAGTCGCATGCATACCCATGCCGTGCGAGCAACTGTAGGGTCTCATCCACACTCATTCCCATGTCATGGGGAGTGACTGGGGGATTAATGCAACATAAGTTAGTTTGTCTTAGGGGCTAGTCACCTGGAAGGTTTGGATGGCCCATGGGGGTTCTGCTGCAGGTGTAGAAGGTATGTGTTGTTGTGTTCCGTTGATTCCATTTCCCTAACTGACACATAGGGAGTTGAATCATATCATAGTTACTCTTTGTCACATGTTTACCCCGGTTGGTTGATTACTTGGGTAGATGTGGGAGGAGGGTGCTACAAATGTATCTTCAATTTATTAGTTGTTGCTACTTCCTTTTGCTACATTTTAAATCTAAGGCCAACACTATTATAGTTTCCTATTATTGTTGCTATCCAACCTTCATAAAGAAAAATCATCAAAATTTCCAAGTTTTGCATCAACTCTTGACCCACATTTCCATGCTTCTATACATTGAGCTCAATCTAGGCATCCCTTGGTCAAATTCATCAAAATTCATTTCCTCATGCCCAAAACAACCACTTTCTTCTACACTTCAATTTTCCAGTTTTCATGGTTTTTCTAACTATCCTATGACATGGTTGGTATTACAATATAATAGAAACAAGAATACAACAAACTCAATCCTAGAGTAGAAAATTTGTAGAAAATTTCAACATTCAAGTAACTATCAAGTAGTTATGGATTACTTATCAACAATATTGAAGGTTGGAGATGATCCTATTGAAGGTCCCTATTATGGTCTCCCACTCTAAGATCCACCTTCCTAGCTTAGAAACTAGAAACAACAAGTTTTAATAAGTAATTTAGTATAAACAAGAAATTAAATATAACTACCCTAACAAACTTGGATTAATAAAAATAATTTCCTACCAAATACTTGAGATCAAACATGACATAATGCATCAAGCACACATAATTGCATGAATGAAAGAAGAGAGTTCTCATTTTAATGAAATGAACAATAAATCATAAAACACATTCACCTAATCCTTCATTGTTGGCACCACCTAGAACCTTCATCTTGGTTCCTCCTCCTAGGACACCAAAGGTAAATTCTCCTCTAATATGCCAATTCTAGAAAAGAGTGAGGAAGAGGATTTTTGAACACATTGTTGTCATTGACGTCAGAGGGCTTAAATCATTGATATTATATGTAAGTATCCAAGAATATTGAAAGGGAAATTCTCATGAAAAAGGTGAAGTCAAAATAAAAAGTAAAGTTTTGTGAAAAAAGTGTAAAGTAAATTTACATAAAGTCAAAATGTGAAATGGTGGTTTCAAACCCATGGTTTAGGAAGCTCATGGTATTTTCCCATTTTATTAGGAAAAATAAAATAAAAGGGGAAGTTCATTCAATTAATGAATTGATGTGTTTTTTTAATTAACATGTGATCGAGGTGGCTCTAGAGATGCTCAGAATCTAGTAATAAGCTCAGAAATTAAAGTCTCTAGATTGAATAGAAACGAGGGTCAGATCAAAGATCTCGTTGCAAGCTTTCCAATGATGTGAATGACACCTCAATCCGAGTTTGTATGTCAAAGTTATGGAAATTCAAATTTTTGATTAAACTAGACCCACTGATAGTCACTGGCAAGGAAACAATTTGGAAAAGGATCGGTGCATGGTATGACCACCTGAATGGGATAATTTGGCACCTCTTTAATTTTTTCGGTGACCCCAATTTTGGTGTACGAAATTTTTAACCTCCTAGTTCTAAATATATAAAAAATTAGGGTGGCGGGCCATCAACCCCGCCACCCTAAATATACAATACATATTATTGGAACCATACAGGTCAGGTCACAAGGGACCGAGAACCTTTCCAACAGGTGTCAGTCAACGAGGGGTAGACAAGGTCTAAACCTAATCGGCCCAGTGGGTTGTCCTGCCGACCAGGTGGCCCCACTAGCCAATGATCTAACTGTGTCCAAAAATCGAATGTGGAGGAGCCATAAAGGGGGTTCCTATGGGTTGGACTCCGAGACCTCCCCAAATCATATGCCTTAATATGACTCTGCCAACCAATGGTCCAACGAACCATTCGTTGAAATATCTACCCAGAAATTTGTATAATAACGCACTTGCGCGATTTGAATGGGGGGAGCAGAGTTCCAACCAGGGCGGAACCATGACCAATGGAACCTTGATGTCAGGTTCTAGGAGTGAAACCTTAATGCATTGGTATATTTTTATGGTGAGAAATATTCCTTGGGGTTCCAAAATTTTCAGTGTCGGAATGTGGTCAAATTTATAGTCATTTTTCACGATTTTTCTCCAAGATTCCAACCATGTAACCCACTTCTCCAACATAGGTCTTGTTAGGTCCCTATATTACTAGCGTAGTCCCTTATTTTTATTAGTGTAGCGCCCTTATTTTTATTTTTGTACCCCTGTAGTCCCCATATTTTTATTATTGTGCCCCATAAAACCCCACTATTATTATTGTTGTGCCCTTACATTATTATTGTTAGGTCGGCTAGGATTATATTGTGACCCCATGGAATCCTATATATAGAAAGGAGGTTTTTTCATTTGAATCATCCAAGAATAGTTCATTTATGTAATGTAAAGGGGGTTTCCCCCTCGAAGTGGTTGATTTCTAAGGCATTGATCTCTCTTTTCTTCTATTTTTGGAGCTAGTTTCATAACATTTGGTATGAGAGATTTGGATTCTAGGGTTTCGCTGCTTCAAACAGTTCATGGTGGCATTTTCATTATAATTTTTTTCTATGAAGGTTTAGAAGCTAGAAAAAAACCCATTTTCTAAGAAATACTAAGGAACGTCGTGTAAAAATTTTAGATCTTTCTTCACAATATTTTCAGAGATATGATCTGTGGAACTTATCATTTTTGTAGGCTCATGAATTTCATCTCAAAGAGGTGACCTTGGGAAAATCATCATAACTCTCTCTTTGAGCATCAGATTAGAATTCTGTAAAATCTAGCCAAAATTACATAGACTGTAGTGTACGATGTATCAATTTAAGAGTTGAAGGAGGAAACAGTGACACGCTTTACAAGTTGGCTCTACTGAACCAGTACATAATTAGGCCACTGTGGGAGATTAGGCATAACCTTACCTTGAAGAATCCAAATCAGGTCAGAACTGTTGCACTGGAAAGAAGATTCAGAGGGCTAGTAAAGGACTGATGATAAAATCTCGGGGATCTAAAATTATGGAGACACATCAGTTTCAATATAGAGCTCCTCAAAATAAAGAAAAAGGTGTGTATTTTTTTCAAATTGCATAAGTCTTGTTTGAAAAATAAGTTTTAAGTGATTCCAAGGGCATATTGAAGTATATATATCAGTATCGGGTTCTAAAATGGCCCCTAAAAGGAATTCAACACACATTAAGCCCTCAAAAGGCTCTACTATGACTCATGTAGAGGAAGAAGTGCAACATTAAAATTACAAGACCAAGTACACCAAATTTCTCTCTCGTAAATTAAAAAAAATGAAATGGAAGTTTTGAAGAAATGCATAGAAGCTAAGATGGATGGTTTGAAGAAAGGCATGGAAGCTAATATGGATGGTTTGAAGAAAGGCATGGAACCTAAGATGGACAGTTTGAAGAATGGCATGGAAGCTAAGATGGATGACATGGAAGCTAAGATAGATAAAAACATGAAAGACAACATGGAAAACATGAAGAATGATCTAAAAGAAGACATGGAAGAATTGAAGGAAGGTTTGACAAAGTTGATACAAGAAATGATTCCTAATGGCGAAAAGGCAGTAGAGGAAACTCATGATGAGAACAAAATAAATGTTAGTCGTGATTTCATAAACTCTAATGTTGGATTGAAGACCCATCATATTCCAAAGATAGATATGAGGAAGTTTGATGGCAAGGATCCTGTAACATCGATACTACAAATGGAGCAATATTTTGATCTCTATAATGTGAAAAACACACAAAAGGTACACATTGAAACTTTAAATTTAGAACAAAATACATTTGTATGGTATCAATGGCTTTTATCTAGTAAACAAATTGTCACTTGGTCAATTTTCACAGAGGAAATGATAGCACATTATGAAGATACAAAGAGAAAAAACTCCTTTAGCCAATTTATAAATCTCAAACAAAAGGGTTTAATGGTGGATCACATTGAGGACTCCCAAAAATTGAATATAAGGGTAACTGCTATTCCAGAGGAGCACAAGATTGTTGTCTTCATAGGGACTTTAAAGGATAATATCCAACATGAGGTTCACCTTTGGGAATATGATTCATTGGAGAAGGCATTCGAGTTGGAAAGACAAATTTAAAGTAAAATTATGGCGACAAGGAAGCCTACCACTCACATCTATAAAGATGGAAGTGTTGCTACTCCTGGACGTCCACAACCTACAAGGTTGACACCACAAAAAATGGAAGAAAAAAGAGAAAAAGGGCTTTTCTACAATTGTGATAGAAAATACACTAAAGGTCATATGTAATATTCCGAAATGGAAAATATAGGAATATAGAACATATGCAGCATTCCAAATAAATCAAAACAGGAACATAGCACTAAAATCTGGAAATGCCGAAAATATGTTGCAACTGGAAATTACATTAAGAAATCATAATCTATGAGTAGAAAACAACAGAGCCATATCATTATATATAACAACAAATGAAATTACACATTACTCCAAAAGGAATGCACTCAAGCCAAAAGATGGTTGAAATACACTAAAGAAACCAAGCACTGGAAATGTTGTGGTACTATTGCTACTGCTGCTGGAAACTACTGCTACTAAGGGGACGAACCATGTGCGGAAGGCTGCTAGAATGATCATAATGATCCGCGCTTATAATCATGGATTATACTCAAAAAACCTAGAAAAACCCAGAAATGGCTTGGCCAGATTTTAAGTTTGGATTTTCGACCTTTTTTGAGTTGCCCACTGCAACAGCTCACTAAAATTACACAATCATGGATTGGGATTGTGTTGTAGGGGATAAAAAACTATGGCATAATTCCAAATGTATCAATGATGCTCCAGGGCCTTCTTTGCTAGCCTCCAAAGAGAAAAAACCCTCCCTCCAATGAGATCTAGCTCAGAAATCTCCCAATTCAAACCTCCACAACTTTTGCCCTGCAACATAGACACAAATCCTCAACAGGAACTACGCTGTACATTAAGACTGAAGTCTTGGCCAAATGCCTAATAGTGGAATGTAGTACAAAAATCTTCCAAGAGGCCTCTCAAGGAAAGAGATGGGATTCCCACTCGGGAACACCCGGTGCTAAACATCACAGCAATCTCAACTAAATAGCTGAAGAATGCAACAAGTCTAAACAGACCACATACAAAATAATAATCCAAAACATACCCTCATATGGCTGCCATCCTCTTCCTTATAAACAATGTGAACCTTCTCACCTTGGGTCCTACTCATTAGGGTTTCTATCATCATGCAATCAATCTCCCTCCAAAACTGCATTGTCTCATCATTAATGCGACTACTCCATAACAACGTTGTTTGATTTGGTCAAATTTGACCTATTGAACATGCTCTAGCCCCTTTTCACACCTAATGGTTTTCAATCCAGTTTTTATATGACCTCCATTCAAACAAAGAATGTCTTTTTATTCCTACTAAGGAGATTTATGGGTCTCCATACCCTCTTATTCCTCTATCTAAGAGCAAAATAAAAAATTAATATTCCAATTAGCTGTGTGCTTATTTAGAAATATTACAGTCCTCCCCTCCCAAATGTTGCTTGTCCTCAAGAAACTACAAGGATAGAACTGAAGAGCCTCTCCTCTTCCTCCTGTAGCATCCTCAAGTGATAAGTTCCCCAAAAGGACAAGATGTTCTTTCATCAATATGTCCTCAAGTTGTTCCTCCCAAGTGTATAAGTATGCCTTTGGTGAAAAATCCAAATGGCTCTCATCATGAACAAGTGAGATATCCATGGAAGCAACTATATGTGGTATGGAGGCCTTCTTGAGGCATGGAATCTGAAATATATTGGGAACCCTCATTCCCATGTGAAGCCTCCATCCCCAAGCTATCATCCACAAGAAGTGAGTCACCCTCCAACATAGAAACTCATGAAACATCTCTTCCACCTTAGGCTCCTGCAAATAAGGTGGGTTGCATAGCTGAACATGATGGATCAAATTTTCCATCCCACGCTATTTCTCTCTCCATTTATGATAAGTGTAGAGCTGCTGTTGAATATGGGCTGCAAAAAGGTTGCCTTCATGAAGAAAAAAGGCAATAGGATCCTCAAAGTCCCACTCTTTGGTTCTTGCCCAGATCATCCAATGCCAAATGGATATGACATTATCATCATATGGAATCCAAATGAGAGAGGTACTGGAGTTTTTACATAGTGCTGGAAGGTACCAACAATCTCCCAAGTAGTCACAACGTAGTTTTTCTAACTGCAATTTCAGAATATGATGTGGCAAGTTGTCTTTAAACAATTTGCTAGTTGTGCATGTCTTCTCATCTACTAGTAAATAGTAAATGACATTGTATATCAACTGAGCATACAGGAAATAGTACAACACTTTCTCTAAGCCATACAAAAAATGGCTATCTTCATCATAGATGTTCATCCAAAAATGACCATGAAGCCCAAATAGAGGCTTTCCCTCTTGTGGAGCAATGCATTGTATAGTGATGGTAAGAGTATGGAAATAATGGGTTGGATAATCAATAAATGCAAAAACATAATTCTTACCATGTACTGAGAGTAAAATGATAACAAGGTCCATGAATGAGCCCTCCATAGTGGTATGCCATACTCCCATGAAGAGGAATGAAATATGTGTTGCATGAAGATCTCTCTTCTTATGCTTGGAAATCCAAGTCAAGAAGATCATACCATTGTAATAGATGTCTCCACCCACTACTCCATCACTCTCATCTCCTACTTGTTCATCAAGTGCATCATATGTGAAATGATCCTGGGAACACCCCATCAACAAACCCAAGATTCCAAGTGACAACAATGTTGGCCTTTGTAACAAGGCTCCTATCATCTCATAGCTCAATCTTTTGACATATCATATATCAAAGTCATCAATCATAATGCTGCTATATATGGGAGATTCCTTCCAAAGTGGAAGTACCTCCTGATCCTCCAAGGCTGAGTAACCCCTTTGCACCATGATAGTGCCATCACCTACTCCTACAAAAATATGCAAAGTATGGAATAAATTTATTCCATACTCTTCCAAGAATATCCAAAGCAACACCAACTCTTCTTGCCTCCCCACACTACCACCATATAAACCATGGAGCAACAACATGATGGTTGACATGAAATATATCACATCATCCCAATACACCCAAACTCCTTGCTGCCATATGATGCAAGTGCCATGCCAAGGTCCATCCACCAACCTACTCTTTGAAATAGAATGTGTCATATGATGACCAAACTCTTTCAAGAGTAACCAACGCAGCCTTGCCTTCTGTTGCCCCGTGTCATAGATATGCAAGTGGCTTTCTAACCTCTTGCTCCTCAACATTACCCAACCAACCAATGGGCAGTGTCTATTGTCATGCTCAAAATTGGTATTTCTCCAATGGAGAATACCATCTTCCCAAATCAGGTTTCTATCTTTTCATTTCATGGGATGTTGAAATGAAATCTCCTGGAGATCTCCAAATGAAGACCACTCATCAATGACCAAGTTGACCCCATAAGGATCTAAATAAGTGGTAGGAAAAAACTTCTCATCAAAATGTGAAATGCTCATCAAGAAGTCCCCATCATAAAAACGGAAGATGTCATCCCTCATAAGATTCCCCCCACCAATCATCTGCCTATCCTCTGCTATGCATGTATAAAGGTCATTGGAATGCTCCAATAGTGGTTGGGCCCCCAACCCATCACTGCTACTCAATGACAACACTTCTGATCTCCATAATGGTGCAACTGATGTCTCAAGATCATGCCCAATGTTGAACACATAGTCCTGCATTGCATGGTTCAAGAAAATACTCATCCCATACTCCAAGAATCTACACTCCAACCCCAAGAGTTGTGTGCATCCCAATAATTATACACTAGGATGATTGTATATCTCCTCCTTGAACAATTCAAGGTTTCTCAACGCAGTGATAGTCTGCTGTTCCAAATCAGCAATGTTCTTTGACCCTAGGTCATGCAATGGTACATTCCCACAATCCTCCATATGATGTGCTGAAGTAACAGAAAATGGAAACATGTGCATACCTTGGTAAAGCTTGGGAACATCTTGTACTGCTACAAGGGTTCCTCCTTTTGGTGTGATGGCTTCCCCAACTACTGATGTTGATGGCTTCTCTTTCGTGGTTGCATCAGTGCTGGTATAAGTCTCCTCCTCCTCATGCATCTCCAGAATAGTGCATGGGATCCCATGTGTCAAGAGATCAATACCACTTGGCAAAGATGCAAGGGTTTTTT
Source organism: Pinus albicaulis (assembly GCA_034641835.2). Taxonomy (NCBI): domain Eukaryota; kingdom Viridiplantae; phylum Streptophyta; class Pinopsida; order Pinales; family Pinaceae; genus Pinus; species Pinus albicaulis. Next base: position 1,152,733,670 of record CM076582.1, on the reverse strand, counting down.
CTCTTGATGTAAGTGCTCCTACAGCAAGTGATGGTGAAGGCTCCTTCTCCTCTGATTTCTTCTTGTCAAACTTCTTGATCAAACTTTGAGTAAAATCTGCATATGCAGTCACTTTTTCATGACACAAATGACTAAACCACCAAATTCTTAATTCACCCTCAAGGTGCAACGCTACAATCTCAACAAATTATTTCTCTACTACTAGATATAGTAGGAAAAATGCATCCAACCTCATTCTCCAAGCCTTGTTGTGCATGAGGATGACCCATCAAAGGTAGACAACATAAATCTATTTCCCTCTTTTCTTCTATTACTGCAAGGTCTCATTTCTTCTTTGAGCTGAATGAACTGTGGTAGAGTTAGATTCTCCTTGAAAGCTCTGGGTTGAGACTTATATTTTTCAAGATACTCACTTATAATCTCATGATCTAAGTGTTCTCCATATCCATGCCTCTTGTCTTTAAAAGAAAAGGGATTAGCATGTTTCTTTGGGGCTCTATGCAATACCGAATCTTATTTTTACTGATAGGAAGTACATGGACCTTCCTCATCTTGAAACCCTAGTGTGGTTTCACTTCTTTTCTCCATTTTTCTTTGCTTGACCTCCTTGGTGAGGTCCTTCTTAGATTTTAAAAGAGATGAGATAAAACTCATTCTCTCCATCATCCTGATCTCTTTCTCCTTCTTCTTAATCTCCTGATAGCATAATGGCTGAGATCCACAGGCTGAGCCAAGATATTCCAAAATGGAAAAGATAGGAATATAGAACATATGCAACATTCCAAATAAATCAAAACAGGAACATAGCACTAAAATCTGGAAAATGCTGGAAATATGTTGCAACTGGAAATTACATTAAAACATCATAATCTATGAGTAGAAAACAACGAATCCATATCATTATATATAACAACAAATGAAATTACATAGTGCTCCAAAAGGAATGAACTCAAGCCAAAAGATGGCTGAAATACACTAAAGAAACCAAGCACTGGAAATGTTGTGCTGCTACTACTACTGCTGCTGGAAACTACTACTACCAAGGAGAAGAACCATGTGTGGAAGGCTATTAGAGTTCTCAGAATGATCCGTTCTTATATTCAAATATTTTACTAAAAAAACCCAGAAAAACCCATAAATGGTTTGGCTATATTTTAAGTTTGGATTTTCGGCCTTTTTTGAGTTGCCCACTGCAACAACTCACTAAAATTACGTAGTCATGGACTGGAACTATGCTATAGGGGATAAAAAAACTATGGCCTGATGAAAAATGTATCAATGATGCTCCAAGGCCTTCTTTACTAGCCTCCAAAGAGAAATAACCCTCCCTCCAATGAGATCTAGCTCAGAAATCTCCCAAATCAAACCTCCACAACTTCTGCTCTGCAACACAAACACAAATCCTCAACAGGAACTGTGTTGTACATTAAGACTGAAGTCTTGGCCAAATTCCTGATAGTGGAATGTAGTACAAAACTCTTCCAAGAGGCCTCTCAAGGAAAGAGATGGGATTCCTGCTCGAGAACACCCGGTGCTAAACATCACATCAATCTCAACTAAACAGCTCAAGAATGCAAGAAGTCTAAACATACCACATACAAAATAATAATCCAAAACATACCCTCATATGGCCACCATCCTCTTCCTTATAAACAATGTGAGCCTTCTCACCTTGGGTCCTACTCATTAGGGTTTCCATCATCATGCAATCAATCTCCCTCCAAAACTGCGTTGTCTCATCATTAATGCCACTCCTCCATAACAACGTTATTTGATTTGGTCAAATTTGTCCTATTCAACATGCTCCAACCCATTTTCACACCTAAGAGTCTTCAATACAGTTTTTATATGACCTCCATTCACACTAAGAGTGTCTTTTATTCCTACTAAGGAGATTTATGGGTCTCCATACCCTCTCATTCCTCTATCTAAGAGCAAAATAAAAAATTAATATTCTAATTAGCTGTGTGCTAATTTAGGAATATTACATCATATGTGTGATGAGAATAAATTATTTTACATAGATTGTGAAGAGGAGCAATAAAATGAACAAGAAACTTCAAAAGAAGAGGATATACAATAGGAACCAACCCTAGAGAAAGAAGAAATGAACCCGACCATATCCTGTAATGCATTGGCAGGAATTACCAATCCTCAAACTCTCAAGATAGAAGGAGATTTCAAGAAGAAAAATGTATTAGTGTTTATTGATTTAGGTATTACCCATAATTTTAATCATTGTAAGGTAGCCAAGGAATTGAATTGCTTCCGATAGCCAGCACCAAAGTGTCAAGTGATGGTTGCAAATTGAGGGACTATAAATTTCTCTAAAAAATGCCCTAATATCAAGCTAACCATGGGGGAATATGTATTGAATATTCCAATTCTTTCCATTCCAATGGGAGGTGTTGATGTTATACTAGGAGTACGATGGTTACAATCTTTGGGGACGGTAGCTTTTCAGTTTTCAAGAACTTTTCTTGAAATTTTTTTTGGAAGGAAAGGAAGTTGAATTTCGGGGTATCACAGGGAACTTGGGAAAGATAATAAGCTCTAATGTCATGACAAAGCTTTTGAAGAAATAACAATGAGGCGTGATTGCACAATTATGCTCACTAGAAGTTCCAACATCAAAATCATTTATTTCTCTAGATCTTCAAAATGTCTTGGACAATCATTCCAAGGTGTTTGAAACTCCCAAAGGACTCCCACCTATTTGTGATCATGATCAAGCTATTCATTTGATTCCAGGGAGTTTTCCTTCAAACATCAGGCTTTACAAATATCCTTATGTCCAAAAGAGCGAAATTGAACGTATGATTGCAGAAATGTTAGAGGAGGGTATAATTCAACCTAGTCAAAGTTCTTTCTCTTCTTTAGTAGTATTGGTGCACAAGAAGGATGGATCATGGCGCATGTCTCCGGATTATAGGGAGCTTAGTAAGCTCACTATTAAAGATAAATTCCCCATTCCTCTTATTGATGAATTATTAGATGAATTACACGGAGCAATTTATTTTAACACATTGGATCTTCGTACATGATATTAGAATGAAGACTGAAGATATTCCGAAAACAACATTTCAAACTCATGAGGGTCATTATGAATTTTCGGTCATGCATTTTGGCCTTACCAATGCACCTTCTACATTTCAAGTTTTGATGAATTCCATTTTTAAACCCCTCCGTATAAAATTTGTGTTAGTATTTTTTTATAATATACTAATCTACAACATGTTGACAGTGCGCTAAAACTATTGGAGGAGAAACAATTATATGCAAAAAGCTCCAAATGTTTCTTTGGAGTACAAGAGGTGGAATATCTGGGTCATATTGTATCTCAGCAGGGTGTTAAGGTAGACCCTAAAAAAATTAAAGCCATTAATAAATAGAAAGTCCCCACAACCATAAAAAATTTGCGAGGATTTGTCGGGTTAACAGGGTATTATCGCAAGCTTGTTAAGAATTATGGGAGAATAGTAGCACTTCTAACAACATTATTGAAGAAAGATGAATTTCATGGACTCCTGAAGCAACTAAGGCATTTGAACATATTAAAGAGGCAATGTGCCTAGCATTGGTCTTATGATGCAGGAGCATCTTGCTAAAAAAAATCATTGTATATTTGCATGACTTAGGGTGTCTAATGTTTGACAAGGAATTTAATTTATTAATAGGAAAATTGTATATTTTTAATCATTTGAATGCGAAATAGGTGTGTGAGGTTTTTCAATGTAAATATTCTCAAATATTTGAGAATATGAGAGATATTAGACTTATGAAGATCTCATAAATATCTTAGGGATTAGGAAGTCCTAGAATAGGTATTCAGTTGATTCAAAAGTGGATTTAGAGGATTTATAGGATATGGTATAGTAGATTGTGGATATGAGCTAGAATTGGTTGCATAATCCTTTTGTATATATTTGTAAGCCTCAAAGGCATTAGGTAAGGCCACTTCAACTGAAGAAAATCAGGCCATGGAGAGAGAGATGAATTAAACAAGGATTGTGAGTATATGTATAGTTTGATTAATGAAAGGAAGTTTTCATTATTTTTCATTGTCTCTGTGAATAATAATTGATGAATTCCAGTTTTTATGTCTATCTGAAATCGATGATGGATTAAATAAATCTATCATATGAATGAGGTCAATCCTTGAAGAACAAGCTATCTCTACATAACTGGGAATTGTGTAAGTATGAGCCTGTTCGCAGGAAATTCGAAATCATCTTGAGAGCAACAATGGATAATTTTGACCCTTAGATAAGTATAACGAAGCTCTGGGAAAGAACAAGTTGGAATTCATTTCAATTCTTTGTTTATGTTGTTAAGTGCTAAATTTTGGAATATCATTGAACTAATTTCTCTCTGTTGGTACGTTGTCAATTTCATAGATTATCCCAGAGTTGGAGTAGAATTGATATTTCACTGTAAATATTTGTTGAATTATTACAGTATGCCGTAATTAAGAGCTCAAGTGTGGTTTGTATTGAATTTAGTGTTACTTTGATTGGGTTGTTGAACCATTAAAGCACATTGCAATTGCAAGTTCAATTTGAGTTAGATTGTTGAATGCACTATTTCATTCTGGCACGAGGAAAGTGAATTCAACAAACGAGTGTTTCTGCATGGATAAGACTAAGTGAAACAGAGTATGGTGATTGTGTGAGTACAATAATATGCAAGTTCTATGTGAAGAAGATTAGAACCTCATGAAAATAAATTGAATGGTGAATTTTATGTCAAGGAGAAGTGTTGAATTATTTAAAATGAAGCAGAAGTCAAATATACTTTCATCAATTGACAAAGTTTCCTCAAAAACATGAGATCATTGATTGGAAATTTTGATCAGATCATAATTCAAATTCAGGAGGGCTTCTGTGTACTAGAGAGGCAGAGAAATCATGTCAATTTTTACAAAGTGAAAAATTGTGTTGACAGAAAGTGGTTGTAAGTTGGGAAGACCAACGTATATGTATTTACGCAGAGCTGAACAAAGATGTAAGGGTGGCATGATCCACACAAGCATATGGAGTAGCAGATGAAGGATGATCTATTCTTGAAACAACAGTTTTGTTCCTATTCATAGAGTTCTGTTCCTATTCCATAATTTTGTTCCTGTTCGCAGCGTTCTGTTCTTGTTCTGATAGTTTGATTTCTGTTCTCAACTCCAACATTCTCACACATCAAGCTTCATTGAAGGTAAAAAATCACATGGGATTTGAGCATCAGAGAGTTGACATGCTCGTGTGTTCCCTTAATCACGCTTAGCTCTTCCATATAGCGCAAAAATATGAAAACTAATCCTTCCATGTTTATGTATAGTTGATATGAGTGCAGTTTTAATGAAATTGATAGCGAGGGAAGGGTGGAACTCTATTTCTTGAGACGTGTAGTGTAGCCTAGTGTTTTAAAGCTACCTATTGTAGAGTTATGAATTGTTAGGTCATCAGTTTTGGTATCAGAGCAAGTAAAATCTCTTTTAGAGGAAAACTAGAGTAGATTTACGCTCTTGAAGTTGTATACGCAGATACAATTGTGATTGCAGGAAGAAAGGATCAGACTTTAAATATGATAGGTAGCAGGAACACAGAGATAAAGTGTGATATAATATGCAGAGTAATTGATACTCTTAAGGAGAATTTACAGAGGCAAATGAACAAGGAATAGTCCATTGAAAGTGAAGATGAATGGTGGAACAAGATCATGCATAGATCTAGAAGGTGATATAGTTTGTTTTTATTTTTAACTCTGGGTTTGAGGATTTTGTTTGCATATTTTAGGTTGTAGACAAAGATGGAGTTAGCAGCAAAGACATTTGAGAGGAGATGTAACAAATAACTAGTTGCGTTCTCAAGAGGAAGAGCATGTAAGCTCTTAAAAAATGGCGGAACCTTGAAGAAATCCAACAGAGGTTGTATAAGGAGGAAAAGTGCAAGTTCTCAAAGGAAGTGGAAGTTGTAGAGCCCAAAAGAGAAAAAGAATTTTCTCAAAGAATGGCTTCAGAGGCAGGGAACCATAGATCAGAGGCAGGTATGGAGACTTGTTGAAAAGGGAGGCTTAGGTGCAGTCCACAAGAGAGTAGATGGAGTTCACAGAGGAGGAAAAGATGATTTTTGATAGTCATTGTAGAGGTTCGGGGAGAAGCCACATAAAGGAGAAGGAAGATGCCAAGGAAAATGACATGATAAAGAGTCAAGAAGAGATTGACAGAGAGAAAATTGAGATAAAATTCCATCTTGAATTATTGATGGAGATGTTACAGATGAATAAGGAAGACTAGAGGTATGGTTGGATTATGACAAGAAAAGTCAAATGGAATAGATTGCAAGTGATGTGGGATCATAGACTGAATGCTCAACTGAAGGAAGAGTTACTCAGAGTAAATGAGTATGAGGAGGAAGTTTTGGTATGTTAACCAGAACATGGCTAATTGGTTTTTGGAAGAAATGAATATACTGAGTAGAAATATACAAAGGATCTTCTGAATCATATGAAGGATTCAAAGCAACAGAAAGACCTGATGGCTGAAGCATCAAGTGAGACTGCAAGGTCTTATGTTATTAAAATTGATAATTTGTGTATGATTGTAGGTATTGCAGGAGATAGGCAACCTTTTGAAGATGCCTTCAGGATGGATGAAGATATTGAAGTAAAATATGATGAAGAAAACCTCTCAGATGAGGAAGGCTTTGAATGGCTGCAGCAGAAGGAGTTCATTGATGAGTTATATAATGGGAGAAGACAACCATCTGAAGCTGTCATGGAGATGGAAGATCAAAATCTTATTCTAATGCAGAATGAAGGAAAATTGTCTCAGAGAGGTAAGCCAATAAATTTTACTAATGTTATTGATTAAGAAAAAATTCAAGAGAATGCTAATGCAGAAGACGGGGCAAGGATAACTCTTGAATATGGCTTACAGAAAGACAATAATGCAAAGTGTGTTGAAGAAGAAGGTAAGGAAGATTTTTCTCAGTGAAAACAGAATACAGTCATAGGACTAAATGAAGAGGAAGGACAATGACTGAAAGATGTTAAGAAAGAAGAAGAACGTATTGAATATTATAAACAACATCATGATGAAGTACGTGTGAGGTGTCAAAGATAAATTGAGTTGTTATATTATTTGTTGAAAGAAATGGAGTATGAGAGTGTGATTGTAGTCAGAAATGAAGGAGTGTGTCAAGATTTGAGTGCGACAAAGGTATGTGTTAGCCGCAAAATTTCTGATGTATTGGCTAACAAAGAAGAAAATGTGGATGAGTATGTAATCATAAAGATGACATACAATTTACTTCCTGAAAGTAAATTTGAAGATAAGAAGCATCAAATGGAAATTGCAGAGGAATATGTTAATGAAAGCAATAAGGGAAAAACAAAATTTGATTATGTGATTGAAGAACTATGGAAGTTGATGATGGGACAGTCTAGATGGAGAAAAATGATAGAAGAAGGGATGCTTAATCAGAATTTGGAGCTAATTGAAGGAAAGAAGATGAACCAAAAGATAGCAGACATACAATAGCAGCAAAGGTGCAGAGAATTTGGACAATTACAAAGTAAGGTTTGGGACCCTAGAGGTTTTCATCAACATATGAAATCACATGATTAGGAGATCATGAATGTTTTCAACTTTGGTAGTCTGATGCAGGAGCATCCTGCTAAAAAAATCATTGTATTTTTTATTGACTTAGGGGGTCTAATGTTTGACAAGGAATTTAATTTATTAATAGGAAATTTGTATATTTTTAATATTTTGAATAAGAAATAGGTCTGTGAGGTTTTTAAATGTAAATATTTTCAAATATGCGAGAATACGAGAGATATTAGAATTGTGAAGACCTCATAAAGATCTTAGGGATTAGGAAATCCTAGAATAGGGATTTAGTTGAGTCATAAATGGATTTAGAGGAATTTTAGGATATGGTTTAGTAGATTGTGGATCTGAACTAGAATTGGTTGCATAATCCTTTTGTATATATTTTTAAGCCTCAAAGGATAAGGGTGAGGCCACTTCAACTGAAGAAAATCAGGCCATGGAGAGAGAGATGAATTAAACAAGGATTGTGAGTATATGTACAATTTGATTAATGAAAGGAAGTTTTCATTATTTTTCATTGTCTCTGTGAATATTAATTGATGACTCCAGTTTGTAGGTCTATCTGAAATTGATGATGGATTAAATGAATCTATCATATGAATGAGGTCAATCCTTGAAGAACAAGTTATCTCTGCATAATTGGGAATTGTGTAAGTATGAGCCCGTTCGAAGGAAAGTCAAAATCATCCTGAGAGAAACAGTGGATAATTTTTACCCTTAGATAAGTATAAGGAAGTTGTGGGAAATCACAAGTTAGAATTAATTTCTATGCTTCGTTTATGTTGTTAAGTGCTGAATTCTGGAATAGCATTGAACAATTTCTCTTTGTTGGTATGTTGTCAATTTCATAGATTATCCCATAGTTGGAGTATAATTGATATTTTGACGTAAATATTTGTTGAATTATTACATCATGTTGTAATTACAATCTCAAGTATGGCTTGTATTGAATTTAGTTTTACTTTTATTGGATTGTTGAACCATTAAAGAAAATTGCAGTTGCAAGTTCAGTTTGAGTTAGATTGTTGAATTTCAATATTGCATTCTGGCACGAGGAAAGTGAATTAACCAAAGGAGTGTTTATGTGTGGAGAAGACTGAGTGAAACAGAGTATGGTGAATTGTGTGAGTACATGAATACACAAGTCCTGTGTGAAGAAGATTAGAACCTCGTGAAAATAAATCGAATGGTGAATTTGATATCAAGGAGAAGTGTTGAATTATTTAAAATGAAGCCGAAGTCAAATCTTCTTTCATCAATTGACGAAGTCACCCCAAATCCATGAGATTATTGATTGGCAGTGTTGATCAGATTGGAATACAACTTCAGGAGGGCTTCTGCGTGAGAGAGAGGTAGAGAAATCATAAGGAAGTATTTTACAAAGTGAAAAATTGCGTTGAGAGAAAGTGGTTGTAAGTTGGGAATACCAACGTATCAGTATTTACGCAGAGTTGAACAAAGTTGTAAGGGTGGCATGATCGACACAAGCAAATGGAGTAGTAGATGAAGCATGATCTGTTCTTGAAACAATACTTCCATTCCTGTTTCTGTTCACGGAGTCTTGTTCCTGTTTCGACAGTTTAATTCATGTACTCAACTCCAATGTTCTCACACATCAAACTGCACTAAAGGTAAATGAGCACATGGATTTTGAGCATCAGAGAGTTGACATACTCATGTGTTCCCTTAATCACACTTAGCTCTTCCATATAACGCAAAAATATGAAAACTAATCCTTCCATGTTTATGTATAGCTGATATGAGCACAGTTTTAATGAACTTGATAGAGAAGGAAGGGTTGAAGTTTCTTTCTTAATACTTGTAGTGTAGCTTAGTGTTTTAAAGATACTTATTTTAGAGTTATAGACCTGGTAGGTCATCATCTTAGCTACGCCAAACTTCACAAAAACCTTTATTGTGGAATGTGATGCCTCAGGAAATGGAATTGGTGTTGTTTTATTGCAAGAAGGAAGACCCATTACTTTTGAAAGTCATCCAATCAAAGGAAATTATTTACACAAATATATTTATGAGAAGGAAATTTTGGAAATGCTACATGCACTAAATAAATGACGAACTTACCTTATGGGAAGATACTTCAAGGTTAAAATTGATCATGATAGTATTAAATACTTTTTCGAATAAAGACTATCTTCAGAAGAGAAACAAAAATGGGTCACAAAGATGTTGGGTTATGAATTTGAAATCATCTACAAAAAAGGGAAGCTAAATGTCGTTGTAGACGCGCTCTCAAGAAAGGATAAGGAGGTGGAAGCATTGCTGTTAGTATGAATCTTTTGTCGAAGCGTACGAAAAAATACCACTTTAGCTACGCATAACTTATAGCCCTAACATCAAATGTGGTTGCTAACATCTTCAGATCTGTAGTTAGTTGATCAAGACAAGTGCTGCAAAAAACCAGATCTATGCATAGAAAGACATTAAGCAGTAAAATCAAGAGTTTGCTCCATACATCCAATAGACAAGACAAGAACAATGTTTTTGAAAGAATTTTTGTATTAAGGGCACCTGGGAGGAAAACAAGAAGGTGTATCCAATTCTCCTCAATGGGATGGGTTCTTGGAAGTCCTCAGCACTTCAGATCTAGAATCTCTCTCTCTTGTTGGTGTAGAAAACCCGGACAAAGATAGAACTCAAAGGGAGCTCACACAACAAATAATGTAGAAAAATGTGACCAAGTGTATAGATCCAGAGTGATCTAATAGGCAACAAAAGGTGAAGAATGGTAGGAAAAACCCTCCTATTTATAACAAAATATTGGGTCATTCTAGATCTTGGTGCATGATTAAAATAACACTAACCAAATCTAGATCCACCTTTTATGGAATATTTTATTATATTTGTTGGAGGGAAAAGGTATTTGACTTGGGTCAAATCCCTTTATTTGTGAATAATAAATAAATAAATCATTTATTTATCATTTTAAGGAAGTGGTTGAAGGATAATCAAATAAATAATGATTTATTTAATTTTTTAAGGGTGATTTAGTCATATTTAACAAGGAATATTATTTAAATAAGATTTAAATAATTGTTCCTAGAAAATAATAAGATAAATAAAGATTTATCTAATTAATTTATTTGTTTTGGGTTAAACATGACCAGGAAAATCAAACAAATATAGGTTTGTTTAATATTTCCTTTTTGGGTTTTCTGTTTAGACCATAAACAACCTAATAAATGTGTTTTATTAAGTTATTTTACATAGTGAAAGCAATTTTACTTAGGGTAAAATTGGTCTTACGTGGTGTAATTGGGTCCATCTAATGACAGTAGGTTAGATGACCAAAAAATGGTGTAATAGATTGCCCCCCAGCGTGCGAGTGTTAGGATCAAATCGTATGACCAAAGTACGTTGTAAGAACTCAATCACCAGACATCAAAAGGGAAGTCAGAGAGAGAAATGTGAGATAGACTAATGTGCTGAAGAACTAGACCCTGAGGAGACGAGACTTACAGGTGCAACAAGTCTCTTTTTATGAGAGGGTACCTGTGCTAAAGGCGGCGGGGGAGGCATACCTATGCCCGTCGAGACAAAGTACAAAAGAATAGTGTGTCCAATAAACAAGGGACCGAACCATAAAGTACAGCCGGCATAAACATGATCCAGATAGAAATACAATGAGGGATCCCATATACATGTTGTGCCTGGGATAACAGCCAGGACTTATACAATAATATCTGAGTACATGAGATACCAATACAACCCAAATGCCCCCTACAAGCGGGTAAGGGCTCACAAAATCTGACTGATTCATGCAAATCAAAGAGGCGCTGCAAGCGGCTAAGGCCGAAATCATCAAATATATGGAGCTGCATCGAAGGCTGCAATGAAGAGGTCATCCGGGCATGTGGGGGGCTACCTACAGGGCCACCCCCTCATGAGGGCTGAGACATCTCACACACACCCGGGCATCACCAAGAGCTGCTGCTGCATTACTGGACCATCAAGCATACGGATCTCGATCATGCTGAAAGGAGCTGAAGTGGAGAAACAATCAAGTCAAAGGGTAATGAGAGATCCATTTGCCTGATCCGAGGCACCAAACAAGAATGGAAGCTGGAACCAAGGTACACCGCCCTCTAGACCTGTCTTCTGGAATGGAGGAACTGATGTCGATAGAAGGAGGTCCGCCATAGGTGAGGCAATGAGAGATCCTCAACTAAGGCACGAGAGAAAATAGTAGAGCGACGGACAAACTAATACCAATGATGATGATGGAATGGAGGGGACTGAGTAGCGAATGGACGACTTCCCTTGTTAGAGCATAAAGGGCATGAATGACATGGCAGCGACTGACACAATATCATAAGGGATAGGGGACAGTGGGACTGAAGGCCATAATGTGTGACACAAGAGAGAGACCAAGCAATGAAGGATGGAGGACTATAGCGGGGTACAAAGGGACTCGGGATAGACTCCATGAATGCGATGATGACTCAGCTTGGATGCTCTAAACAAGGGTGACTCGATGGTGCTGCCACATAGTAAAGGTCCAATGGGGGACCATGAAAACATGAGTATAAGATGGTATCTCATGACGAAAATCGACACGAACAAAGACAAGTATGGAGGCAAAGTGGTGCCCCAAGGACAAGCGTTGTAAGTGAGGAAATCCGATTTTTGGGGGAGGTGAAGTGACCCTTCTTGGACAAAATGTGTCCTAGTGAAGTATCAAATCACAAAAAACTAACATATACCCATTAAAGGGCTCGGTGAGAGCTTTCCAACGGTGCAGACGGTTTGTCAAACTGCGTTACGGTGTGGTCGCGGTAGGTGAAAGAAAAATCGGGGTTCTCTTTTAATAAGGCATTTTTCCCTCCAAATTCACTCATTTTCTAGTGTTGCTGTGGTGAAGGTAGAGAGGAGAGAAGGCCCTAAATATTGCGGCGATCGTGGTGGACAAACCGACCGTTGGAATCGAGATCTGTCAGTTGCAGGTAAGAGGCCTAACCTTACTCTTTCATTTTGATGGTTTAAAAGTTTAAATTAGGGCCCAGAATCTTAGGAACATACCCTCTTGCATCTTTTCGGCCGGGTCGCACTTTTTGGGCCAACATTTGCGACCTGGGACGCAGGTTTTGAGCAAAAAGGTGCGACCTGTCCTAGGATTTGGCAGAAAAGTGCGACCTGGAAGATGAGGGGATTTTAGTGTTGTTTTATGGCTGAGAGTTGGGTTTTTGTGTTTGGTTACAGTATTCCCTATCTGTATGCTGACAAAGATGATGTTTTTGTGCAGATATGGCAGATATACGGGTTAACTGGAGAGAGAGAGACCTGGGTACATTACGGGCAGAAATCCAGGCAGATCAGGGTGTCCGTCGTGTGTTGGCCAGGTTTGGGGTTATAAAGTTTTTGGAGAACCCTTTGATGAGAGCTGGAGAGCCCTTGTTGGCCCGGATTATCAGTTATTGGGATCCAGAGCATGAGGTCTTTGTAGTGCAGGGGCACAGGATCGAACTGACAGTCTAGGATGTGTATTTCCTAACTGGTCTCCCGCCACTTGGGATGGTGGGAAATACGCAGCCAGTGTTATTGCGGGGGCGGAACATCATGGAGTTTGTGGAGCGGCATTGTCGACCGGGTCTTCAAGTCAAAGGGACGCAGATACCGATCGGGGACCTGGAGAGATTGGAGACCCGGGCAGTGGCCGCAGCGGTGCTGCGGATCCTGGGCAACCAGGCGTTCCATCACATCACTGGGGGGCAGATGATGATTGTGGAGAGTGTGTTGAGTGGGACTTACTATGGGTGGGCCCAAATGATGTTGGTGTCGTTAAAACAACAGTTGTCGCTTTGCAAGCGGCAAGTGAACCACGATTGCTCGTATGGGACTTTATTGTGCGCCTTCTTTTTTGAGAAGATCCCGACCTTACGACCTCGTATACAGCTCTCAGATGGGGACCCGAGAGAGCCCAGGATGCGCCGGTGTGGGTGACTACTGTAGAGGAGGAGGAGGGGCGGTCGGACGGGTGTTTCGACCGGAGTTCTTTGCCCATTGGGATCAGATGCCGTTATACATAGACGACTATCCCTATAGTGGGATGAGTTATTGTGGGGATCCGGACCTGCCACTTCCTCCTGGTCGAGTATGGGGGCCCGATGGTAAGTGACAAGTGACTATTCTTGTTTGGGCATGTTAAAGTTATTGAACAGTAGACAGGGTACTGATTCATGTACTTTTGGTATGCAGATATAGCTCCGGTAAAACCGGCCGGATATATGGGACGACCTGCAGCATCAGGAGCTGCAGGCCTGAGTGGAGCGAGAGCAGCGCATAATGAGGATGCAGCCACCCTCCTGGAGGACATCCACCGTAGATGTGAGAGGTTGCTGACCGGTGTTTCAGAGCGCAGGTGGCAAGACTTAGACGACCAGTACATAGAGCCATGTATTGGTCTACCCTCGGAATGGCGAGGGGTCATGCGGCGCATGGCGATGGCCGGGCAGGGGATACGTGATCTACGAGCTACAGGAGCAGAGCCATTGGCTCGGGATCCGCCAGATAGTGATTAGGTGTGGGGCGTGTGGTGCCCCCTAGTATGTATGTAGGGGCGAGTGGTACCCCCAGTTTTGAGTTTTTTGTAACATGCTATGGGCATGTCATATGTATCAGAGTAGATGGACTCTAAACACATGTTTTGCGACACATATTATGGATATGCATATTTTTAATGATTATGATTGTTATTGTCTTGTATAAAATGCGTGTGATAAATGCCAATCTAGAACATGGTTTGCAATGCTATCTACATAGTGATTTTGTTCTCGAGGTACATGGTTGAAAGTTATGGTTTCAAATTCACGTATCAAGAGTTTCACTCGTAAATATCCTCTAAACAGCACAGGATTATGCACATGATAGACACCATTTAGTTGCATGACAAGAAGTAGGGAATCTATACGAACATGCAGATGGAGGATGCGATGAGAGAGGGCATCGGCTAAAAGACCCCGCACTGCATCGTATTCGGCCTGATTGTTGGTGGCAGGACCAATGCAGACCCCGTTTGAGAGAACAAGGGCATGCAAGGGGGTGAAGATGGCCCAACCTGCCGAGGTGAGATTCTGGGAATAACGACTTGCACCATCAGCGTAACCGATATAGGGTGTGGACAGGAGGTCCTGCGGAATGGTGGTACAAGACAAAAAATGGGAGGAAGAGGAACAATGACGGCAGCGTGTGTGTATAGGAGACATCGAGTGGCAACTGCGGGAAGGAGTGCGATGGCTATGACTCATATACGAACTAGATGGCAGTATATGAGGGCTATAGGAGGAATGGCTGGGACTCGGGCTGCGGAGGTCAATGTGGATAGGGGTGGTGTTATCTCGGTTATGGGCGGGAAGGATGAGGTCATGGGTGGAGAGGGCTTCCAAGAGGACATCCTGACGGGAACATAGGGGATGACGAGAGGAAGGGAAACCACATGACATGGCAAAGCTACCTAGATCATCAGTATGGGAAGAAAGGCTAACATACGGATCGTCACGGGGGATGGCAGAGGAACAGATAAACAGATGGTCAAAGGATGTTAAGCCCAGGGTGGTCGCTGAAGGGGGGTCGAGCGAACCATCAAGGGAGGAATCTGAGGGAATGTTCTCCGAGGGTCTCATGGATGATGATAGGTAGTAAATGGTGGTGTTAGGCTCGGACATCTGGACATCAGGGGGGGGAATGTTGATGGGAGCGGGTGGATCCTCAGACTGACCGGGAGCATACTGCGCAAGTATGGGAGAGGCGGATTGATTTTTTTCAACCTCATACTCTCGAACTACCTCTAAAGAGGCGCGGTAATGCGTGAGGTGAGGACAATGGTGGGAATAATGGCCATGGACACCACACAGAGCACAGGGTTTGTTGGGGCGGATAGTCTTTGGGTTCTTGGTTACGGACGAAGAAGGAATGGAGGCTTCACGGACCGTAGACTCGGGGAACGCGACTTTAACCATGGGTTGAATACGGGGCAATTTAGGACAAGCATGGGTGGCGTGACCGACGACATCACACAAGGCGCAAGGCTTTGCAGGCGGAGGAGGGGCCGGGTCAGTCGGGGTGGCCTTATCTTTGGGTGCCCCCTTGCGGGCTTTGCCTTTCTTCCCGGGAGCCGTCACGATAGGAGAAGGGTCCTGGGGAGGTGTTGGGGGCACAGTGGCAACGGAGGAAGCGAGGGGGACCGGTTGAACCAGTGTCAAAGCAAGGTAGGGTTTGGGATGACCAGGCGGGGTAGCGGCTGGAGGGTCAAGGTACCAGACGGGTATGCCCAGGGTCAGGTTGGGGAGAGAGAGGGTGGCCATGACGGGGACTGAATAGACTCCGGGAGGGGGAGCCAGGAAGGGTATCTGACCAGCGGGAAAATTACCAGGAGGGACGGCCCCGAGGTGGTTGAGGCCTGGGGAAACCGACCCAAGAGGATAGAGGGGTTCAGGGATGCCAGCTGTAGGAGAAGGGCCAGAAGGAGGAGGTCCAGCTGGCTGAGATGAAGGGCTAGGAGCAGGTTGCGGTGGGCGAGGTTGAGTCTAAGGTTACTGACTAGCTGAAGCGGGTCGCTTAAGGGCAACCCGAGATGATTGCATCATGCAAACATTCGATAAGCTGGGATCAGAGATAGGAGGAGGAGGGAGACCAGGGAAAGTTCCAAGCAAAGAGTAGTCTTTGTAGACGCCAGGAGAGACACTAGTCAAGGAATCGATGGTTTGCTTATTGGCTACAGAAGAGATGGTCGTCTCAGGGGAGGTCTGAGACTTTGGCTCATGATAAGTCAACTGGTCAATGGTGACTATCTTTCCATTGTGAGGAAAATACATCTTGCGAAAAACCGCAGATGGGACAGTAGACATCGCATAGGTGTAGCTTCGCCCCAAGAGAATGTTGTAGTCTAGAGTGGCGTCGATGACTTCGACATCAACGCAAACAGTCTTGCCCGCAAGAGTGATAGGACAATTACGGAAGAGGCCAATGGGCTGGGAGGCGTGGCCATCCCACGCTCGAAGGGTGATCGTGGAAGGGGCTAATTCAGGAGATCTGAGTTGCTTCCAAACCGAAGTGGGCATCACACAGGTGGATGCCCCCTCATCAATTATACACCGAGAAACGTTAGCGTTCCGGATTTTGACTGGGATTTGGAAGGCTACGGAAGCAGGAAGAGGAGGATGTTCTGATTGATGGGCGTCGAAAACAATCATTTGGTCATCAGCAGGATCTACAGTGCCCACGGCAGATAGCAGAGCCTTCTTTTGGGAAGGGCACGATTGGAGGAGTTCCAATGTGGAAATGGTAGCAGGAGACTGCGCCAAATCATCTACTATGCTATACGAATGAGCAGCTCGACCAGGAGCAACATTTCGGCGTAATGGTCCTTTAGGAATCTTGGTATGAACCTCAAATTTGGGTTGAGGGATATGTAAGGGACCATTGGGTGTCGAAAGAGGCTTGGTAGAACCTGAAGAAGGGGACTTGGAGGTAGACTGAGCAGGAGGCTTGGGGTACTGGCGAGACCGAGTTTGAAGGTTAAGGTCGATGGTTGGGGATGGATCAGAGTTCATCATGAGGATCTGGTAATCGGAGGAACCAGAAGGGGAAGGTTGAGTGGCGACCTGTCCGTCAGGTGGTTGGGTAGCCACGAATCCTTGCTGGGGGAAAGGATCGGTACACACAGTTGGTTGAGTAGTGGCCACATTAGGGGGAGCATGAGGGGAGGCACGATGTCCTCGAAATGTGGCTTGAGACTCCCACATATGTCGCATCTGTCGTAGAAGGGGACAATCGTGAGTGTAATGACCGTAAACACCGCAACACGAACAAGGCTTATTTGTACGAATAGGCCTGTCCGGCTTGGGCTGAGTGCCCTGTTGCTGGTTAGCAGTGTTAAGGTCAGTACCTTGAGGATTGGGTCCACGAGTACCAGGGGCAGATTGATTTGGGTTGCCTCTCCGCCTTCTTTGAGAGGAAGGAGGATTAGTCGCGCCCTGCTGTGCAAATACTTGCCCTGGAGGGGGTTGTACGTGCTGTTGCGGGGGTGGAGGAGGCAAGGGAGGTGGAAGCGCATATGCTGGAGGAGCTGGCACACCAGGCTGCAGATAAGGATAATGGTTAGGTTGGGCAAAATTGAGGTAATCAGGGGGTTGGGAAAAAGGATGAGGCATGTCGTATCCTAGATACATGCTACCTGGAGAGGGAAAAGTGCTAGAGGTGCTGGCCCCTCTCGGAGGGAGACCATAGCCCATAGGAGGTTGAGCATACGGATGAGAAAGGGCTCCAACAATACCGTTGGTGGAATGAGATGCCCCCGGGGCGTTAGCGCCACTGGGCCTGGGGAGGTCAGGAAGGATGGTATAAACATAACTAGACTGAGCGTAGATCAGGTCATATTTCAAGGCTATTTGGAGGGTGGCTTCTTCGGTTTGAGGGAAATGGGAGGCGACATCTTTGCCAATGGGAGGTAAGAGAATGTGAAGGAACGAGTCCATATAGACCCGATTTTCGAAGGTGGGGGCTCGACATAAGCTCCTTCTTCTCCGCCATTCCTGGACATGAGTGGAAAGGCGGGTTGAAGAGGTTTGCTTGAAAGAAGTCAAAAGCTCTATACCAGTGTCGTATCGGAGAGGGAGCTGGAAATAAGATAAAAAGGCTTGGGCAATGGTCGCAAAGGTGGTATGGGAAGAGGTGGTTTGGTCAACATACCATTTAGAAGCTTCGCCGGTAAGCGTGCATTGGAAAAACCGAAGGCGGATGGAATCATTGGTAATGGAATTGGAGGAACACCACATGTGGAAAGATCAGACATGGTTGGTTGGTTCTTCTCCAGCAAGGCCTTTGAACTTAGGGATGTCGGAGGGGAGCTTGGTTGGCATAGCAGGCCAACCAACATCGTGGCGGATAGGGTCATTGATCAACTGATTAAGATCGGGGAGGCTGAGGTCTGCCATGTAAGGGAGCAAGGGTGCAGCCGAGGTAGTTCCTGTGGCGGTTCCGCTAGTAGTAGTCCCGACATTAGGGCCGAGATTCCTGCTAGCGTTAGGCCCTGGACCAGACATAGTGAAGGTGACAGGGGGAGAACCAGAAGTAAAAGGAGAACCCAATGAATCAGAGGAAGAGTCGGAGTGCGGACTCGGAGGAGGACTAACTCGACGACGATGGGACGGAGTAGGTCGACCAACCGGAAACTGAGGGTGAAGGCCAAGAAGTCTCTGGGAGGTGCGCCTGGGGGGCGCAATGATGACAACACAAACACGGCACAAGGGGAAGAAGAACGACCACAAGGGCAGGGAGGTGTAGAATCAAGTGATTACAATGTCGAAACAAGGGCAGATAGGTGCAGTGTCAATTGATTTTAAAGTCTTTGCCTGGCGGTGTAAACCAGGCTCTTCTTCGCTTAGGGTGAGTGTGTGGCGTGCGTTAATTTTAATTTTTAAACCCTTTTCATTTTGAGAGCAAGAGAAAAAGTGTGTTGCGTAACTGAAAATAAATCTGCAGAGAACAGTATATAATGCTGAAATAACAGAAAATTAACAGCTAACAATGCATCAATCTAACCCAAAAAGGCGGGTCTCTCAAAACTAGTCTAACAGAGGGAAAAAATCTAGTCAAAACACACTACAAAGAGGCCAATAGATCTAGGGTTGAAAGGGACAGGGATCTAAAGGAGAAACCTGCTGAAAAGAGGTGCAGAACATAGCCAAGAGGCAGAGGCAAGGTGGCTGGAAAAAAGGAGGAAATCAGCAAAAAGTAGAAGGGACAAGGAGGAGGCCCTAAAGGTAGATCCAAAAAAAACTTCAGGAGGTGATTTGAAAGGGAGAAGAGCTAATTAAAAGGGATCTGAAAAGGAGGTATCAGATCTTAAAAAGGGATGGTTGAAACCCTGAAAAAACAGACACCTGAAACGGTTAAAACTCTTCCACAAAAGGTGGAGGGTACTAAAGCCCTAGGGGGCTAGGTTCCCAGTTAGATGAGTAAAATAGATCAGAAACATGTCTAAACGGGCTGAGACAGAGGCTGGAAAACCCTTACAGAAGCTTCAGAGAAACCCAGAAAAATTGCAGAAAAATAGTAGAAAAACAGGCAGGTCGCAGGTTCTGACATGTTTTCTATGCAGGTCACAGATAATGGGCTGAAAAGTGCGACCTGGAGGCCAGGTCACAGGTTTTGGGCTGAAAAGTGCGACCTGAAGCTCCGGGTGTCCCGGCGGCAGATTTCCGAAAAATTTGTCTTCTCAGTTGCGGCGGATGTCTGTCACCTGCGCAATAGGTCCAGAAACACGCGGAAGTTAGAAATTTTAATGTTTTAGGGTTTTATGTGAGAAAAAAAACATAAAAATAGGAAAAAAAAAAAGCTGAAAAGAAACCCTAGGGTCTGAAGTAGCTGGATATGCAGGAATATGAAAAACGACAGCGGTCGTAATTGAAAACTCGTGTGGAGTCGCCAATTGTTAGTATGAATCTTTTGTCGAAGCGTACGAAAAAAGACCACTTTAGCTACGCATAACTTATAGCCCTAACATCAAATATGGCTGCCAATATCTTCAGATCTGCAGTTAGTTGATCAAGACAAGTGCTGCAAAAAACTAGATCTATGCATAGAAATACATTAAGCAGTAAAATCAAGATTTTGCTCCATACATCCAATAGACAAGACAAGAACAATGTTTTTTTTTTGAAAGAATTTTTGTATTAAGGGCACCTGGGAGGAAAACAAGAAGGTGTATCCAATTCTCCTCAATGGGATGGGTTCTTGGAAGTCCTCAACACTTCAGATCTATAATCTCTCTCTCTTGTTGGTGTAGAAAACCCAGACAAAGATAGAACTCAAAGGGAGCTCACACAGCAAATAATGTAGAATGTGACCAAGTGTATAGATCCAGAGTGATCTAATAGGCAACAAAAGGTGAAGAATGATAGGAAAAAACCTCCTATTTATAACAAAATATTGGGTCATTCTAGATCTTGGTGCATGATTAAAATAACATTAATCAAATCTAGATCCACCTTTTATGGAATATTTTATTATATTTGTTGGAGGGAAAAGGTATTTGACTTGGGTCAAATCCCTTTATTTGTAAGTAATAAATAAATAAATGATTTATTTATCATTTTAAGGAAGTAGTTGGATGGTAATCAAATAAATAATGATTTATTTAATTATTTATGGGTGATTTAGTCATATTTAATAAGGAATATTATTTAAATAAGGTTTAAATAATTATTCCTAGAAAATAATGAGATAAATAAAGATTTATCTAATTAATTTCTTTGTTTTGGGTTAAACATGACCAGGAAAATCAAACAAATATAGGTTTGTTTAATATTTCCTTTTGGGGTTTCCCGTTTAGACCATAAACAACCTAATAAATGTGTTTTATTAAGTTATTTTACATAGTGAAAGCAATTTTACTTAGGGTAAAATTGGTCTTACGTGGTGTACTTGGGTCCATCTAATGATAGTAGGTTAGATGACCAAAAAATGGTGTAACAATTGCTTTGTGTCATTTCTATTATCCAACCAGATTGGATAAATGAAGCAAGGGAGGAATGGAAGAATGATGAAGAAGTGTGGACACTCATTCAAAATTTGTAGCAAGATCCAAGTACATCTGATACATTTAGTTGGAAAAGTGATTACTTATGGTACAAAGACCGCTTATATATTTGTAGGAATTCCCAACTAAAACAAAATATTCTTTGGAATTTCACACCTCTCTCATAGGAGGAAACTCAATATCTTTAAAATCTTACCATAGGGTGAGGAAATATTTTTTTTGGGATGGCCTTAAATCTAATATTCAAAAGTTTGTGGCAGAATGTTTGGTTTCCCAACAAAATAAAGTTGAGACAGTTAAGACGTCGGGTCTGCTATAACCTTTACCAATTCCAAATCAAAGTTGGGAGGAGGTTTCAATGGATTTTATCACAGGTTTACCTAAGTCCGAAGGAAAGAATGTCATAATGGTGGTAGTTGATAGAGTTACCAAGTATGCGCACTTTTGTGGATTATCTCATCCATTTAAATCAAGTACAATTGCTACTGCATTTATGGAAACCATTCAAAAGCTACATGGAAACCCAAATATTATTGTAAGCAACAGAGAACCCATTTTCACTGGAAACTTTTGAACGAAATTATTTTCTTGATTGGGTACTCAACTAGGCCATAGCTCATCTTATCATCCTCAATCTAATGGGAAAACTTAGATAGTGAACAAATGTTTGGAAGGATATCTTTGTTGTTTTGTATCTGATAAACAAACACAATGGGTCAAGTGGTTACCTCTGGCTGAATGGTGGTATAAAACTTCCTTCCATACTGCAGCAAAAATGACCCCATTTATGACTCTTTATGGATATCATCCACCGTCCATCACATCATATTTATGAGAAAATTCTAAGGTTCAAGAAGTGGAAGATCACATCGAGCATCAACAACAAGTTCTCCAATTCTTAAAGGATAACCTAAATTTAGAAAAAAATTGAATGAAACAATAGGCATATCAACATCGCAACGAGATAAGTTTTGATGTAGGAGACTGGGTATATTTACGGCTACAACCATACGAACAAATGTCCCTCAAGCAAGCTAAGAAGGATAATAAATTATTTCCAAAGTACTATGGTCCTTACAAGGTGTTGAAAAAGATTGGTACTATGGAATACAAATTGGAGCTTCTTGCTTCTTCTCGAGTGCACCCAGGTTTCCATGTTTCATGTTTAAAGAAGGTTATAGGTGACAAACTTCCAGTTCAAACAATATTGCCAGGACTCGATGAGAAAGGAAAAATCATATTGGAACTTGAAGCAGTCAGGGAAACAATAACTCGATAGATACGAAATCGATCAATTTTAGAGTATCTCATCAAGTGGAAGAACTTACCCACTGAAGATTCCACATGGGAGGATGAGAATTTTATACAGAAGCATCCAGAGATACTGAAGCATTGAGGACAACACTTTTTTGAAGGAGAGGGGCATGTTAGGTCCCTATATTACTAGTGCATTCCCTTATTGTTGTTAGTGTAGCCCCCTTATTGTTATTGTTGTACCCCTATAGTCCCCATATTGTTATTATTGTGCCCCATAAAACCCCACTATTTTTTTTGTTGTGCCCTTACATTATTATTGTTTGGTAAGCTAGGATTATATTGTGACTCCATGGACTCCTATATATAGAAAGTAGGTTTTGTCATTTGAATCATCGAATAATTGTTCATTTATGTAATGTAAAGGAGGTTTCCCCCTCGAAGTGGCTGATTTCTAAGGCGCTCGTCTCTCTTTTCTTCTATTTTTGGTGTTGGTTTCATAACAGGTATAAATTTTCAGACCATACCTAGAAGTGGAGGTATAAGGTGTCATTTTGTAATTGCTTTTAATTTATTTCTGCTGCCATTTAATGAAGGAGGCCTCCCCACATTGGGTGAAATCCGTTATCAAATTATCTTGTGCCTTTGATCTCATGGTTTCTTTTAATTTCAACATATTTCATGTGTTTATGTTACTTGTTTACATGCTATTTTAAGTGCAATTCTGTATGCATCCTTGAAGTAAAAATATTTGATTCAAGTTTGGTATCAAAGCAGTGTCTTCTTGATGCGAGTTTCATGAGTGAATGCTAACTAGGAACAAGATCCAAAGAGGAGAAGGAAAACTCAAATCCTTTGATCCTGAAGCAGGGCGTGAAACACAAAGGCAGAACATGGCAGATGAGGATGCATGAGCGGAAGAAGAGTGAAATTATCGAAAGATATTCTTCACCATGGAAAATAAATTTGACAAGTTATTTTAGAATATGAGAAGACAATTAAGCACGAGAATAAAGAACTCGATGATCATGCCTTGGTACACCACGGAGGTGGAGGAGAAAATCCTCCTCCCTCTCCATCCACCAGTGACAGTTCTACTTCTTCCTCTTCTTATCATTCTAATAGGCACCATAGAAATACATCTAGGAAGCCATTTTTTAAGCTAGATGTAAAGTTTGATTTTCCCACATATAATGGAGAATGTAGTGTAGAGAAATTAAACAATTGGATCAGAAATATACAAGGAAAATATTAGGGGCTAATATTCGCAAGTGGGGTAATTTTGCATGCTTTTCCAAAACAAATATTCATTTTTCATTTTTTCTAAAAATGATTAGCCCAAATTTTACAGTACAAAATTGTTTTACCTTGAAAATCGCCAAAAATTATATATATATATATATATATATAATTAGATAACTAAATATTTTTACAAAAATATTACCAAACGTTTTATAATTTACATATTATGGACTAGGAATATTTGCCAAGGTTTTTAAACTTTAATATAAAATTTCATGCTTAAATTTTTTAAGATCGAGGTCTATTGTCGGATTCAACAAATTGAGGTCTATGAGGCGAAGATCTAATTAGTATCTCTTCTGTTGACTGGATCACTCTCGTTTGGTGGGAGAGAAAGTTGTAGAAAGGTTAGTAAAAAGTTGGGTAATCTCCTTTCTTCTTGGTCCAATATTTTTTATACATTGAAAGATCAATTTTATCCTTTGAGTTACTGACAAAAGGTTTTAACGGAATGGAAATATTTGATATAAGGAAAGGGTCAAAATGTACAAAGCTTCACAAAATATTTTAGGAAGTAAGATTTTAATTTGAACATTCCACTTGATTCACCAGAAACAGTAACAAAATATATTGGTGCTTTGCATAGTTACATTAGGCATTATTTGTTATTATTTGAGCCTACTAATATTGATGCGGCCAGTGTGAAGGCCATTCGCTTGGAAAGAAGGGGAAATAATGATAGAGAAGAACAATCAAAGAAATAATCTTTCAAGCTCCATAATGGCAAGTTCAAAGGAAAAGGAACAGGAAAGGACTGGAAGGCAGCTACAACCAAGAAAGAAGGAGAAAAGCTAACTTGCACGTATTGCAAGAAGGAAGGCCATGATGATGAACATTTTTGGAAGTTGCATCTTGAGTTGAAGCCAAAGATATTTGGTGTAAAGGGCAAGAAAAATATGGTGTAAACTGTGCAGTAGGACCTTGAATCCAATTCCGGCGATGAAACACTGATCACAATAGTGGGCATGCAAGGTAACCTTTCCCTTCATGGTAATGAAAATTCAAAATTACATGCAAGTGTGAGTACTTCAAACAAGTCTCTTGTTAATGAAAGAAAGATGATTGAATTTTTCCACATTAGAGTTGTGATGAAACATACCAAAGTGGAAACCTTGTTTGACCCGAGCTCACAAGTAAATTTGATTTCATAATTCTTGGTTAAGAAATTAGGATTGGAATCCAAGCCTCATCCTAAACCTTACCCTCTTGGTTGGGTGTGTGATAAAGCCAAATTACATGTAACCAAATAGTTTAGGGCTAGATTTATGAATGCATCCAAACTAGTAGATTAGGTTGATCTTGATGTTGTACCCTTGGATATCTGTGGCATTGTATTGGTGAGTCCATATTTGTATGACAGGAAAGAAGTCTTCTTTCGCCATGGAAAAAGGTATCATCTCACGAAATATGAGGTGGAATACATTTTTAGAGCTCATCGTTCCAAGATTAGTGCAAGTCATATGAAGAGATTGGTCAATTCCAGCAAAGGGTGCATTTTCATGGTTGTGAGAGAAAAAGATGTTGAGGCATCTAAATCTTTCCAAGGTTGTGAGCCCACTAATAAAAAGGAATTGTATGAAATTTTTTCTAACTATAATGAGATTTTTTAGGAACCAAGTGGGTTTCCTCCAAAGCATGAAATCCAACATGAGATCCAATTGCAACAGGATGCTCCTTTACCAAATATTGGCATGTAAAGGTTTTCAACCATTGAAATGGAGGAAATAAAGAAGAAGGTGCAAGTATTGTTGAAGCAAGGGATCTTAAGACCAAGTTCTTCTCAATGCATTTCATTTATTGTGTTGGGGCCAAAGAAGGATGGCACGTGGAGGATGTGCGTGGACTACATAACACTCAACAAAATAACAGTGAAAAATTAGTACCCTCTCCCTCACTTTGATGATTTATTAGATCAATTGAAAAATGTTGTCTATTTCACAAAACTGGACTTGTGCAGTGGCTACCATTGGGTCAGGATTACAAAACAAGATGTATGGAAGACTACATTCAAGGAAAAATAGGGGTTTTTTGAATGGATGGTGATGCCATTCAGACTATGAAATGCTCCAACCATATTCATGAGGGTGATGAATGATATTTTTAGGCCATTTCTTGATGAATTTGTACTTGTGTAACTTGATGGAATTCTTGTTTACAATAGGACATGGGAAGATCATGTGAGTCATGTTAAAAAGGTGCTTGATGTTTTGCAAAAGGAAAAATTGAATGTCAAAACGTCTAAGTGTGGGTTTGGAAAGACTTCTTTGGTTTACTTAGGTCACATCGTTGGAGATGGAAAATTAAAAATAGCTCCTTCTAAAATCGATGAGATTGTAATGAAGCTTTTTGGGTGTAGTACAATACTAGAGAAGGTTCATTGCCAAATTCTCTGTCATTGCATCCCTCTTGCATTCATTGAAAAGTGTGAATCAAACCTTTCAATGGGGAGGAAAGCAGTAGAAATCGTTTGATACACTGAAAGAAAATATCAGCACCACACTAGTTTTGGCCTTACCAGAACTCCAACAGCCTTTTGATATTGAGATAGATGCTAGTGGGTACGCCATGGGAGCAGTATTGATGCAACAAAGGAAACCTGTATGTTACCATTTAGAGGCATTCTCCAAATCTGTTGTGAACTATTCCACATATGACAAGGAGTTGTATGCCTTGGTTCAAAGTGTGAAAAAGTGGAAGCACTATTTGTTCGGCAAGGAGATTGGCATTACACAAATCACCAGCCCTTGGAATACCTCTAGTCACAAACCAAGATTCAACACACATGTCATTTTCAATGGATGGTATTCCTCCAACAATTTTACTTGGTAATCAAATACAAGAAAAACACCAAAAACAAGGAGGCATATATGATTTCTCGCCCCCCTATCTCTGCATCTATAGTTTTTCAAAATACTTCTTTGTATTTTGAAATTTGTGTTGAACAATATGTTGATGATGAATATTTTAAAGAGGTCAATGACAATATGACTCATGGATCGTAGGGGGACAATTATCATTTGCAGGGAAAAATTTTGTACCATATTGGCAAACTTTGTACTCCCACCATTGAAAGGATATATGTAATCAGATAGGCACATGCTTCTCTTGTGTTGGGTCATTTTGGTGTAGGAAAAACTTTGTGTCATTTACATAGGTTTTGTTACTGGCCTCACCTGAAAAATATTGTGACTTGATATGTAAAGGGATGTGTGTTGTGTTCATCTTGCAAGCCCTCTAATAGAAAAATGGGGCTCTACACATCACTCCTTGTTCCGAGTCATCCATGGGAAAGTGTGTCAATGGATTTTGTTGGAAGTTTTCCCTTGTCTATGAGAGGTCATGACTATTTATATGTAGTTGTGGATCGATTTAGAAAAATGTGTCTTAATGCACTGTAAAAAGAAGGTCAATGTAGAGTATAATTCTCATCTCTTCTTCCAGTTTTTATGGGTCCATTTTGGGTTAACCACATCCATTGTGTCTGATCAAGACTCTCATTTCCTTTGAGAGTTTTAGATGAGTTTGTGGAGAATGATGGACACCAAGCTGAAGAGGAGCATAACATTTCATCCAGAAACTGATGGAAAAATAGAGTTTGTCAACCACAACATGATACATTTACTCCAGGGCTATTGTGGAAAGCTTCCCAAGTTGTGGGACTAGCACCTTCCCTATGTACAACATGCATACAACTGAGGAGTGCATTCATCCACTCAAATTTCATCTTTCAAGACATGATTTAGATATTTTCCAAAATATCCCTTAGACATGCTCTTTTGGGGAGATGAATATTCCAGTGGGAAAGATAACAAGGAAAAAACATTAAAGTTCATTCAGCGAATTCAGATGGTTCACCATGCAGTGCAGGAGTATTTGGAGAAATGTTGAGCTCGATACAAAGCTCGACATTACAAGCACTGGGTTGATCACCAATTCTAGGTTGGAGACAGGTTGTGGCTCCACATCAACAAAGAAAGGATGAAAGGGTAAGGAAAGAAGTTGAGACCAATATGATATAGACCATTCATCATATTGGAAAATATCCGAGACAACTCTTTTTTGTCTCGATTTTCTAGCAGACATGCAAATTTAATAAGTGATGAACATTTAAAATTGAAGCTTTATGAGCTTCCTTTGATCATGGACACCAAAGATATTGGAAAGGTTACTACCGTGGATGACTTTGAACCCAAATACTTGGACAAGTTTCCTAAGGATATCATTCTTGAAATTAGAACTAGGACTTCATGATGGGGAGACATGGAGTACCTCTGTATTGGTCTCAAGGGAATGCATCTGAGAAAGGCCAGTTGGATTGAAAAGGAGAAAGTGAGGGAACAATTTCCTCACTTTTCCATTGACTAATAAATATTTTTTCGGTCCAAAAGCTCATTAGTGGGGAGGAATGATCTAGGTGGCTCCAAAAATGCTAAAAATCCAGAAATAAGCTCAAAAATCAAAGTCACTAGATTGAAGTGAAAATAGAGTGAGATCGGATATCTTGTTGCAATATTTCCAATGATATGAATGACACCTCAATTCGAGTTCGTATGTGAAAGTTATGGCCAGTCAAATTTTTGGTCAAACTAGGCTCAGTGGTAATCACTAATGAGGAAAAAATTTGGAAAGGATCAGTGCACAAAATTCGGCCACTAGAATGAGTGAATTTTTCGCCTCTTTAATTTATCTAGTTACCCCAATTTTGGTCGAAGAATTTTTTAACCTCCTAGTTCTGAATATATAAAAAATATTCAAAAAATTGGAAGGCGAGGCATCAACCCTACCACTTTCCAACTATATAACAATATATATACTTAAATTAGGGTGGCATGCCATTAACCCCGCCATCCCGGCAAACTATATAATACACATGTTTAGAACCATACAGGTTGGGTCATGGGGGACCCAGACCCTATCCAACAGGTGTCAACCAATGAGGGGCAGGAGGGGTTTGAACCCACCTGACCAAGTGGGTCAGCCTACTAACCAGGCGGCCTTGTTAACTAATCATCCAACCATTGCGAAAAATCAAACGTAGATGATCCATAATGGGGGGTCTCGTATGTTGGACCCTGGGACCTCCCCCGACCATGTGCATTAATAACACTTCACCAACCAATGGGCCAATGAGCCATCTGTTGAAATCTTCGCCCAAAAATTTGTATAATAATGGACTTGTGCCATTTGACTAGGGGGAGCAGAGCAGAGCAGAGTTCCAACCAAGGCGAAACCATGACCAGTGGAACCCTAACGTTGGGTTCTAGGAGTGTAACCTTGATGCAAGGGTATATTTTGATGCCGAGAAATATTCCTTGGGGGTCCATAAATTCCGATGTCAGAATGTGGTCAAATATATAGTCCTTTTTCAATATTTTTCACGAGGAATCCAACCGTGCAACCCGTTTCTCCAACATAGGTCTACATGTTCAGACCATACCCAGAAGTGGAGGTATAAGATGTCATTTTGTAATTGCTTGTAATTTATTTATGTTTCCATTTAATGAAAGAGGCCTCCCCACATTGAGTAGGGCCTGAAGATGTAGCCAAAATTCAGTGAACTCTATTATCAAATTGTATTGTGTCTTTGATCTCATGGTTGCTTTTAATTTCCAAATATTTCATGTGTTTATGTTACTTGGTTACATGCTCTTTTAATTGGAATTATGTATGAATCCTTGAAGTAAAAAGATTCATATCAACATGTATTTTTGTGAAAGACAATGATAATGTATATAAAAAAAAGAAAATGTTGGAAGGAAAGTGTATCTATGTGTAAAAATATAATATTTGGAGTGAATGAGTCATCTTGGAAGTTTCATTATAAAAAAAATTATGGGATGCTTCAAATGGTGAAATTGTGAGCATATGTTTGTGGTCCACTATAATTTCTGATATATACACTACAAAAAAACCCTGTGATTAGCATCTCTTTTTGCTTCATTTTTCGCGTCTAGAGCCCATTTTTTGTGCTATTTGCATCCATTTATCAAATATGGTGCAATTTTTTTTGCAAAATTTTCACTGAGTTTTGCACCAAGACTTACACCAAGTTTAGCATTAGGTATTGCGATAGGTATTGCACCAATTTTTATGCCAATATTTGTGCCATCTGTTGCACCAGGTTTTTCATCAAGTTTGGTACGTAATTTTGTTTCACCTACTTTTTCATCCTCTATTGCATCCAATTTTTGTGCCTACACTTGCATCAACTTTTTCATCCTCTTTTGCATCCATTTTTGCATCATTTTTTGCATCCATTTTTGCATCATTTTATGAATCCCTTTTGTGCCAATTTTTGCATCGAATTTTGTGTCTAGTTTTGCATATAATTTTGTTGCATCCACTTTTACATCTTGTTTTGCATCCATATTTATATCCTATTTTGCATCTATTATTGTGTCCACTATTGCATCCAATTTTTTTGTGCCACAATTTACGCCTAGTTTGGCACCTCCCTTTGCAACCAATTTTGCTTATAATTTTGCATCCACGTTTTCATCCTCATTTGCATCTAGGTTTTCATCAAATTTTACATCTATTTTTTCATCCCTTTTTGTACCCACTTTTGCGTTAAGAATTTCATTGGGTTTTGTGTCGCATTTGGAATCTACTTTTGCATTGACTTCTATTGCATCAAATTTTCATCCACTATTGTACCCATGTTTGCGTCCACCTTTACATCCCTTTTTGCATCTTGTTTTGATTATTTTTTTGAAGCTAACATTACATGCACTTTCGGTTTGCTACAATTTGTGCCATGTTTTTCACTTACTATTGTACCCATGTTTGCTTCCAATTTTGCATGAATTTTCACATCCTCTTTTGCATCAAATATTGCATCTCTTTTTGCATCCCCTTTTGTGTTAGGTTTATGCATTGGGTTTGTGTCTCGTTTTTTATCGACTTTTGCATATACTTCCACTACATCCATATTTTTCATATGATTTTTTTTTCCTATTGCACCCATGTTTATATCCACTTTTACATCCATTTTGCATCTTGTTTTGCATCCAACTTTGCATTTTTTTTGCATCTATTGTTACATCCAACTTTGCATCCACTTTTGTTGCGAAACAATTTGTGCCATATCTTGCACCTACTATTGAAACCCACATTTGCTTCCACTTTTGCATCCACAGTTGCTTAATATTTTATGTCCAAGTTTGCATTGAATATTGTGTATGTTTTTTCATTCCCTATTGCATCCAATTTTACATAAGGTTTTGCATATCATTTTTCTTCCAGCTCTGTTGCATCCACTTTTTCATTTAATTTTGTGTCCACCATTTCAACCATGTCCATGTTTACATCCCTTATTTCATCTTATTTTTCTTCCAAGTTTTCCTCCCTTTTACATCCAAGTTTGTGTCATTTTTTGTGTCTATTGTTGCATTCACATTTGTTTTACCATAATTTGTTCCATGTATTACACCCACTATTTCACCCACGTTTTCTTCCACTTTTTCATCTGTGTTTGCATCCTATTTGCATCTAAGTTTGCATTGACTATTGCATCTTCTTTTGCATCCACTTTTGTGTTAGGTTTCACGTCTTGTTTTTTATCGACTTATGTTGCATCCAATTTTCATCCAATTTTTCATCTATTGTTTCCCCCATCTTTATGTTCACTTTTGTATCCTTTTTCCAACACTCATCATATCTTCTGCGTTGATGATATTTCTTATGAAATTGAAAATTATGAACAACTGATAACAATTTCAATAATCATGATGATGATGATAATGAAGATGATCACGATGACATAAATTGTGATTAGAATGATTATGAAAATGATGATAAAGACAATGGTGGTTACAATGACAATGATGATGATGATGGTGATGATTCTGATGACGAAAATGGTAATGACCTTGGCCAATATTCCCAATTTTTAAATTTTGTCATTTTCATAATCATAATAATTATCTTTGGCCTCATCATCTGATCATCATTATCATAGTTTTCATATAGGTCATCGTCAACAAAAATAATGGCATGAATGATGATGACGATGATGATGACGTCAATTAAGGTAATGACAACAATGATGATAGAATTTACATTAATGATGATGACGAGGATGATGAAAATGATAATGATGATGATAATAGTAGTGATGATATTCATCATTGATCATCTCCGAAAAATAGAGTTGTTATTTATCTTGCATATATGATATGTGTCCTAAATAACCTTTTTCTAACACTCACCACATTTTTTGGGTTGATGATATTTCTTACGACACTATAACTATAAACAATTGACAAAAATGTCCATAATGATGATGATGATGTTATGAATGCTGATTATGATTATAGTGAAATGATGACCATAACGATGAAAATGATGGCAATGATGATGATGATTATGAAGATGACGATTCCAATGACCTTACAGTATTATGGATTCATGAACTTACTAGTTTCAAGACCATCTTCTACATATGTATTATTATCAAAATTTTTACATTTCCATATTTATTGGGATATCTTACTATAATTTGGGCACCAGAATTAGAAATATATACCATATATTTACCCACAAGAATGCGCTAAGATTTAAAAAAAAAAAATTCAATAAAGAAATCAAGCTACAGGAAAACATGTAGTGTAGGGATGTTAGTACATTGATGCTAGAGAGGTACTTGAACACCAATGTTCCTAAAAAGAATTAAAACCCAAGAAGAAGGGTCAAAACCTAATCAGGTAACTAAGCTCACAAATTTTCATGTAAACTCAATAAAAATATAGCGATAAATTCCAAAAAATTCAGAGACGAAACACCACCTAGTAGGGTTTGCAGGGATGCAAAAATCCCCTTTGATATATGAGCTTAACCCCTTAGTTTTCAAGTAAAATAACCTTCAATTCTCTATTAGATAAGATCTAACCGAAATAGAGAGGGTATCATAAATCCTCAAAAGTTATGTGGACCAACAAAAAGGGATATCAATCCCTGGTCTAAAATACAGGTGCAAAACATAAGGAAATAAACTTAAATCCACGAGGTTTCATGATTTGGGTTTCAAAACCAAGCTTTTTAAATGACTAATGACCACTATAAAACATTAATAAAACCAAAAATCCCCAAGGAAAATGAAGCAAAGTAGGCTAAAAAAATTGACGTAATGGGATCTCCCTAGTATGGTCACCAATTTTGTTTAAGCAAGAATTTCAACTAAAATAGTAGGTTACTTTAATCCAAAAAATAATTTCCTATAGCTTGCGCAGACGGTATGCATGAATAAATAAGTGAGACAAAAGAAACTAGACAATCCCAAGTACTTTCAGATTCAAAGGAAGAAGGAAATATACATACCTTTTAACGTTAGATCCTTGATTCTATCTGACAAAGCCAAATCTAGGAAGATAACCTTTGAAATATTTTCTCCTGGATCTCCTAGATCACCTGCACACAGAGAAAGAAACAAATATGATATTCCTGCGAGACAAGATTAGGTATAAACTTAATATATCAATCACATCAAATAAAATAGACCATGAAATATAGATAATGGTGAAAGTCTGCGTTACTATTTCTCTTTGGTAGAACTTGAATAGATTGATGCGTCCTACAAGCATCTACCCTTAATATTCTCCCTAACCTCTATGCTCATTGGTGTGGATGCACAATTTTATCATGGTTGCATCACTGAAAAAATTTGAGAGAATTTCCTTCTTCTTCCCATGACTAGTGAAGAGCTTTGTTTATATAGATTCCCATCATGATTGGCCTTCATTGCACCTAGACACTTTCTTGACCATATCAGGGTGAAAATTAAGATAAGCCAAATCAATCATCTTTTTAATAAATAATGATTATTTTAAACAAAGTTGCTAATTTTCACCGAATCTAAGCTTTTCTAGTCAAATTCTCGCACTATTTCAGAGCTCTAGTGTACAGAAGGCTTTGATGGCCTTATTTTCGGTCTCCAACACTAGGAAGGAGTGTTGCTAGAACTTATAGTTTGGCCCCTGCCACTTGGAAGGAGCATAGATCGCTCAAAACACTTTCTTTTTTATGTTTCACCTATCACAAATTGATCCTCTGACTTGGAAAAGGATATGCTTATATTCTTGACCCTAGGGGGTGGCGTTTTGAACCATAACACTTGGCAATGTGATTAGCTATGTGCTTTATTTGTGGTAAAGAAATATTATTGATAATTTCTTTGAAGATACATGAATTATTGATGAAGGATGATCATTATATTCATAAATTATTAGATTATACAGATGATAACATGGCCTCACATTAGGTAGTTCAAATATGATTGGCTAGGGGGACATGATAGTAGGTTTCCTATAGTTGGGTGGCAATGATAAAACATCACTCATGGTGAGATAAACACTTTGAAATTCCACATGATGGAAGATGTCTAGCTTGGGTTTGGTAAGGACACATCGATTAGATGTATTCTAGGTGATACATGTGCTCTCCAACCTAGTATGGAAAAGATGTTGTAATGTCCTTTCCTATATTGTTAAACATTTTTGACACATTCAAATTATATTTAGAATATGTTTTTCGGATTAATCACATCATTAGGATTTAGTCAACATTACGAACTATCTAATGTGGTTCATCCTCAGGACAAGGAACAATAAAAATAAATAAAAATTTAATAATTTAATAATTATACTTATAATTAATTGTAATTAATAATTAAACAACCCTAGATACATATTGACTCTCTATTTACCAAGTACCGAGAGAGATCAAATATGTTGAGGTGCAAACCTCTTTAGAGTGAAAAGAGAATCAATCCCTCTCAATTCCTAGTAAATCCAAATTTAAGATATATATAAGCTTGTTACAAATCCAACACTGCTAGTGAAATTGATAGAAAAAAATCCAAATTGAAAAACATTTAAACTCAATCTATCAATTCCTTCATAAAATTTGGACATGAACCACTTCCATAACAATGGAAGTTCACATTACCATGAAATTCCCTCTAACATGATTTTAATTTAAAGTACAAATCAACACAAACTTAAAATAAAATATAGAACCCTTGGTTATCATAAATTTGACTTTGGAATATTTGTGCTTTTTCCAACTAAGTGCTAGTCTCAAATATTTGTAACAATGGCTGAGGATTTGGTGCTAGACACTGCGGTCAAAAACTAGGCACTGGTCCCATTGTTTATGGTCATGGTATTCATAGGAATCTTACCCAATTTCGTGTCGAAGCTCATGATATCTTCATATCTATCCGACCCTAGAATTGTTAAGGAATGGTGATTAATAAAACCTATCGATTCATTTTTATTTTTAAAATTTTGTGATTTCAATTTGAGAAAGCCAAGGTTTTTGGATTTGTTGGAGTGGAGGAATTTGGTTATGAGAGTCATGAATTTGAGGGTTGCAACTTCTTGTTCCTCGATAGTTCCTTTCGCACACGTCGAACTTACTAGAGCCATGAGGTATATTTGGTCAATGATTTCTCTAAATTTATCGATTTCCCAATAGCTATATTATTTTACCCTTTACGCAATACGCTTCGACCCCGAAACATGCTTCTACACAAACATGACATAATTTGAAAAAATATATGTGGAATTTGAAACCCTAAAATTCATGGAGAGAAAATCAATTGAGGTTGGACCTGGGAATGTGTGGAAGGTCCCTTGACATCAGATTAATATGAATTCATTATTTTTTGTTTTTGTAGGAGAATGGGCTTCTTGAAGGGCTAGAAATCACCCTAGAGAAAGGTATAAACAAGAGTGAGAAGGAGGCTCATTTTACTCGCCAACCCAAGTTAAAATCATCATTCTATAGAGAATAATATGTAATTGTAGCTCAAGAAGACTAGGTCAATGGTGAAAAGGGATTGCTTTTGGGTTTTTGTGTTTGGCAGAAGTCTAAGTAGGAGCAGGAGGCTAGTTGTAGGCTTGAGAGATAGAAAAGTGCATGGTTTGGGGCTGAAATTATTAAGGAAATAGGCCTGAAGTATGTTGGTCTATTACAGGAGGGATCGTGCCTTAGATCAAGGCTAGTCTACGGGAAAAAAGGAGCTATAACAACATCCTAAGGTGGCCTAAGTAGTAGTGAAGAAGGGTCAACCTGTTAGCAAGGGATAAAAAGAATTTTGAGGTATTTTGAGGGCTCATATGGTACCCTAAGTAGGAAAAAAATACCAGGTCTGATATTTTCATAGGTCCATGAGAAACAACAGAGGAACATGTCCTTGATCAAAGGTAAGTGTTCTCCTAAGTTGATGTTTTTTCTAGATGGTTGAGTGTCCTAGTTTAAGGACATATTTTTTGGGGATCTTAAGGCTATTTGGAGGGAACCAAGTTGATTTCCAAGGAATCCCTAAGTAAATACGTTGAAGGACTATAGATTTTATAGGGGAGGCATATTTGGAAAAGCTTAGGGATTGATATTTGAAGGAAAAAAAAGGCATCCAAGGTAGTATTTTGTCTAGCCCAAGTTTTATGAAGGGAATTCTTGTAGTGATAGAGGGAAAACCTCCATGCCCTAAGTTTGTATTCTTGGAGAAAAATAGGAAGAAAATAGTGGGAAGAAGTCCCTAAGTGTTGAGGAGTAGCAGTGGGCAGTATAGGAGTTGGTCACAAATGAAATTGTGAACAACCCACTAGAAGACCCTATGAGTTGATTCGTTGAAGGTCAAAATTTCTGTCCTCTGCTCGATGCATTGAAATTGCTAGGTGGTGCAACATTCTCCTTGTTACCTTTATCCTAAGGTTTTTCTCGCTTCTTGTCCGATTTTCCTTTATTCTTATCATTACCTTTCTAGTTCGTCTTTTCCTCAGATATGCGCTTCAATTGCTCATAAAAATGCTTGAGTTTCTGAATGGCCTCCCCCAATGATATAGGATCATCCAACTCAATCCTGTCCCTGAATGTTATTGGGATACCACTGATGAATCTTTGAATCTTGGCCTTCTCCTCCTGGTGGTAAGGAACATATCTCAATAAATCCAAGAACCTACTAGTATACTCATCATCTGTCATGGAACCCATCTTTAGCTCATAAAACTATTTTTCCCTATTGTTATGAGGAATTCTAATCTATGGATAAACTAGTCTTCCTTGAGTGTGGTGTTTCTTCACTCAGAAAAACAGAGGAAAGGTAAATGTTTTTCTCTCTAAGATAAACAAATAAACAAAAGATGAAGAGACTTACTTGTAATCCTTCACTCTTGTTCTTCTTCTTTCATCGCTTTTGTCGCTCTTGATCCAACTGAACTCGCTAGATCAATACCTGAAATCAAAACCAGAAAACAAAAAACAACAATACAAATATACAATATGTATCTATCATAACCAGACTGACCTGAATAAATCTCAGAATACATGAACATATAGAGAATACATTCACAAGATACAAATGCATATATTGGAGAAAGAACAAATATCTTTATTGCAGTATTAGGAGGAATAGATTACAACCAATCGATCATTTCGTTGTCAACATGCTCCAACTTCATCCCATCCTCATTACACCAAGCATAAATCCAACAACATCACAGTACTTCAGCTCTCCAAGAATTGAGAATCCAACAACATAACACTAGAAAAAATTCTTCCTCCCTTGCACTTAGATGAGTGCTCAATTTATAGGAAAATTGTAGGTAGTTTATCAATAAATTATATTGAATGGATGTATATTAATATATGAGACATTTTTCCAGGTTCAATGGTGATGGATGAAAAAATGTATTTGAATTATGACACCTATGAGCTCTTCTATAAGGCACTGGACATGTGGATATTCCCAGAACAATGGTGATTCGCTCCCAGGAGACCGACACACCCTTAAGTGTCGGGAAGTGCTTTGCAGAGCACCCTTGCATGGGGGTAAGTGCTTTGAAAAGCACTTAGGCCCATTCATAGGAGCATTGATGATTCAATGGATCATTTTAACTATACTTCAAACATTGAAACTCTCATGAATTAAAACCATTAGTGGAATGACTTCTCTAGGGTATGTAGCAACTGAATTAGGGGATGATAGACCCTTTTTATATTGAATTAGGGGATGATATAACCTGTTCATACTGGTCTTAGGGATGACATCAAAATTTACCTATAACACCTATCATCGTAGAATATCTCTGATAGATACTTCTTCCAGAATAGATTCTTGAACTCACTCCAAGGCAATTCCTCCTCATAAGTGTCTCTAACGTTCTTCACATATTCCCACCAATTATTTTATCTACCTATGAGGCTGATGTAGCTATTTTGGATTTCATGTTTTTCGAGTAATCATGCAACCTAAAAAAATTATTCATACCAAGAAACCATGCCTCTGCATCATGTGGTTTCTTCATATTTCCGTCAAATGTAGGTGGTTTTTCCTTCTTAAAGTCATCCAGAAAATAGCCCCTGTCACTTCTCTTATAAGGATGATAATGATGAAGATCATGATGCCTATAAGAACCATAACTAGAATGATACATGTGTTTTTCACCTCTCCTATCAGGAGTGTCCAAGAAACTTCCATATCTAAGCAGTTCATCTCTATCCGACTTGTGACCACCATGATAGCTACTGCCATATGCCCCTTTAGTCCCATACTCTTGTCCATAATTGATCTGAAGTGGTCCTTGTTTCTACAATTCTGACAAACTTTGATGGCTGACTGCATTAACCTCTACTTTCTTTTCCCATTCCTCTATGAGTCTGCCATTACCTACCTTACAACTCCTTATTTCTTCCTTTAAAATTCTCAGTGTGCCTGCTACGTCAGAAGAGTGCCCAACACCATGCTACTCATCTGATTCATATGGAGAGTATTTGTTTTCTACCATCTTGTTATTCATCTTTGATTTGTTTCCTGCAATGTATACTATGTCAGCTAAACCAAATCACAATAAACCACATACCTTAGCATAATTCTGTAAGGATATCTCATCTGCAAGATCAACCAATAAGAATAATACCTGTATATATATAATCATACCATCATATAGACAGATAACACATAGGTGCATCAACACGTAAACGTCATTATAGTTAGAGTCCAATAAAAATTGCACAACCACATCACTACACATACCATGACCACATGCATGACAACATCGACCATACTAGTGCACATGGACAAAGCCCAAGCATAAACACGAAAAAAACACAAGCATAAACAACATAAAATAAATAATAAATGGAAAATACCTATGACGAAATGTAACAACATGTAACCAAACATAGGTGGGAAATACATGTAACAACATTTAACAACAAGTAACCAAACATACACAGAAAATACATGTAATCACTTGGCATGTATATAAAACACGTAACCAATCATATATTCATGACGACACAGTGTACAACAACAGCATCAACCTACCCATGGTGACATCACTGAAACCACGACCAACATTCTGCGGATGCACCAAGCACATACACCACAAGTATGAGAAACACATATGCAACCAACATAAGTGCATGACCAACACACCACCAATCTAGTCCAAGGGGTGAACCATGCTCTGATACCACTCTATAACACCCTCCTCCCATATCTACCCAAGTAACCGGCCAACCGAGGTAAACATGTGATGAGAGATACTATGATCCGATTCAACCTCCTAGGTGACCTTAAGGAAGTGGAATCGACAAAAAAAATCACACAAACCTTCCACATCAACATAAAACTCCCAATGATCTGAATGGAATATTGCATCCACCCATGGTATTCATGCATCCATGTTATCCATCCACCCATGGAATTTACCCATGGTACTGTAAATGGCATCGACCCATGGTATTCATCCACCCATGGTATTTATCCACCCATGGAATTCACCCATGGTATTTTAAGTGGAATCCACCAATGGTATTCATTCGCCCATGGTATTTACCCACCCATGGAATTTACCTCTGGTATTGTAACAAAAAAAGGATATAAAACCACAAGAATTTTTTTAATAAACAAAGAATACTTGTAGAAACTACATTGTGGTGGACAATCTGTCCATTTAAAGAATTTTTTTATTAAACAGAGAATAATTGTAGAAGATACATTGTGTTGGACAATTTGTCCTTTTAAAAAATGTGACTTATTACTTATAGCCTTTTTTTTGTTACAATACCAGAGGTAAATTCTATGGGTGGGTAAATACCATGGGTGGATATCACTTACAATACCTTGGGTAAATACCATGGGTGAATGAAGACCATGGACGGATGCCTCTTACAATACCATGGGTAGATTTCATGGGTTGATAAATACCATGGGTAGATGAATATCATGGGTCAATTCCATTTAAAATACCATGGGTAAATTCCATGAGTGGATGGATAACATGGGTGGATGAATACCATGGTTGGATGCAATTTTCCATTTAGATCACCTAGGAACCATCCCAACCACTCATGTAACTAGCCCTTAGGTCCCACTGATTTTTTAACCAACGTAACCCCTGGACTCTCCCACAATATAGTCATGGGTGCGTCTGGGAGGCTTGGATGCTCCCGTGACATAGTCATGCATGCATCTAGGGACTCAATTGCCTAGACTTGTGCCTGCATACATGAGATTTAATGCACATTTTCAGGCCCAGATTCCAGGTCACTACCCATAATTCAATGAAAATATTAGACACGAAATATAACAGCGAAAAAATGGTGCAAAAGTAAATATTCAAAAAAGGACTTGACTGCACCCTTATTAGACATGACTAGAATTTCATCAAACATATCACAAATATGAAATCTACAGGTATAAACAACATATCTCAACATAGGGGTCTCATACTTATCCAATAATCGCTAAGAAGCATTTTTTCTACATCACATTAACTGCATTATAGTATATTTAGGCATAGATACATTGTCCATTCAATTACGAATCAAAACATGATGAGAGCCATACTTCATCACCATCATAAAAACCAGTAATAACCAGCATATAAGAAATAGAAATGAAAAACACATAACAACCATATAAACCATAGAATAACAAGCATATTTACCCACCAATAAGCATATTTACCCACCAATACAAGGGAAAAATAGCTCTTATTGCCTTAAGAAAAATGAAACCAAGTCTCGGACTTCCACGTTCCACCCGACCATAGACATGACTGAGCCAAATATCTCTTTAGACAATCACCCCCATGCCATATTCCAAGCATGAATGTGGGGTCTTATAAGCCAAATCTATAAAAACCAAACCAGGGCTTCTAAAGGCCAAATCACCTCAACCCTTAACCAGTGATTCCACCTTGTTGTCGGAAATCACAACCATCATGGATTGGTCTCTACCCAAGTTGTTCTAGGGCTCCCAAGTGTTTGTTCCAACCAGGGCTTCCATGAATAGTAACTCAACCCTATTTGTTACAAGGATTTTAGAGTGTTTGTCCAACCAGGGCTTCTAGCACCAGTAACTCAACCCACCTAGTTATTTCAGAGCGTTTATCCAACCAAGGATTCCAGGAACTAATAACTCAATCCACACCTAATGTAACATGATAACCAACCAAAAAACAAGCAATGAAACTGAACCCACAACA
Organism: Pinus albicaulis; assembly: GCA_034641835.2. Taxonomy (NCBI): domain Eukaryota; kingdom Viridiplantae; phylum Streptophyta; class Pinopsida; order Pinales; family Pinaceae; genus Pinus; species Pinus albicaulis. The sequence goes on along the minus strand of CM076582.1, from coordinate 1,152,692,455 downwards.
CCATGGTTATCCAAGAAATGGAAAGGTTAGGAAAATCCATTGTCAATCCAGGAAATACTCCATGCCAGTGACATATCATGACCAAGGAACCACATGCATACACCATACATGCCAAAACTAGTGAGGAAAACATACATGCAACTTGATACCTGCAATCAAAACCTGTTGTAGTTGTTGATCTCGATGTCCTCTTGCAATTTCCTTCTATTCCTTTGAATTATTGCTTCAAATCTCCAAGTATGCCACACCCTCCAAGAGTGCTCCAACAAAACTCAAAGTATCCAAGAGTATGAGAGAGAGAGAGAGAGAGAGAGAGAGAAGAATGAGAGCTCCAAAACTACACTGAACAAAAAGCCATGAGCTGATCCTCAGAAGCATTTTTATTAACGAGGTCTCTATTTTCTTCATTTTCCATTATTTTCGTTCACTTTCCTCCTCACATACAACCTGTGACCTTTCACCTCCCTTTTCTCCTATTTACATTATTTTCATAAATAAATGCCAACAAATGAAAATAAATGCCACTTTGCCTTTCCAAAGCCTTAGCCATTGTTTTTTCCAATTTCCTTAGCCATAATAAACCATGTTAACACCCACACTAGGATGCTCTGCCCAACATTCAACTTGGAATACATGTCACATGACCTTGGTTATTATTTTTACTTTATTAACTTTTATTGCATGGAATTTTCACTAGGGTTATTACACCATCGATTAAATTGTATCATTTATATAAATGAAGGGATTGCAACATATTATATTCTAAGAGGCATGGAACTTGAGAAAGCATTTCCTCATCTACAAAAACTTTCCTATCATCAATACTATGGAGACAAATTAGTTGTTATTAATAATTTATGACCGAGTTTGGAGATCCATGGCACATTTACAATAAACCATTAAAACGTGATTTTGTGCATACAATGAGATGAAATTATTGTCGAGTTTTTAGAATCAAGAAGTGTTCTATGGAAAGTGCAGATATCCATGTTACCTTTAACTAGTAATACTGAATTACCATTGACTCGTCATTTGGGGTAGGGGGACGTCCACAACTTTACATCTCCACAGTTCCAATCTTAACACTACTTTCTAGTTTCTACTTGAAGAATTTGGCCATTTCCAGAGAGATTTTTTGGTTTGTTGGATGGTTCACATCTCATTTCATCTTGTGTTTAACTGATATATAACTATTAACATTTTATAACGACATACTTCAATGAATTTATTTTTTAAAGACGTACTTCAATGAATTTGTATGAAGACATACTTCAATGAATCTGTTTGTTTAAGTTCCATGTTTTGTATCTTGCTATTTACTAACATCATAAATACTCTAACCTTCACAACATATAATGTGTAGCTAGATCATTGTCTTATGTCATATTTTATTTGTTGTAATGCAATTTCTTACATAATTTTATTGATTTATCAAATTTTATAATCCTATGATTAGTAAAACAATATTAGCAAACATTTTTCCTTCACGCATAATTTATTTTTGCATAGAACTTTGGCATCTGACATGACTTACTAAACAAAGCAATACGAAAAGCTAATACTATCATGTAAAGTTTCCTAAAGTAACTAACGATATGTTATGTTTGTAATTACTAACATGTAACTTTTCCTAAAGAGGAGAACAAATTATGTCTGTTTACAATTGTACAATTTGATTAGATTAGAAAATGACTGAAATTACTTCCATATATAAAATTTACAATAAACCTTAAAAATGTGGTTTTTTGTATACAATGATTGTTATATTTGTTTACATTGTCGAATAATCTAACGACGATATTGTTATCTTTAGTTGAATTGTTAAACAATCTACACACGATATTCTAGAGATCGTATTATTTTCAAGTTGTCAAAATCAAGAAGCGTTCTATGGAAAGTGTGGATATCCTTATCACAAGTAACAAGTTAGATTGAATTCCCATTAACTATTGGAAATGGGTTGGGGGGGGGGGGGGGGGGGGGTGGGCTTCCACACTTCGACACCTCCACATGTTCATAATTCCAATATTAACAACACCTTCTACTTTCTACTTGAAGAATTTTACCATTGTCGGAGAGCTCTTCCGGTTTGTTAAGATGTATAAATACATGATTTGTAGCTATTAACATTGCATAAAGACATATTTCAATGAATTTATTTGACAAAGTTCCATGTTTTTTACTATGTTAATTACCAACATTATTTATACTCTAACATTTGTAGAAATGTGTAGATAGTTCATTGTGCTATGTCATGTTTGTTTTTTTGCATTGTGATTTCCTACATTGTTTTATTGATTTATCAATTTCAAAAGTACTATGATTAGTACAAAAATATTAGAAAAAAATTTCCTTCACACATAATTTATATTTGCATAATCTTTCCATCGTAGATAAATTTTTAAACAAAGTAATAAGTCAAGTTAATGATAGCAAGTAACTTTTCCTAAAGGAAGGAATGACTATCTGTTTGTAATTGTTAGCATGTAAATTTTTCTAAAGAAGAGAACAAAATCCATCTATTTGAAATTTTACAACTTGATTATATTAGAAAATGAAATAAAATACTCTCAAATATAACATTTACATTAGTCTCATGATCCAATCTGGCATAGTTTACAAAATTTATGTTCCGTGAAAATGATCAGAGTATATATGACACAATGTTATTAGACTATTCTGCTATATGTTTCAAAAAATTATTTGTTTTATTGTGTCAAATTTCAATAAATAGCCTTCAACATATACCACATTTCAAAATTGGCTAAGAAAGAAGAAAAATTTGGTAATGATTTCTTTATTAATCAACATTAGTTCTTGGAGGTTGGTTCTTTTACAGATTGTGTTGCTAGAATGTAGGTCTAATTGATCCATTCATGTTTTGAAAGAGCTCTTCTAATTACATTCTTATGGTGTCCAGTTCATCTTCTGGTTTCTCAAGTGTTTTATGAAGTTCTAATATGCTATTTATTAGTGTTAAGATATCTTGGCTAAGAATTAAGATATCTTGGATGAGTATTAAGATATCTTAGATGATTGCATATAAATCTTCCTGTATGTTTTTTTTGTTGCTTCCTTAAGCCATTTGTCTCAATGTTAGTATTTCGATAGTTACAACTAAGTCGTGCTATTCTGAGTGACAGTGCATTCCTCCACTTCATTCCCACCTCCTCATCCTCTGTTCGGCTTACCAATTCTTTAAAACTATGACAATGTAGTCTAGTGCAACGTCAAATTAAGAAGACCAAGAATATCGAAATTGTCTTTCAAATTTGTGGAACAGTTTCCATTTAAAGTAATTTAAGCTTAAAACAAAAACAATTTTAGAAAGCACTTCACTAGAAAAATATTTTTGAAAATGATGACACCAACAAGACTTATATAAAAATAAAAACAAACGAAAGATGAAGAAAATCCTTATAACACTTGTCAATTTCAAAAGAAATGAAGCAAGTCACTTGCCTAGAGATTTTAGAAATGAGTTACGTACTAATGGGCCTAAAACAAGATTCAGGAAATTCATAAAACAATAGACATATGATAGATCAAACCTCGATAATTCTCGTGATTTTTAAGAAAATCGCTTTCCTAGAGATTTTAGAAACCAGTTTAGAGCCATCAGGGCTGCATATAATACGTCAATGGCCATAATTCATCTCAATCATGAATTAAAATCAAAGTTTTGAAAGGAAATTTAACTGTTATCGATTTTAATGGTATTCGTTAACTACTGATCATCATCAATTGGGATATTATTTATTTTCCTGATCTACAATTAGAAAATACTGTTATGATGGAAGTTATTATAAATCATATCCATTTTTATTAAATTTCCACTAGAGATATTCCAATTCATAGGATTGTGTTTCATGATTTCCATGTTTTGCACACTTTAGAAATCAATATCAACATAATACTTTATTTGTAGGAATTTATAGGATAAGTTACTTAGATAAGACACTAAAGGTCACCACTCACAAACAGATCACAAAGCAGTACACCAATATTTGACGTGGTTAAAACCCTCAAAGAAGGAAACATTTCATGGCCTGAGCCAACGCGACCAATTCAAGCAATTTATTAATATAAAGAAAGAAAACGTACATAAGCTTCTCTAATAAACGGTCATCAGATAAATGACCCTCGATGCTCTTTAAATAGAGATTATGGACCAATCAAGTGTTAAGCCACGGATCAAGTGTTGGTAATACTGAGGAGAGGATGAACCGCCAGATCACTACATATCGTGTGTTTAGTCAATTTGATGTCTCAAATTGCTATCATAAATTATCTACCGAGGTTAGTAATTTGATGAAGTGAGGTGCACTATATATGCTTAGGTAACCTTGTTCTCTTACTTCATTGTGTATGTTTATGTTGTTTTGGTGTTTTGGTATCTTATGTATAAAATTGGTCTAAGGATTGAAATATCTTAATGCTAGTGAATAGTCAAATCTAAATGAATTTTAATGATGAAAACTAATTCTTAAAGAAGGAAGAAAAGGAAATGTTGTTTTTATTCTAAAGAAATAAATTGAATCACAAACTATTTTTAATGTAATATGAAATCTAAAAGAAGGAAGAAAAGGAAATATTCATTAACTAATCTACATTGCATAAAAATAAATCAAAATTTGAATGATGTTATTAGGCCGACAAAACATCTATGAAAAATACCTAACTAGTTTAAAGTAGAGCATTATTCTAAATCTAATTGCATTGAAATGACAAGATAAAATCATTTCCTATCTTATCCATTGAAAATATTTTAGTCCTATGAAAACAGAGCATAATTCTAATTTAATTCTATCTTAAATTAATCTAATTCTATTCCATAGATTGAAAGAATAAACCCTATTACTAAGAATTGAAATGACAGTGCTGAATTGAAATTAAAAGCAAGTACAACGCATGAAATTATGACTGTTGTGTGACTGAATACCTAAATCTGGTCCAATTGGAAAATGACATAGCCACTCTATGAGACGACTTAGCGAGCACAATATTACACAGCCAATTGGAAACTTAATCTAAGAAAGCATTCATGAAATTAATCTAAAAACAGTAAGAAAACTAAACTATGAATTGATAGGAAATTAACTATGAAACAATGCGAATTTAACTATGAATTGACAATAACAGAAATAATGAATTAACAGGAAATGAAATAACAAAATTCAAACTACAAAACAAGTAAAAAACTCCTTTCCATGCAGGGGCCCTCTGCAACAGAATGAGTCGAAAATATAATGGAATATGTGCACATCGAAGGATCTGGAATTGGTCTTCTTATTATCAAAAAAATAGTTTCAAAAACGTACACCGAATTATCCAAAATTAGGACTGTCCTCCGGTTTCAAAAGACCAGTATTTAAACGTGTTTTAGATTTAACTGTTTGAGGCATTTCCACTTACAAATAACAACTAGGACTAAAATTTAGAAGTATAGATATAAGCAAATTCTTAATGGCCATCTCTTGATTTTCTACTTCAGAGTAAATCGAGAGTATTTCATTTGCAGATCACGCTCCTTGACCGGCCTTGACCGCGAGCATAGGCACGTTTTCTTTTCAAATTCGAACAGGTGGATGGGATACGATCCATGTGTGGATCATTCCAGAGATTCCCATATGACCCATTTCCTTATTTGATTCTCAAAACCTGTCAAACCATAACAATAGCTGTAGAAACAACGATTAGCTTCAGAATTGGATACATTCTGTAGCTAGTTACAGAAATTCATTTAAATAACATGAAACATCATAATATAAAGTAGAGATCATTAAATTATTTATATGATATGGAATATGTCAATTGTCATTGATTTGAGTCATGAATTTATGAAAAGGAAGGATGAATTGATGAAAAATGGTGTCAAAGTAAGAAAAATGTTGAGGTTCAACATACCCCCACTAAGAAACCATTGCATGTCCTCATGCAATCTCTCAAAAATGTGAGTCTTCACCTCCTATTGAATTTGTTCTGATTCTTTTGCTAATACATCCAACTTCATATTTTTCCATTTCCTTGAAGTGATAACCATTCTAGGTTTTCTCATAAGGAGTTTGTACTTGAGGTTGATGAATTTCTTGTTCATATATTTGTTCTTTTTCTTCAGCTTCTTATTCTTATTATACCACAGCCCCAAATGTAAGATGGTGTTATCACTGATGACCTTCTCCAAGTGATTTTGTTCTTTCAGTGTTTCATTTTCCTATTTAATGTGCCTATTCAGTATCTCCAGCTCATAAATTTCTTGCTTGAGGGTGTTTATCAGAGGTTCTTGTGAACTAATAGGTTGCTCTTCTACACTTGGATTTCCTTCTACATGTATTTTCTCCAATGAATCAATATAGTCATATATCTCCTATTGTGCCGGGTCAATTTCTAGGGATTTCCTGCTTGGACTGTGTACAGGAGAATGTATAGGACTGTGTGCAGGAAAGACAGTGATGGGCGATGTCACTTGAGGTTCTTCATCTAAATTAACAAATTCTGCCTCCAGTGATGGTGTCTTCCTCAAGGGCTTACGAAGTCTAGAGCCTCTCCTTGGCTGTGGAGTGTTTAGGTCTTCTACACTTGTAACTTTGCTCTTTTTCTCTTTATTTCCCCTCTTTTTGACTCAAATTTGTTTCTTATTATTCATTAGCTCTGCAATGGTGAGTTATTCCTCTTCTTGTTGGGGTTGAGGTGAGGATTTCTTCTCAATTCCTGTATCAATCTTTCGCTTTCTACTTCTTCTAGTTTTTTCATCCTTAGGCTGCTATGGTTCATCTTGAAAGTGATTTCTGATTAGGAAGCTTTCCCAGGAGTCTCCTACACTTTTTCGATGGAATTCAAGAAGTATATTTATTAATCCATGATGGTGCATGGTGTTGTCTATGAATTGGACTCTTTTCTAAACATTTGTTGACATTTTCATTAGACTATTTAGAAAGAAGTAAGGGAGGTTTATTTCTCCATCCTCCAAAAAGTTCATTAGCAATCAGGCATGATGAACAAATATGTAGCCAAATCTATGCTCACAAGTAACAAACTTTTGTAAAATTAAAAGCATATTTATCCATTTATTTTTGAGTGCTGAACTGGGAATTCCTTTCTTGTAAATAGAAGTGTCCATACCTCGATTCTTTAGAAAAAATTTCCATTCTTCACTATGAATTTCCTTGTTTTTAAACCACTTCTCGCCTGTTCTCGGGAGTTCTGTAGATTTGGCTACAAAGGCTTCTGTCACTGAGAATTTTATATCTCCAATTTCGACCTTTGTCCTGTCAAAAGATCTTGCAAAGGACTTGGTGACTTCCTTATGGAATCCGTCAAAATTCTCTATAAAACAAAGCCATTACACTTTCTACAACATTTCCTTTACCTGAGGATAACCCTCCATGAATTTCTCTCCCACAAGTTCAGTTCTCACTATCAGAACCATGTCTTTGTCGTGAGGAGTTTTACCTACAAAACTATTCTTCTTTGATCGAATGAATTGAGGTTGAAGATTTGGGTTAAGGATGTAAAGGGTTTGTAGAGTAGTACAGGTGAAATATATATTCAACAAGGTTTTAAAGGAACGTGGATGAGTGGGTTATGGAAGTAAGACATGACCATTAATCATTAATAGGAAAATTGGTTATGAATTATTATGAGATATGATACAGATGCTATGGTCGGATTGTGAAATTGTGATGTGATTCCGAATCAAATCTAACGATGATATGTTGAGGCAACATATGATCACCTACATTATATATGCTAATGTTTTTCATATTATTATTTAAACAAATTTTGTAACATACCTTTGGAATTAACCTTTGTTTCTCTTTTCTTTGTGTTGATTCTTCAGGTATCCTTTCAGCATGATCTTCAATGGAGTCCTCAATTTCTTCTGCTCAATATGTTTGCTTCAGTAGGCTATAAGAAAATGTAACAGAGCTACAAAATGTGATGACAACTGCAGAATCTCCTGAGAGATACAAAATTGTAGCAATTCTGTAGCTACTTCTTTTATTGCTTTAGAGAAAGAAAGGGAACAAAGCATTTGGTATTTTAGAATGGGAGAAAATATAAGATGTCAGAACTCTGATTTTCATCTTGTATTTTTTGTATATGGATGCCGATCATTGATTGGTTTTCATAATTATACAATTATTCTTTTCTTTTCTTTTTATCTTTTTTTTTTAATAATATATATATATATATAGATATTATTTATTTTTTTGGATATGAAAATAAAAAGAAGACTAAGTTGGGGAAGAAGAAAGATTCTTCTTCACTAACTTCATATCAGTATTGCCTTGAAAATTTTTGATAAATTCCTCCTTTGTGATTAGCTTATGATAGAATTTTAATCGATGTCCATTCACAATAAGAGGTACCTTTTCTTCATCAATTTTCCTTATCCTGACATCTCCATTGTCAAAGAATTTTTCGATCTCATAAGGCCCAAGCCAATGAGTATGAAATTTTTCTTGGAAGTCTTTGAAATTTGATTTGAACAAAGTGCCCAATATCCTGCTTGAAACTTTATTTCTTTTATGTACTTATCATGCCATCTGGACCTTTGTTTTTGGATTAGACTGGTTCTTTGAACTACATCTTGCCTTATCTCATCAAGCTCATTAAGTTGCTCCATTTTGTGCTTCTGATAAATTAAGTCCCAATCTGAGTGCTATATTGAAGGTTTTGATCTAAAATTCTATAGGAAAGAGGACTTGCTTCCCATAAAAGAGTTCATAGGGAGTATGTCATGTTGTATTCCTCCATGTAGTCGAGTAGGCCCATAAGGCTTCAGGAAGCCTATCTACCCAATCCCTCCTATGTAGATGTACAGTCTTTGTGAGGATTTCTTCGATCAATTTATTGGTGAAATCCACTTGACCATTTGCTTGTGGATGATATGGAGTGGATTTTCTTTGTTTAACCTTGTATTCATCCATAATCTTTTGCACCATCTTAGATGTAATTTGACATCTCCGATCTGTCACAATTTCCCTTGGGACACCAAAACGAGTGAAAATATCGTCAAAGAGAAATGAAACTATAGCATCTTCATTAGCATTAGAAAGTGCTTTAGCCTCTACCCATTTAGGGAGATAATCAGTGAAAACCAAAATGTACCTCTTTTGTATTGATGGTTGTTACACAGTAATTTGTCACCGTCCCTGCAATCCCCATCTCGCCCATTGGAGGGTCGTTTCTGTGACCAATAATCAGTTTCATGCCTTGCAAATACCATCATTGCATCCCTTTCCATGAGGACAACATTCCTTCTGTTGATCATTTCCTGAGCAGACCCCTAAAAACACCTGTTTTTGCCTTGGCGTTGGTAGCCCGTTATGTACTCGCGCCAATGAGGAAAATTAACACTGAGCCCGTGCCAATTGGCACTCTGTCCTAGTTAAGCACTCGCGCAAATCTGCTTTTGGAAAGTTTTTTAAAAAAGGAGGCGAAGTTTTGATTACAACAACTTCATGGATGAGTCATCAGGAGTGGTTTCGACTGAATAACCACGGCCTTCCTCCTTTGGCCTCTTCTTTCCACCATTTGGGGAACCTCCCAAAGGATAAGGCCTCCCTTCCACTATTGTAGGGATCCCAACCTCCTCCTCTCCTCTATAAATATAGCCTTCATCCATTGATGAAGGGGCTGAAAGGCTGAATGGTTGAATCTCCTAGTCTCCAAGTTCCCAAGAGCCATCAGAGCCTTATGCTGCAAGAGCCTTGATTCATTCCCTTAAGGCCAAATCCAAGCAAGGAGATTATTTTTGAGACATCTGAAGAGAGAGGTTTGTCCCATCCCCGACAGGCTTTTTTGAGACGTGTTTCGTTGGCGACCCTCCGAAGGAGAATTCAGCGTCAGAGCTATGGTTGTATTCTTCTTTGATTGATTAATGATAAGCGACTATTGGTTATGGTTCCACTCTTGTTGTTAATTATGATGTTGAGTTATGTCTTCTCTGACTGACATATAGTTGCATATACTGGATTTTACGCTTGCGCTTGTTTTGTTTCTTGCATGTGCAGGTGTCCGATCACGGAGATCGTGAGGATTGTGATCTACCAGAGCTAAGGAATGGGAGCGCTACTTTCTCTACAAGCGACAGCGTTGGATTCCAAGTAAGCCTTCATCGCTAGTTGGTTTATTTGTAATTAGGAACCTGCACTATAGTGTGAACGATTGTTGCTAGACCCGGTCTGGGCTAGTAGGGATCGCCTCTATCCGCAGAGGGGATTTACCTCCACAAAAATGTGACAATCATAGGAGAGGCATTAAGCTCCATTGTGTCTTGGTGTTCAAACCTATTAACCTTCCCACCTCTGTGTTTCTGCCTCCTAGGCACTTGGCCTTCTTCACCACTACCATTTCCTCCTTCTCCTGACATTTTGATTACTGTTGTTTTGAAACAAACCCTAGCTCTACTTGTGAAGCTGATATGAGAAGAGATGGAATGATGGCAAGAAGGTAGCTTTTTGCAAGTGAGTGATAGGGATGAATGAAGGTGTAAGTGTATGGAACAAAGCCTTTGAGTTTTGATGGATGGCCAACTTCAAATCACTGCAACCACACTACTTTATCCCTGTTTCATTGACATCTCCTTGTTTTCAGATGATGGAGGTTTAAACAGGGCTTTTAGCAAGAAGATTAGGGTTTTCACTTTAGGGTTTGTTAAATTTCTCTTAACATCAAACCATCAAAATTTCCTGGAGGAAAAAGGTATGACATCCACCTACCAATTTATAAATGCTTTGAAGACCATTTGATGGAAATTTTGGAGGTATTTTTGATGTTTTTGGGAATTTTTAGGTGCAGGAGGAGCTTCAGGTCGAAAGCACAACACCTACATGGGGTCGAGTTTGTCGGGTTGTGAACCCACAACGCCTGCACGCCTCTGTCGAGTTTCCCTGCCGAAAGCGCAACGTCTGCATGAGGTCGGGCCTGTCGTGTTGTGAATGTGCAACACTTGCATGCCTTTGTTGGGCTTCCCTACCGAAAGCTCAACGTCTACACGGGGTCGGGCATGTCGGGTTGTGAATGCGTAGAGCTGGAACGCCTCTGCACGAGCCTGTCGAGCTTCCTGGGTGAACGCACAGTGTGCCCATGAACGCGCAGTGCATGCCTCTGAACGTGCAACGCAGTGCAAATTTTCACAAGAAAATCCTCAGAAGGCGCAGCGCCTGCCCCTAAACTCGTAGCACCAACCTGAACACGCAACGCCAGGTGGACTTGCCCAGTTTTGACTAAAAACTCACAATTTTCTTTCTTGGAAGCTCTGATGATCTTTGCAAGTGCACAATAAGTTATGAGGAGAACAAAAATGATCCTTTATAGCCTAAGAAGTTAAATTGGACTTTGATAACCCACTTTGCTAATGTTTTTTACTCCTGTTCTTTTAACTGATATCCCTTTGACCCTTTTTGCTTGTAGGAGGTAAAAAGCACCAAAATGGCTTTTCCCTTTGCTCTTTGAATCATGAAAAATTCACCTTTGATATTGTTTAGAGGGGGTTGCACACAGTGGAATTTTCAAGGCAATGTTTTTTCAATATAATTTTGAACTTTTCTTTCTTCCATTTTCTCACTAACAACCTTACAGTGTTGGTATGTAGGTTTACTAGAACATGGTGAATATAACCTCTTTAATCTTGGAGGCTTGATATGTCTGATTTTGACACCTTTGAGACAATCATTCCTTTGCCACTACCATGGGTTTTAAACAATGCCTTTCACCTCCCTAGGCCACTTCTGTTTTGCAGGTACCTAAATTTATAATTTTAAAACTCTGCTTACTGATACTCCTTACCTCCTTTCTCTGCAAATTTTGTTTGAATCACAAGGCTTACTTTATTTGGCTTGTCTATGTCCTTGAACATTTTTCATTTAGCAGGTATTATGAAAACCTTGAAGTGGCTCTTCCTTTGATCTTTGAAGCCTGCTAACTTCATTTTTGACAACTTGAGAAACTTACACAGTGGCAGCATTTCCAAAACTTCTTTTGTCCTTAACTTGAAACTCAAATCATCTTTTACTTGGCAGGGGGCTGAAAATTCTGTCTTCGCCTCCTTTACTGATCCTTAGTCATGGTAAACTTACCTTTGAAAAATTCTGGGATGTCACACACATAAATCTCTTCAAACATTCTTTCTATTGTCATCATGGAGGCCTAACATCTTCATGTTACCTCCTTTGTCTATCTTTCCAAAACCCTGGTTTCTGGGCTTCTTGAGAACAATTATCAATGTTGTCTTCTAAGTTCTCTATAGCCCGTTCATTCATTTATGTTCAGTTCACCTCACCTTTTTCCCCTTTTTCATTTATAATTTCTAAAAAACTTCTTCCATGTTTGGTTTCCTTGGTGTGCCACCTTCATGTTGTTTGCTGCATTGGATCTTTGCTTGGCACACTGTTGGCCCATTAAGCCCAAAACCCTAGTTCTCTTCAAGCACAAGTGCTTTCCTGTCTTCTTGCCACGATTTGTCTTGATTCAGGATCAGACCTCCTACCTCATCAAATTTCTGATGATGGATCTCTTAACACTCCTGTAGAAGTGTCAAAATCTTAGCATTCACAAAACTTGAATTTTGACAAGGTAGTCTTCTTTGGAGACTTTCAAATCTTCTTTAAATAACCATGTCTCAATATTCCAATATATTTGGGTCAGCTTTTTGCACAAGAAAAACAATATTTGGAACACCAATGATGACCTTACAACCTATGAAACCCTAATAACTTAGTAGGAGGATCCTTTGACTTGATCTTTGACTAAAACCTGGTTTAGGATTTTTAAGTGTAAAAACAGAGTTTTTGACAAATTGATATATTGGAGATCCAAAATCTAATGTACTTGATTTATCTAAAAAGCCTACAGACATGGTTTTGAGACCATCAACCCTTGAGGAACCTAGTGAACATGGAAAGGAATGGTTGTTTGGTAACCCTAGATGGGAAGAGGAGTGATGGGAAAAATTAAAATAGGGTACTGAGGTTACTAATGGGAAGATATGATACAAATCAATGGCACAAGCCCATGAAGGGTCTTTTAGGAGTGGTAGGTTAACCATGGAATGGAAAAATAGTAGAATAGTGAAAATTTTGGTATAAGGATAATGAAGGTAGTGAGATTTCTAAAACCCACAATATTGAGGAATCTTGTTTTTAGAAATCTAGAACTGATATTTACTCATCTACAGATAGTAAAAAATACTGATGACTAACATATGGTATGGAAGCTATCTTGCCTATCCAATGTGAAATATCGTCGTTAAAACTCGCTATTGACTTGTTACCTAACACCTCTACTGAAGAAGCACGTCTTTTTAACCTCATCCGTCTTGATGAAATGTGTCGTGAAACCACATTGGCCAACGAAGTGCATAAGAGACAAATTAAGGCGCAATACAACCAACATGTCCAGCCTCGCATCTTCTCAGAGGGTGACCTAGTCTTACTTTATGATCAGTAAGATGATGTAATAGGTATAGGAAAATTTGAGCCATTATGTCATGGCCCCTACATTGTCAAAAGAGTTATTTCTAAAGGTTCCTACCATTTAGGAGATTATGATGGAATTCCATTGGCGCAGCCCCGAAATGGGTTGTATCTTAAACGTTACTATGCTTAGTTAAGCGTAGTGAACTTTTGTATTATATTGTATATATGTTGTTGATTTTCATTTACTGTCTTGGTTTTTTTTCTAGAGTTTTCTTTAAGTTAGTAATCCGCTTTACATTTCATTGCAGATGTCTGAATCTTTGGAACCATTCGTTGGATATGTTGATGGTGCTAGTCATAGTACATAGAATCTATCCTCTGCAACATGGGCCATTTCCGCTCTGAGCGGCGAGTTAGTGAGTTTTCAAGGGATTTGTATCAGTCGATCTACAAAAAATATCGCAGAGTATAGTGTGTTGATTGAACTTCTCTCTAATTCCATTTCATTTGGTATTAACCGCATCATCATTAGGTTAGAATCACAACTTGTTGTATTGCAACTTACTAGCATTTATACTGTCAGAAATCCAACACTGCATCGTATGTTCCTAAGAGTTTGACTTTTGGAAAGACATTTTGATTACATTCAATATCAACACATTTACAAAAATGTTAACACATTCACTGATTCCTTAGCAAATTATGTTTTAAAGATATATTTTCAACACATGTAAAGACTTATTTTCAATTCACATCACATAATTGAATAGGATTGTGCAATAAACATAGGAAAACACTCAAAAAAAATAGATAGATATTTATAGGTTTTTAAAAAAATTGTGCCAAAGACACGTTGGTCATCTGACCTAAAAATGTATTCAAAATGTCAAAGTAAGCTAGTGATGCTCGTGATAACAAGCTAGCAATCTAGCTATCCTACGCAATAACCGAATGCAATGGTTAGGAACAACAATAGTGTGGCACTGCAGTCTCATAGGTAACTCTTCGATCCGGCAATCTAGAATCCCAAGAGTCAATCCCTCCACATGTTGTTGTAGTTCAGCAAGAATCTCAGACATATCTAAATCTCGAAGGACTTCTCTCTTGACAAGCTTCTCTGCTGGCTCATCTGCTCCCTGCTCTAGCTGACCCACTGGTCGAACTCAACCCACATATGTATACATCAAAACTTTATTTTAGTATTGGGAAACATCAAAAAACAAAAATAGGTAGAAACCTTAGAAAGAAAAAAAAACATGATCAAAACATTCTCACCAATTGCACCCCATTAAGCGTCGTCTGGTAGAATGAAGTGTGGATCTCCTTGGAAATCTATGCCTGTGTTTGCATACTGATCTATGGCAATCATCTGTCATCTAAACCAGGCAAAGAATGTAGTAGAGAATATTATGGTCGATTGACCAACATGTCTAGCCATCAATTCAACCCATCTCTGCATCCGTGGATCTCTAGGGCTAGACATGCCTAGTGTAACATGTTGTGGCTACATCAACGGAATCCACTCTAAGGCAAACGAAATTAGGATCAAGCCACAGTTTAAATTCTTCTTCCTTCCTCCCTTTGCCTTGGTTAGCTATTCTTTCATCTGAAAGAGAACAGCTTCAGCCTAGTTAAACATTGTTGGTTCCAAACACTCAAGTGCATACTGCATGTATGATCTATTTGCCACATGTAGTGTAACGGAACTGGAAAGCTTTGCGATATTAAAAAGGATGGTCCTCAGAGGTAGATCACGTACGTCACAGATTTTTATTTTCCCATCCTTACTTGGTTCAATCCTTGGATGGCAGTGTTGCAGTATGTAATCTCTCACTGTCTCTCCTCCAAGAGCAGATCTTGAAAGAGAAATGCGAGAACCTCGCCTCGATAATCCAGTGAGAAAATAAATGTCCTCCACCAATATTGGGAACACTTTGTCCCCAATGTGAAAATCCTGTAGTATCGAATCCCAAGGAACTCCAATAGTTCCATTTGCTGCCACATCCCTGATAGTCTGAAGTATTTAAGCAACCCGCAATCTCAGAGGGCTCTTAATATACCCGGATCATTTAGGGCAATCATATTATATTCTTCATGTTCTCTTTCTCTCGATGTAATCATCATTTTGATCCGATGAATACCTGAAACACAATAATAAGCTTCATTAGGATCCATTTCATGCAAAAAACTTGGGAAATTTTGGGCACACGGTAAGAAACAAAAATGAGAAATATGCCCAACGCACCGTAGGTCAAGCAACAGAGCGTTGCAATGCATATGGCCTTCAATTTAAGTGCACTGCAACGCACCTTTCGACAATAAAGGGTGAATTACCCTCTTAGCGTAGTAGATTTACCCTAAGGGGCTCAAAACCCTAAAAATTGACCATGAAATGTAATGAAAATGATACTAAAAGAACGAGAAGGTTTATAGATCCAACCTAGATCAAACGGCAACAGAAATCGTCTGTTGGGATTGTCACAATCGACCGCTGAAGTTCAGGGGAAAAATTGGTTCAAAGCTCCTAAGTTTCAAATGGTAAATTTGGAATGGTAAAACTATTTTAATTAGTCAATTTCATTATTTTGAATCATATTTAATGATGTGACTATGGTTTTTATTCATTTTTCTATGAAACAGGTATTTTTAATCCATTTGATGGTTTTCTGAACAAGTTTTACAGCTGATACAATGAGATTAGTCGTGCACACTTATTCAAGAATGATTTGACCACAAAGCATACTTTTATCCTTATTTTTCGAGCTTTGATAAAAATGAAAAGGATTTGAAGCACACTTGTATCTCTTCTTTTGAGCTTCGATAACTGCAAAAAAGGAACCCCTTGGAGTCTTCTTTTAGCTCTTTTCAAACTCCGATAATGTGAAAATATTGCCGAGAACTTGTCTTTTCAAGCTTGTAAAAGTAAATGAAACAAGATCTACTCAGTATAAGTTTAACCCTTTTCCGAACTTAGATATATTATTTACGAAAAAGGAAAACATTAGTCAAACATGGCTAAGAGTTTTTCTCAGGTATCATTTTACACTTTTTCAGACCTGAGCAACAAATTTATGAAAAAGGACTCATGGAGTTTTCTTTTGTCCTCTTTTTCAAACTCTCTAACTATGAAAAAGGACCAAGTTTTCACTGTCTTTAGACTCGTTAAAACATAAAATAGCGACGAACTTGTCAATCATGGCAAGATCGAGTTTCATTTATCGCTAGACTCATTAAATTATTAAACAGCGATGGATTCACCCGAAGGGTTGAATTATAGATCAAGCATATGTTACCCTCCTCAAGCTTGTTAAAAAATAAAGAGGTACTAGTCATCAAATGACTGGGGAAAATCTGGGAAAAGGAACAAAAAACTTTATGGTAGTAGGTCGCTCTCGAACATGACACTTTCACTCCATCATCGTGACTTTTGGATTGGGTAATCTTCTTGACAGTTCATCATACCTATGGTTCATCATACCTTCACTTCGGTTTTGGGTCAATGCTACTAACTCATATTAGTGTCACCGATATGTTCAAGAGAAGTCATCCAGTAAAATCCTCATCCTTCTGCAATACTCATAAACCTTCATTTTCTTGACAGTCATCCCTGAACATTGCTATATCAAGTCACACTTTGTCTCCGAAATCAGTAACTCCTATTTCGCGATAAATTTTCTTCCTGTCGACATCAGCTCATCATTAAAGAAGTTTACTTAGAAACATCTTCCAGTACCCTGAGGCTTGCTAATTGTACTGTAGTACCTTGAGAGCCATTAACATCAATGGTGGTTCTTTCACGTCTGTTAACAACTCACATCATTGGCTGGTAATCAGACAATGCTTTCCATGTTCGACGTCAAATCATATATTCGCATGGTTAGACTTGTACCTGAACGATCGAGTGAACGAGATAAGAAGACCCTGGATCTAGTTTCATCCATCCGGGCTATGATTTCAAGATTGTTGTACACATCATCTGTACGATGGCTTTACATATAGATCGTCATCCGAACATGGGCCTATATCTGTAGGCATGTCTATATTGGGCAACATTCCAATGTATACGACTTTATGAACTATGTACATGTTATGATAGTTTTGTTCTGAACATGGGTATGCCTCCCTCAGCAATTCGTGATCAAAATGAAATATATCATGATGTAATGTATTACAAGATTTATGCAGGTCACCCTCCGCTTCAAATCCTACTCATCATATTGTAAGGCATCTCATCCAAATGCTATTATTATTTTGAATTCATGCTTTAGGGGGCAACTGTTATAGGACAAATTAGGCATCATCCCCCAAGACCTAGTCAAACTGGACATCATCCCTAGGACCAATGTATAGGGTCTATCATCCCCTTATCTTTCACTTGCTATATGCCCTAAGTGAAGACATTCAATTCATGGCTTCAATTGTGAGATTTCCAAGGTTTGAAGTATATATTATATGACCCACTGACTCACCAGCGCTCATCTACAAGGGACTAACTGCATTTCAATGCTAATACCTCCATGCAAGGGTGCACTTCCCAACACTCAAGGGTGTCTTGGTCACCTGGGAGGGGAATTGTTCATTGTTTTGGGAATATCCACATGGCCAGTGCCTTCTAGAAGAGTCCATAGGTGTAATAATTCGAATCCAAGTGTCCATCCACCACCTCTGAACTTGGAAACATGTCTTGACTATTATTAGAAAGTCATTCATTGAGAAACTACCATCAGTTTCCCTATAAATTAAGCACTCATCTAAGTGCTAGGGAGGAAGAATTTTGTGCAAAGTTATGTTGTTGGATTCTTATTTGATAAGAGAGTGGAAGTACTGATATGTTGTTTGGATAATGTTGGATGTGATGAGGTTGGAATGAAGTTGGTGCAGGTTGATGACAAATCGATCCATTAGTTGTAATCTTCTCCACCTACTATTTAATAAAGATATCTTTTCACTTTCCCATACATATGTCTATACCTTGTCAAATGTATTCTTGAATGATGTATGTATTTAAGATCTAATCTGTTTGATTTGATTAAGATCAGTAAATACTTGTATATTGTATGTTGTTTGTTTTTCTCTGTTTTTGTTTGCAGGAATCGATCTAGCAGCTTGAGTTGGGTTGAGAACGACAGAAACAATGACGGAAGGAGAAGGAGAGCGAAAGAATCACAAGTAGGCTCTTTCTCATTTCTATATATCTGTTTGTTTAAGAGAAAATAGTAGTTATCTTTCCTTTGTTGTTCTAAGTGAAGGAACACCACACTCAGGGAATTTAGTTTATCCATAGATTAAAATTCTGTATAATAGTGTGGATAAATACAAGGCTAAATTTGTGGCTAGAGGATTTTCATGGGTAGAGGGGATTTACTATGAGGATACTTTTTCACTGGTTGCAAGGTACTCATCGATTAGATCCATCCTTGCACTCTTAGTGAAGATGGGATGGCAGATACATTAGATGGATGTAAAGTGATGCAGGGGAATTAGACACTAGCCAGCAATGTAGGAGGTTTGTCCACATGTTATGGCTAGGAGGGTTTGAAATCCTTGAATTGTAACAGCTAGGTGTCAATACCTCAGCTGACTATTTTTATTTAGATTAGTTAGGATTGGTAGAAGTCAAATAGTTGGATTCGATCCATCTGTCAGTTCAGTTATTTGAATAAGTTGTAATTAGACCTTTGATTTCTAGAACGGTCCTCACAGAGGAACCGAAGAGTCATATGTTGATGTATATAAATTGTATTCCCCGAATGTATTGAAAGAGAAGAGAGGAAGAGAGAGATTTCTGCAATAAAATCTGTGTATTTACAATTGCTTCCAGTTAAATGAATTTCAGTTCCCGTTGATTATCTAACTGTCTTGAGTCATTATTTGTGAGGAAATTTGTTTGATTGTGAGGTGATTGAACATTGTCTTGTGTATAACTGTTGAACTGATATTGTGTGCAAAATTTTGGTGAATCAATTCACCACGAAATCTCTGTAATTCTCTGTCTGTTTCTTTCCCTCAATTGTCCGAATAGATGAAGAAATTCCATGCACGGGCGAGGTCTATGTGGAAAAGCCGTCATTGTCGAACTTTGTTTAATGGTAATAGGAATCCCGCTTAATAAAAAAAATTACATTTGTTCGTTGTTAATTGGAAATTCCTAACCGAGGTCAAAACCTGAGTTAATAAACGGAGAGTATACGAAGGAGAATGCAACCCCGACGTGAACCTTGGTTAGTCACTGTTCAAAACCCACGAGTGGATTTACCAAAGCGGATTGCCCATATCGCACCGCTTTTGGTGAGTAAGCGGTATTTCCTGGTTGGGGAGAAATTCCATAGTGTGTTTGATACGTGGCGAGGTGGACCCACGGAAAACCACCGTTGCTGCGTGCCATCGCTCGTTAACGTTCGACCCAGGGAGCCGAGCGATATCGTGGTACGCCGTCGATCTGGAGGGGAGCCATCGGACGGTAGTCGGTTGATGAAGATGCGCGGAAGATACCCAGGTACGGTACGAGCATTTGATTGGTCGTCGATTACGTATGTGGGGCCGGAACCAAAGGTCTATTTAAAAAATCATTTATTCAAAAAGGCATTGGTTATTGATATAAAGCTCAATTATATAATTTAATTGCCAAAGGTTGTGGATAACATTTATGTATCAAATTCCACGAATTTGATAATTAAATAACCTCCGAGTAAGAAAATATAAGTAGACCACGTGGAGTAAAAGCACGAGGTTTCAGAGAAAGAAATGCTAACAGAGCCACGCTACAGTTGACCATCTCTCCTTAGGGGTCCGAAATTCAGTTTTGTTGTCGTCATTTGTGGTATCAGAGCCATTGTATTTAAGGTTGTTTTTGAAAAAAGCTGACATGGCAATCTGAATTAGTAGAGGTGCTGGCAGAAGGAGACATGTTGCCAACGCAGAGGTGTTGGAGATTTTGCAAAGGTTCGAAGCCAGAGTGGATGCTGTGGAGCGAAGACAGACCAGATATCCTAAAGACATCAGTGAACCTGAAACAGAGGAAGCGGAAGAAAATGTTGAGATTCATTCTGACATGAGGCTCCTTAGAACTATTCTGGTGTCTGCAGTTAAGCCCAGAATTGAAGTGTCGAGTTATGCAGGGGGACTGAATCCAGAGGAGCTGGTGGCCTGGATAAATGAAATGAACAAGTGCTTCGATTATGAAGAAATAAGCAAAGATAAAAAGGTCAAGTTTGCAGTGACAAAGCTGAAAGGACATGCTGCACTTTGGTGGGATGGAGTGCAGGCAGAAAGGAGGAGAGTTGGCAAGCAACCTATAAAAAGCTAGACCAAAATGATGGGTAAATTAAAAGGTAAATTCTTGCCTAGTGATTATCAACCGACATTGTATAAGCAAATGCAGAACCTGAGACAGAGGTTGCTGACAGTAAAAGAATACACAGAGGAATTCTACAAAGTAAGCATAAGGGCTGGGCAATTCCAAGATACACCAGAGAAGACTGCCAGATATGTAAATGGTCTCAAGCTGGAGATCCAAGATGAGATTAGTCTTCTGTCTCCTAAGACAGTGGAAGAGGCCTATCAGATGACCTTGAAAGTAGAGGAGAAACTCCTGAGGAAACAGTCTGCCAAGAAGAGAGGTACTTTCCGGGGAAAGGGAAGTCAGGGTGGTAGAGGAAAGCCTACTTCACCCAGGGATGGAGCTAACAGTAGCTCACCTCAGAATGCATCTACATAGGATGATGCAAGGGGCAGAAGGGGTTCTTATAGAGGAAAGGGAAGAGGAGGCAAAGATAGAGGCGGAGGTAGAGAATTGAGGTGTTATAGATGTCAGCAAGTGGGACATAAGCACTATGAGTGTCCAGAGAATGTGGGTGCTGGTCCAAGAAACGTTGTTGTTGCCCAAGCTAAAGAAGAGGCAGAAATTGAAGAAGAAATCCTACTAGAGAGGGGAGAGTCCTTGGTGATTAATAAGGTCCTGTTGAAGCAAGCTAAGGGTCAACGAAGCTGCTGAGAAGACTTGCATTTAGGAGCATATGCAAAGTCCAAGGGAAATGCTGCCAGCTAGTCATTGATAGTGGCAACACAGACAATCTGGTTTCCACTGAGGTGATAGAAAATTTGAAGCTGAAGACAAGGGAGCATCCAAATCCCTACAGGGTGTCCTGGCTGCATAAGGGGCACCAGCTGGTTGTGAAAGAACAGTGTGAGATAGAGCTGCAAATGGGAAAATATAAAGATAAGGTATTGTGTGATGTGATGCCCATGGATGTGTGTCATATACTGCTGGGTAGACCTTGGCAGTTTGACAGAGCAGCAGTGCATGATGGCAAGAAGAACACTTACAAGTTCTCCAAAGATGGGGTACACCATACATTGATACCCATGGAAGAAGGAGAGCCATCCAGCAGAGTGATTGATCCAAAGACCTTGTTGCTGAGCGGGAAGGAATATCTGTAGCAGATAGAAGAAGAAGAGGTAAGTTTTGCTTTAGTTTGAAAACCTAAAGTAGTTCTTACTTCTACAAAGATTTCTGATTTTCCAGTGGAAATCCAAGAGATGTTAGATGATTATTGTGACATTATTGTGGATGATTTACCTGATGAGCTACCACCTGTGAGAAAGATCATCCATTAGATAAATTTTATCCCTTTTTCGAATCTGCCAAATAAGGCAACCTATAGAATGACTCCCAAGGAAAATGAGGAAATCAGGAGACAAGTACAGGAATTGGTGGAGAAGGGGTTGATCAGAGAAAGTTTGAGTCCATGTGCAGTACCAGCAGTATTAAGCCCAAAGAAAGATGGAGGCTGGAGAATGTGTACTGATTCCAGAGCAATTAATAAGATCACAATCAGGTATAGATTCCCTTTGCCCAGAGTTGAGGATTTGATGGACTGTTTGAGTGGTGCTAAATATTTCTCAAAGATAGATTTAAAAAGTGGATACCATCAGATTAGAATAAGAGAGGGTGATGAGTGGAAAACTGCCTTTAAAACAAATGAAGGACTATATGAATGGATGGTAATGCCTTTTGGGTTGTCAAATGCACCTAGCACTTTCATGAGACTTATGAATGAAGTATTGAAAGAATTCATTGGGAAATTTGTGATAGTATATTTGGATGATATATTAGTTTTCAACAGAACTAAAGAAGAACATTTAAGGCATCTTAATCATGTCTTGAAGAAGCTGCACCAGGAGAAACTGCTGATAAATTTGAAGAAATGCTCATTCATGAAGGAAGAATTGGTGTATTTGGGTTTTTTTTGTTTCTGTAGAAGGATTGAGGATGGACCCAGAAAAGGTTAAGGAAATTGTGAAGTGGCCTTCACCCAGGAATGTTTTTGAGGTAAGAAGTTTCCATGGACTTGCTAGTTTTTACAGAAAGTTTATAAGAAACTTCAGTAAGATCAATGCACCCATAATTGAGACAATAAAGAAGAGCAAACAACCATTTAAGTGGACTGCTGAAGCAGAAAGAAACTTTAAAGTTTTGAAGCAAAAGATAACGGAGAAGCCTGTTTTGATTCTGCCTGATTTTACTAAACCATTTCAAGTAAAGTGTGATGCCAGTGGAGAGGCCATTGGAGTTGTGTTGAGTCAGGATGATAGGCCTATAGCCTATTTTAGTGAAAAGATGAATGAAACCAGAAGAAAGTATTCCTCGTATGAGAAGGAATTATATGCAATTTTTCAGGCACTGAAGAAGTGGAGACATTATTTGATGTCCAGGGAATTTGTATTGTATTCTGACAATCATGCTTTGCAGTATATTGTACAGCAGCCCAAGTTGAAGCATAAGCATGCCAAATGGGTTGAGTATCTCCAAGGTTTTAATTTTGTTTTGAAACATATAAGTGGCCAAGCCAATAAAGTAGCTGATGCTTTGAGTAGGAGGCACATGCTTGTTCAAGAAACAAACTTTGAAGTTGTAGGGTTTGATTTTCTCAAGGAATTATATAAAACAGATCTAGATTTTAAGGAAGCATTTGAGGCATGTTGTAACCCTATTTTAACAGATAGAAGCCATTGGTTGGATTATTTCCTGAAGGAGGAATTGTTATTCAGAAGAAGCCAACTGTGTGTACCAAAATGTTCCATGAGAGAAAATTTGATCAAGGAGAAGCATAGTGGTGGACTTGCTGGACACTTTGGTACTGATAAAACCTATGAGCAGCTGATTCAATTCTATTACTGGCCCAAGATGAGAGCAGAAGTGGACAATTTTGTGAAGAATTGCAAAATCTGTCAGTATACTAAAGGAAGAAGCCAGAATGTCGGATTGTACACTCCCTTGCCTATTCCAGACAGGCCTTGGGACATGGTGAGTATGGATTTTGTTTTAGGATTGCCCAAGACTCAGAGAGGGAATGATGCAGTCTTTGTTGTAGTGGACAGATTCTCCAAAATGGCACATTTTATTCCATGCTATAAAACTAGTGATGCCACCCATGTTGCTAACTTGTTTTTCAAAGAAGTTGTTAGATTGCATGGGTTGCCCAAGAGTATTGTTTCAGATAGAGACACCAGATTTGTGGGTCATTTTGGAGGACACTGTGGAAGAAACTTGGTGCCAAACTGAGTTTCAGCTCAGCTTATCATCCTCAGACTGATGGACAAACTGAGGTAGTAAATAGGAGCCTAGGAAATTTGTTGAGAAGTCTTGCAGGAGAGCATCCCAAGCAGTGGGATCGTATTTTACCCCAAGCAAAATCTGCATATAATGACTCACCAAACAGAAGCATAGGGCAGAGTCCATTCCATATTGTTTATGGAATGCACCCCAGAGGGATATCAGAGTTAAGAAATCTGGGAAAGGCAGAGCTAAGGAGTGTAGATGGTGAGGAATTTGCTTCAAAGATCCAGGCCATACATGAACAAGTAAAACAGAAACTACAAGGCAGCAGCATCAAATACAAAAGCAGAGCAGACTTGAGCAGAAAAGAAGTTCATTTTTAAGTAGGAGATTTGGTTTTGGCACACTTGAGAAAGGAGAGATTCCCAAGGAAGCAGTATAACAAACTGAAGTTCAAAAAGATTGGGCCATGCAAGATACTTAGAAATTTTTCTGCAAATTCTTATGAGATTGAATTACCTCCTGATGTTGGAATATCTCCCATTTTTAATGTTGCAGATTTGTACAAGTATGAAGATGATGGTGCAGAAGAAAGATCAGCAGACAAGGGACGGATTGAGTGGAAAGAGCAGCTACCTCTAGCACAACCATTGCAACCAGAGAAAATATTGGACAAGAGAGTGTTCAGGAAGACCAGAGGACAAGAGTACTTTCAGTACTTAATCAAATGGAAGGACAAGCCAGAGGAAGATGCCTCCTGGATGATTGAAGGAATGCTGCAGAAGATAGGCAGATCAGTGGAAGAGCTCATGGACAGGAGCCCATGAGGAAAATTTCCCTCGGGAGTTTGATGCAGGGGCATTAGACACTAGCCAGCAATGTAGGAGGTTTGTCCACATATTGTGGCTAGGAGGGTTTGAAATCCTTGAATTGTAACAGCTAGGTGTCAATACCTCAGCTGATTGTTTTTATTTAGATTAGTTAGGATTGGTAGAAGTCGAATAGTTGGATTTGATCCATCTGTCAGTTCAGTTATTTGAATAAGTTGTAATTAGACCTTTGATTTCTAGAATGGTCCTCACAGAGGAACCGAAGAGTCATATGTTGATGTATATAAATTGTATTCCTCGGATGTATTGAAAGAGAAGAGAGGAAGAGAGATATTTCTGCAATAAAATCTGTGTATTGACAATTGCTTCCAGTTAAATGAATTTCAGTTCTCGTTGATTATCTAACTGTCTTGAGTCATTATTTGTGAGGAAATTCGTTTGATTGTGAGGTGATTGAACATTGTCTTGTGTATAACTGTTGAACTGATATTGTGTGCAGAATTTTGGTGAATCAAGTCACCACGAAATCTCTGTAATTCTCTGTCTGTTTCTTTCCCTCAATTGTCTGAATAGATGAAGAAATTCCACGCACGGGCGAGGTTTGTGTGGAAAATCTGTCGTTGTCGAACTCTGTTTAATGGTAATAGGAATCCCGCTTAATAAAGAAAATTACGTTTGTTCGTTGTTAATTGGAAATTCCTAACCAAGGTCAGAACCTGAGTTAACAAACAGAGAGTATACGAAGGAGAATGCAACCCTGATGTGAACCTTGGTTAGTCACTGTTCAAAACCCACGAGTGGATTTACGAAGGCGGATTGCCCATATCGCATCGCTTTTGGTGAGTAAGCGGTATTTCTTGGTTGGGGAGCGATTCCATAGAGTGTTCGACACGTGGCAAGGTGGACCCACGAAAAACCGCCATTGTTGCGTGCCATCACGTGTTAACGTTCGACCCAGGGAGCCGAGTGATATCGTGGTACGCCGTCGATCTGGAGGGGAGCCATCAGACGATAATCAGTTGATGAAGATGTGCGGAAGGTACCCAGGTACGGTACGAGCATTTGATTGGGCCGTCGATTACGTATGTGGGGCCGGAACCAAATGTCTATTTAAAAAATCATTTATTCAAAAAGGCGTTGGTTATTGATATAAAGCACAATTATATAATTTAATTGCCAAAGGTTGTGGATAACGTTTACGTATCAAATTCCACGAATTTGATAATTAAATAACCTCCGAGTAAGAAAATATATGTAGACCACGTGGAGTAAAAGCACGGGGTTTCAGAGAAAGAAATGCTGACAGAGCCACGCTATAGTTGACCATCTCTCCTTAGGGGTCCGAAATTCGGTTTTGTTGCCATCATAAAGACAACCTTTATCAATGGATTTATTGAGGAAGAAGTGTATATTGAGTAGCTAGAAGGTTTTGAGACCTTTGACAGGGAGTCTCATGTGTGCAGACTCAAGAGAGAATTGTATGGGTTGATGCACCTCGTGCTTGGTACACCAGGATTGAAAGCTATTTCACAGGGTTGGGCTTCAGAAATAGTGAAGCGGATGCAAACCTATATCATATTGTGGTTGATGGTAAGCTTTTGATTATTGTACTTTATGTAGATGATCTGATACTAAAAGGTGATGAGCAACTCATAACTTCTTGCAAAGAGGATCTTGCAAGAGAGTTTGAGATGAAGGACATGGGGCTCTTGCACTATTTCCTTGGCTTGGAAATATGGCAAAGATATGGGGAGATATTTGTATCTCAGGGAAAGTATGCCAAGGAGATTCTGAGGAAGTTCCACATAGAGGGAAGCAAACCCATGGGGACTCCTCTTGCAGGAAACTGGAGGAAGGAGGATGCTACTTCAGTTGAGGTAGTCGATGCTACTGTTTACAGGCAACTTGTGGGTTCACTTATGTATTTGGTGAACACACGACCATACATATGCTACACAGTTAACCAACTTAGTCAAGCTATGTTTAAGCCTACCATGTTATTTTGGAAGGCGGGGAAGAATGTTTTGACATATCCCAGGGACACTACAGAGTATGGATTATGGTAGAAATGCATAGAGGCGAGGTACATGATAGCTAGTCAGGTTGCATGTGAGGCCATCTAGATGAGGAAGATACGTGTTGGTTTGTTTGGTCATCAGATGGATCCGACGGCGATACATTGTGATAACCAAAGTTGCATAAAACTCTTGGTTAATCTGGTATTCCATGACAAGTCCAAGCATATTGACATCTGGTACCACCGTCTCAGATATTGTGTTCAAAGGAGCATTATGGTGTTACAGTACATTCCCACGGAGGATAAGGATGTAGACATCTTGACGGGGCATTGGAAAAGAGAAAATTTGAATACCACAGAGGCAAGATCAAGGTAGCTGATAATCCCTTTCTTGTTGAGAGGGAGTGTTGAAATCAACAAGAAAATGTGTGTCTAATTTATTCTCCCTTAAATAAATTGGACAATCAATTCTAATTTCATCTCATAACAACTTGTATCAGTTAACTAAGTCAGAAAGATTGATTTAGCTCAAGAATTTCGAGTGAGGGTCAAAGATGAGGCATGTAGAGTGATCCTAATATTTTTGGGGTCCATTTGCAGTTAATTCACCAGTGTGGTGTGAGTGTAATCAATTAACTCAAATTAATTGAGTTAAAATCAGTTTAACTAGTTATAACTGAGTGATGAGCTAGTGAGAGGTCCAGTTAATTAAATTATATTTATTCACAAGTAGGGATCAATTAGATAATTGATGATTCACTATTAATAGTTGCATGCATGTTAGTTCTGATGAAGACCCAGTTGAGACAGAGGTTAAAGGGAAGATAACTATCAGTTGTATTATTAAAAAATTTCTCGGGTGCAGTTATAAAGTCATAGGAAGCCCATGATGGATTATGCAATCAAGGAAGGTTGGAATTCCTATTTAATAGGGATTTATTTCTATAGGAATTGTGTGAGCAAGGTAGGCTGGAGGAAGGTAAGGAATTGGCTAAGTTTTTGTCCAATTTCACCTAGATCAGTGTGAGACAATTGGTAGAGTGCAATAGATTCTTTTGAGCAAGAATGCATTGTATTGTTTCATGTTTCCTTGACTTATTATACAACAAAGATAGAGGGGTTTTGAGCAGTTGCTTTCCCCAGGAAAATCTTGTGTTGTGCGATTGATTTACTTCTTTCTCTTACTTGCATGTGATTGAGCAATTATGTTTTATATTCTGCAAATATTGTAGAAGGATTCAGTATCTTGTTTTAGTACATTACATGATCAAATTGAATCCATTGGTATAATTTCTACACTTATCATTTTATGTATTTACTATTTTTACAATTCAAGTCTTAATTATAAAAACTCTTTCGTGTCTTTTAGAAAAGGGTTCTGAATTTTTGTAAAGAAGGCTTTAGAAAGATTGTACTTTTTTTAATCATCTTAATAGAAAGGTTGGACCAAGGCTATCTGTTTCATGAGAAGAGTTACGATATATCAGGTACACATATATTTATATTATTTATGTGTTTACATGTGATTGATAGTCATATTTATCTTCAAATTGTTTTGTTATATATATTCCTTAAATACAATTGAGCATTAATTCACTATTGAACATGTGAGATTGCAATCTTCAAATATATGTACAAGACAAATGGGAAAGGAACGATTTTCAATTTCTCGACTGGGTGGTTATCCCCAATGTTGAGGCAGTCATTTTCGAGCCCTCAACAAATGTAAAGGAGTTTTCCCCCTCAAAGAGGCTAATTTTTAAGTCGTTTGTCTATATTTTCTTCTATTTTGTGAGATGATTGCATAACATTTGGTATTAGAGCTTTGGATTCTAGGTTTTCGTTGTTGCAAATAGGACATCTCAGAATTTTTGCTATAACGTTTTTTCTACTAAGGTTCAGAAGCTGAAATTGTTACCACGAGGATCTGAAATATTGATCAACATCCTATAAAAACTTTAGAGCTTGGTTCAATATAGTTTTAGAGATATGGTCTGAAGAAGTTAGGGTTTTTGCATGCTCCAGAATTTCGTCTCAAATAAGTGACCTTGGGAAAATCGTCATAACTTCCTCTACGAGTATCAGATTTGAATTTCGTCAAAATTTATTGAACGCGAACGAACTGTCGTATATTGTATATCATTTTCAGGGCCAAAGGTCGAAACATTGACATAGGGCGCTCCATACAAGTTAACTCTACTGAACCAGTCCATGATCAGGTCATTGTGGGATATTGAGCATATCTTTATCATGAAGAATCCAAATTTGGTCTGACTTGTGGCATTGGAAAGAATACTCAGAAGGATACCATAGGACCAAATTTCAGATATTGGAGATCCACTATCATAGAGATATAATAGTTTCAATATCAATCTCCTAAAAAAAAGTAAAAGGTGTGTATTTTTTAATTTTACACAAATTTTGTTTGAAAAATGAGTTTGAAGTGATTCAAAGGGCATATTGAAGTATAGATATAAGTATTTGGTTCTAAAATTCCTCCCAAACAAAAGAATTATACACCCATTAAACCCTAAAAAATATCTACTATGATGCATGAAGAGGAAGAATTGCAACATGATATATCAAAATTACGAGACCAAGTGCAACAAATTTCTCTCTCGCAAAGAGTAACAAAAAATGAAATGGAAGCTAATATGGATGGTTTGAAGAATGGTTTAAAATCAGACATGGATGGTTTTAAGAATGGTTTAAAATCAGACATGGATGGTTTTAAGAATGGTTTAAAATCAGACATGGAAGGTTTGAAGTATCGCATGGAAGCTAAAATGAAAGGAAACATGTGAGCTTTGAAGAATGACTTAAAAGAAGACATGGAAGGTTTGAAGGAAGGTTTGAAAAAGTTGCTACAAGAAATT
Source organism: Pinus albicaulis (assembly GCA_034641835.2). Taxonomy (NCBI): domain Eukaryota; kingdom Viridiplantae; phylum Streptophyta; class Pinopsida; order Pinales; family Pinaceae; genus Pinus; species Pinus albicaulis. Next base: position 1,152,662,750 of record CM076582.1, on the reverse strand, counting down.
CTTCCTAATGGAAAAAAGGTATTAGAGGAAACTCACGATGAGAGAAAAATAAATGTTAATCATGATTTCATAGACTCTAACGTTGGATTGAAGACCCGCCATATTCCAAAGATCGATATGAGAAAGTTTAATGGCAAGGATCTAGTAACTTGGATACTACAAATGGAGCAATATTTTGATCTCCATAATGTGAAACACACACAAAAGGTACACATTATAACTTTATATTTAGAACCCAATCAGTTTTTATGGTATCTATGGCTTTGTTCTCGTAAACCACTTGTCACCTGGTCAATTTTTACGGAGGAAATGATAGCACATTATGAGGATACAAAAAGCAACAACTTCTTTAGCGAATTGATAAAGCTCAAACAAAATGTTTTAATGGCAAAGCACATTGAGGACTTCCAAAAATTGAATAAAAGGGTAAATGATATTCTAGAGGAGCATAGGATTGATGTCTTCATAGGGACTTTAAAGGATAACATCCAACATGAGGTTCGCCTTTGGGAACCTGATTCATTGGAGAAGGCATTCAAGTTAGCAAGAAAAAATGAAATAAAAGTTATGGCAACAAGGAAACCTACCACTCAAAACTATAAAGATGGAAGTATTGTTGCTCCTAACCTTCCACAACCTACAAGGCTAACACCACAACAATTGGAAGAAAAAAGAGTAAATGGGATTTGTTACAATTGTGATCGCAATTACACTAAAGGTCATAAGTGTGCTGACAATAAATTATTTTACATAAATTGTGAAGAGGAGGAAGAAAAGGAACATGAAACTTCAAAATAAGAGCATATACACCAAGAACCAACCTTAGATAAAGAAGAAATGAATCTGACCATATCTTGTAATGCATTGGTAGGAATTACCACTCCTCAAACTCTCAAGATAGGACATATCAAGAATAAAAAGGTAATAATGTTGATTGATTCAAGTAGTATCATAATTTTATTCATTGTAAGATAGACAAGGAATTGAATTGCTTCCTATATCCAGCACCAGAGTGTCAAGTGATGGTTACAAATGGAAGAAATAGAAATTTCTCTGGAAATTGCCATAATATCAAGCTAAACATGGGGGAATATGTATTGAATAGTCCAATGCTTTACATTACTATGGGTGGTGTTGGTGTTGTACTAGGAGTCCAATGGTTACAATCTTTGGGTACGATAGCTTTTAATTTTCAAGAACTTTTCTTGAATTTTTCTTGGGAAGGAAAGGAAGTTGAATTAATGGGTATCACAGGGAAACCAGAAAATATAATAAGCTCTAATGGCATGACAAAGCTTCTAAAGAAAGAACAACAAGGCATAATTGCATAATTATGCTCACTAGAGTTTCAAACATCGAAATCATCTATTTCTCCATATCTCCAAAAAGTCTTGGACAACTGTTCCAAGGTATTTGAGACTCCCAAAGGCCTCCAACCTATTTGCGATCATGATCATGCTATTTATTTGATTCTAGGAAGTGTTCCTCCAAAAAATCAAGCCTTACATATATCCCTGTGCCCAAAAGAGTGAAATCGAATGTATGGTTACAGAAATTTTAGAGGTCGGTACAACTCAACCTAGTCAAAGTTCTTTCTCTGCTCTAGTAGTATTGGTGCACAAGAAGGATGGATCATGGTGCATGTGTCTGGATTATAGGGAGCTCATAGATCATGGTGCATGTGTCTGGATTATAGGGAGCTCATAGATCATGGTGCATGTTTCATGCTTAAAGAAGGCCTAGGAATCTCAGGTTGGGATACACGGTAAATCTTGGATGTGAACACCTCAATTGAGCCTAGGAATCCCTTGACGGATGAATGACGTGATACATGGTAAAGCTCAGTGGTGGTACCCTTGATTGGGCCTAGGAATCACGGGTTGGGATACATGGTAAAGCCCAGAGGGTGGATACCTTGTAGGCCTAGGAATCCCTTGAGTGGTAATGAAGGGATACATGGTAAAGCCGAGAAGTTGAGACAGGAAAATTCCTCACGGATTAGGTGTAGAGATTCGGTGGCATCCATGCTCGTTTATGATTTAGTGATCCAGTGAGGATTGTGGTAAAGCCTGATTCTATTGATGAGGGTGAGGTGGTTTAGCCTCAGGAAGCCTTGTTTGGTTCTTTTGGTTTTAAGTCCCACATTCATGCTTGGAATATGGCACAAGGGTGATTAGCTGAAGAGAGATTTGGCTCAACCAATCTATGGTCAGGGGGAATGTGGTAGTCCCATACCAAGTTGGCTTTTGCATCCATCAATAAGAGTTTCTACTCCTTGGTATTTTATGTGGAAATGTAATGGTTTATATGTGGATTCAATGGTTGTTGTATCCTTATTCTTTATGTTGGTTATAGATGGCGATGAGCATGTTTTATGATAATGATCATGTATGAATCTCATCATGTTTTGATTTGTAAATGAATGAACGATAAATATATGACCGAATAGATGATAATGCAGCTAATGTGAAAAGGAACCAATGCTTCTTAGCGATCCTCATATAATTATGAGACCCCTATGCTAAGATGTGTTGTTTAAACCTGTAGAATGCATATTTGTGACATGTTTGATGAAATGCATGTAATGGCTAGTAGGGGTCCAGTCAAGTCTCTGTTCATTAATTTTCATTGGCATCATTATCTCTATGTTTCATTTCATTTTTGTAAATTTCATGAAATTCTAGGCAGTGACTTGGTCCTGGCCCTGGAATTCAGCCTTAAATCTTGCATTCGATGACATAGAACTGACAGAAAAATGCCACAGTCGCACTAAGGCAGGCTAATGGGAGTGAATGAGACCCAAAATCACTTGGAGGGCTTGGAAAGGGAGCGAATGGGGCTCTAGGAGCTTAAATTGTTGAGTTTCCTCATGGGTTGGTCACTTGGAAAGGTGGGGTAGCTCCTGGAGTATCCGTTGGTTGTGTGGATGATTAGTTTGGTTGTGTTTTGTCGGCTCCACTTCCTTAAGGTGACCTAGGAGGTAGAATCAGATCATAGTAACCCCTCATCACATGTTTACCTTAGTTGGCTGGTTACTTGGGTAGATGTGGGAGGAGGGTGTTACACACACATACACACATATATGCGACTTGAGCAATTATAAAATATTTCATAATATAGTAGGGAAATTTTCAATTATAACTTATTCATGCAAATGAGTACAAAAGAGGCAATGTCTCTAGACACATGTGTAGATGATTGGTGTAAAGTGGGTGCAAAGGATGTATAACATATTAGCTTCCACATACTCAAGTTTCTATGAAATTTCATACTTAATTTTCTATGGTTTCTTGGCTTATGTAGATCCATATTTTGTTGAACTCTACTTTGCACCAACATTCAATAAAAATTGGGCCACAACCACAAGGACTTCACCTTGTTGAGCAATACCTTATCACATTCATTCATAAAGGGGGATTAAAAATTGTGAATAAGAAATGCAGTGTATTATAGGTATTTGGCGTAAGGGGGGGGGGGTAAGGTGAAGGAATGACGAGGGGTCTAAAAGGGGTATTTAGTAAAAATAGGGTTTCTTATTAGCTTCTGCATACTCACGATTCTATGAAATTACATACGTTTTCTATAGTTTATTGGCTTAGGTAGATTCATCTTTTGTTGAACTCTACTTTGCACTAGAACTTAGTCAAAATTGGGCCACAACCACATGGGGCTTTACCTTGTTGAGCAATAACTTGACGAGGGTTAAAAATTGTGAATAATAAAGTTAATATATTGTAGGTAGGCAGGGATGAAGGGTATTAGGGGGTCTAAAAGGGGCATCTAGTAAAAATAGAGGTTTTTTTATTAGCTTCGGAATATTCAAGCTTCTGTAAAATTGCATACTTAGTTTTCTATAGTTTCTTGGCTTATGTAGATTAATCTTTTGTTAGGCTCTACGTTGCACCAACACTTAGTCTAAATTGGGTCACATTCATAGGGATTTCACCTTGCTGAGCAATGTCTTATCACATTCATTCATAAAGGGGGATTAAAAATTATGAATACTAAAGTCAACATATTGTAGGTATTTGGTGGGGGGTGGTTGAATGGTAATTTGGGGTCTAAAAGGCTATCTGGGTATCTATTAATAATATACTTTTTTTATTAGAAAGATGTATTTGAGGTGTAGGTGGGTCAACAAAAGGATTTTAGAAGATATTTATCATTACCTTTTGAAATTTGGGGTATGTTTTAATATTTCACAAATGCATGTGCTATGGCAAATGTTCATGAATGAAGACTTTGTGGCCATAACAAATATCACATAATATACAACAAGTTGAGAAAATTCAAAACATGACAATGACAATAATATCGTATGATCGAGAATCTTTAACATGTCATAGTTCCACCTACTTTAATTTGCATGGTGGATAATGTTTACCACAAAATAATAACAACACATAAACTCAAGAAATTGTATTTGAAAGTTCAACCTTATGAATTAGCAAGAAATGCATGATAAATTGCAAATAAAATTAGAATGAAAAAGAATACAAATACATCTTTGCAAAATTAGCATGCTCAAATTGTAGAAGAAAACAAATGTTAAACATCACATAAGACTTTTTGCGATAGATATTTTGTCTAACTATAATTTTTAAAATTATGTATTTTAAGACAAAATAAATAAATAAATAAAATATCATCATATCACTACCCTAATTTATATCTAATATATTATTTTACACTAATTTATTATAATAAATAATATCTACACTCAGAAAATACCAACATACAAAACTTAAATAATTACACACAAAATGTTAACTTTAAAATAAAATAATCATCATAACCAAAAAAAAATGCCATTGTATCTTACTAATAATATACCCAACATCTCTTGAAGTGATAAAAAATGGCATTGTATCTTACTAATAATATACCCAACATCTTGAAGTGATAAAGATTTTGTCCAAACCTTGATAAACAATGTTTCCAGAATATTTTATTTGTATGGTAGATAATGTTCTTCACAAAGATATTTACATGTAATTTAGGAAATTGCACTTAAAGCCAAAACTGGTGAGTCTCACAGCTAAGTTGTTTGAATACGATCAATTTTTTTTAATTAAAAAACTTTTTGAATCTCAAATATGTTTGAATAAGACAGGTTTTTTGAATTAAAAAAACTTTTAAATCTAGACATTTTTAATCTAAAAGCTGTTTAAATAAAATATTTTGAAAAACAAAAAGTAATATAGCTAGGTTAAATTTGATTTTATATTAACTATGTTCATAAATATATTTATTTTAAATAACTTTTTTAAAATAAATATGATTTTAAAAACATAATACAGGGAAATCATGATATTATAATAAAATTTATTTACAAATTAAAAAAATTTAATAGTAAACTTTCATAATCTTGCTCTTGTTTAAAATTACAATTTCCAAATATAATGAAGATGCATTACCAATACCCATTTTTGAGAACGTGGTATCCTTTCTTGCATTCAAAAATACAAATCTAGCACCAACAAATCATAATAAATTTTGTTTAAAGAGTGTAAACCAATGTGCAAGGGTGTTAACTCTTGAAAATTTCACAAATTGCAGAAGGCTCATATGTACCCCGTGAGACGATGTGACGCCCGTAATAACTTTGCAATCAGAAAATTACATTACAGTACAGGCCCATATTTCAACGGTAATAAACAGCCGGTTGACTCTTCCAAGTCCTTCGGCAATAACCGCCTGCTTCTTCTGCGAACTCTCCCCACCGTGACCAAAAGTACACGCAGACACGGAAAAAGGATGAGGGAACTAAATGCTCTGGAAGGAATACGACAGACGCAGTTTCCCTGTTAACATCAACTACTTTCCGGACCGTTAATTAATGCTTGCGTTGGCAGTTTCGAATGATTCCAATTTCTTTCCACCACTGCTAGTTGGCTACTCAGTGAGAATTTGATAGGTTAGATTGGGTTGATTGGTCAAGCATCATTTAGTGTATTTACATTTTGTTGAATATTATTTTATTTTTATTTTGGCATGTTAGGTTGGGTTGATGGGCAAATATTAAGTGTGTATTTACATTTTGTTGATATTATTTTATTTTTATTTAATCAAGAAATAACATAAAAGTAGTGAATTAAAATGGGTTTGGAGTATGTTTTAAAATTATTTTTGTTTAGCTAAGAGTTAGTCTTTAAACAATTTATGGTCCAAGAAGTAGAGGCATCTTGTAAGAGTGAAAGTATTTCCTTTATGGATCATAAAAAAGATAATTCTAGGTGACATGGTTTTCTTTGAATAATAATAACTAGTGAACATACATTTTTGATAGTAGCTAATGATATATCCTCATTAGTGATTTGACAACTAAATTATGTTAGATATCATTTTTTGGGATTCAAGTGAGTTAAGTAAGTCATTCATCTATGACCATTTCCATGAGAGGTAGTCTTAAGTGACTAATTTCTCATGATTTTTGAATAGTCCACTTAGCACTCATTGCATCTGTTGATGCTCACAACTAACTAATTTATCATAATTTTTGAATAGTCCACTTAGCACTCATTGCATCCGATGATGCTCACAGGGGTGAAGAGGTGGGATTGAAATTAATGAAATAAATCATCTATGACAATTTTCATGAGAGCCACTTAGCACTCATTGCATCGAGTGATGCTCACAAGTGAGCTAATTTCTTATGATTTTTTAATAGTCCACTTAGCACTCATTGCATCAGGTGATGCTCACAAGTGAGCTAATTTCTCGTGATTTTTGAATAGTCCACTTAGCACTCATTGCATCGGGGGATGCTCACAAGGGTGAAGAAGTGACATTGAAACTAGTGAAATAAATCATCTATGACCATTTCCATGAGAGGTAGTAGTAAGTGACTAATTTCTCATGATTTTTGAATAGTCCACTTAGCACTCATTGCATCTGATGCCCACAACTAAGCTATTTTCTCATGATTTTTGAATAGTCCACTTAGCACTCATTGAATCTGGTGATGGGGGTGAAGAAGTGAGATTGAAACTAGTGAAATAAATCATCTATGACCATTTCCATGAGAGGTAGTAGCAACATACTAATTTCTCATGATTTTTGAATAGTCCACTTAGCACTCATTGCATCGGGTGATGCTCACAACTGAGCTAATTTTTCATGATTTTTGAATAGTCCACTTAGCACTCATTGAATGCGAAATTTGATGCTCACGAAATTTGAAAAGTGGGGATTAGTAGTGAAATAAATCATCTATGACCATTTCCATGAGAGGTAGTAGCAACATACTAATTTCTCATGATTTTTGAATAGTCCACTTAGCACTCATTGCATCGGGTGATGCTCACAACTGAGCTAATTTTTCATGATTTTTGAATAGTCCACTTAGCACTCATTGCATCGGGTGATGCTCACAGGGGTGAAGAAGTGGGATTGAACCTAGTGAAATAAATCACATAGCGTCAATCATCACTTACGGGGCTTGCACCTATGACTTCCTGGGAGGTCACCCATCCCAGATCCCCTCTGGCTCAAGTGCACTTAAGTGTGGAGTTTTCCCCACAATCAAGCCACCTAGCTTGCTACCCCATTTGCAAAATCTTAGCAAGTATTGTGCTTCATGAACCATTCAAGTAAAGCTCCCTTCACTCTTTGTATTTAAATATTCAAAGATTTTAGCATTACATCATATTAGATATCATTTTTTGAGATTCAACTTTATTAAGATAAAATTTTCCATCTTTAAAAATAATAATAAATTAAATATTATTTTATTTTTATTTAAAATCAACCAACCAAATTTTTATTTAAAATGATAAAAAGAGTGAACTAATTATCAGCGGCGTATTGAATAGTGATTAATATTTGTTTTTAAACATAATTGGTTGCAATTTTAGTTAATACTAAGCAACTAATTTAAAATATTGAATATTGGTTTATGAACTCGAGTTGACGTATCCAGCTTGACTTGATCTTTCATAAATTACTTAGAGCTTGGATCAAATTACTCGGATTCGGTCAGTGTTAATCTATTCGTCGTGATAGCTGGAATCTATTAAGGAATACCATTCAATGCAAATCTCTTGGAAGAATCTTTCCAAATTAAAATTGCATGGTCAATTTTTAAAGCGGTGGTCATGGATGGAAAAACACAAATTTACCTTAAACTTAAGTACTATTTGGAAAAATATCACCTAAAACATTGCACTAATACATTCTCTACAGAAATCTTACAAGTACCCTCACTTCTTCTATAATAGAATATAGTATATACCACTTCAATTTTCTCGTCAAAATTATATTTGTAGTGTGTGCATAATATTTTCCGAAATTAACGAGAAAAAGACAACGATATAAAGATTTAGTTTCTTACACGTAGGGTAAATCAGACTACAGTTGGGCGGCTGTACGAATTGTTGGCAGCGATGCTATCGCTGACTGCGCCTCCCAACTTCAGATTATTTAGTCTCCGGAGTTGTAGATATTAACTAAGTGCAGTGATCTCATCGTGGCATCTGTTCGAGTCTGCTGGTTGGAGTAAAATGAATTAATTCGGGTTCTCTACCATAGAGGACTACATGAAAGTTTACAGAGACTCTATGAAGGTTTACAGGGGAATGGGTGGCTTAACAGAGAGGAAAATGGTGCAGGAGATTGAACAAAGTGATTCTGCTGCTTCTTCTGTTGTTGTTGCAGTGGGTAGTTGCAGGCACAAGAACAGCAGGCATGCAGTTAAATGGGCCCTGGAATGGTTGCTTGTGAAGGGAGATCGATTGAAGCTCATACATGTGAGACCTCCTATTATTGCTGTTCCAACTCCCAGTATGTTCTGCTAAATCCTTAACGTCTTGTGTTTTAGTTATTCAAATTATAAATTATTGTTCTGGGATTTGCCTCAGACGTAGACCACCATTGTTGCATGCAGAGGGAGGAAAATTTACAACTATGGGGGAAATTTTGTCTCTCTGTCTTAGTATGTGCATTGTGTGTTTAAAGTTTAAAAAGTGTACGTGTATTTTGGGTTTTTGAGCATCAAGGTGAGTTGATTTTGAGTTGAAAGAAGTTTCATCTAGACCTACCCAATGGCTTTTTAAGTTTCACAAAATTGAGTACTTTGAAGTTGTAATCCTAACAGCATATGAAAATAGGGTTTTAGATTAATCTGAATCAATAGAATATACCTTAGATATTGATAAGTGGATCATCTTCACCTTATTCAGAGGAGATATTATAATCTTACAAGCGAGTCCCAACCGCTAAAATCACCTCTGCAAAGAGTAGACCATACTCAGAGTTTTTCAAAAAACCATGCTTTTGCTTTTCTCCCCTTTTGAAAGTTTCTTTATTGTTCTATGCAAGTCAATTTCACGAATGCGGACATGTGGGCTGTGCAAGATTTGGCAATGGATGAGAAAAATCTGATTTCAGATAAAATTCTTGATTTAAATTCTGTAATTTAGTCAAAAATCTTTATTAGAGTATTAGCAACTGCTTAAACCTGTAATCTCTTATTTCAAACTTCCATGGAATTACGTGCTTCAGAATTCTCATCAATTCTAGGCTTTGGTTATTGAGCCCGGCCTGTAACTGGATTGTAAATTTTTTAATATTTTGGAAATTTGATTGAATATCTATCTATCTAATACTGAAATATTCGGAAATCTCTAATACAAATAAAAATAAAATACCTACTATTAATGTTATTAATAACTAAATATACCTGCTATTAATGACTAAATTTAGTAAACAGATGCTATATTGCGTAAACCAGAGCTTAATTAAACATGTGGCACGGATTTAGTTCACCCAACTTAAAATCTACACAGTTTTATCCTCGATCTTTAGAACCGAATTTAATAAAGATATATTTGACATGCAAATCTTTATTGGACATGCAAAACCTTCCCAACACAATCACAGATAGGGGCATAAATGGCATAGCCATTCCTGCAACCTAAGGTTTTTGTAGTTTAACTAGTCTGTTTTTTTTCTTGAAAATTGTGAAATTTTTTATAAGATTTTAATTAAATTCTGTAGTGATTTGTGTAAAATCAGGTTATAGTTATCAAATTTCAAGATTTTTGGTGCTCTAGAAATTTTTGATAGTGTTGAATCCATTTCCACCATCAAAAACATAATTATAAAACTGCAAAATTTTCTAAAATATTTTTACTCAAATTCCTGCCACTTTTAATCGTCCTGGCAATTCCTCCCTCTTAGTTGACAACTCCCAAGTTAAAGAAAACTGGAATCGATTTCGACTATATTGTTATTCCTACAAATTTTAAGTGGGTCATTTTTGGATTGCTAGATAATGCTTATATAGTTATCAATATTTCTGTGTTTTCAGTGAAAAAGATAATTTTGAATTTTTGTAGCCAGATGAACTTTTGGCCCAAATTGACATTTGGTTAAGGCTGTTTATTCATATATGTATTGATCTCAAGACGAAATCCACAATCTGTGGAATTCTGATTGCTTAATGCATAACTAAGCAGTCATAATCTCCAGGCGAGTAACATATTCGCCAATATCTAACTCTATCATTTGTGATATAGAGTTAGTCCCATGAAGCTTTTCTATTTTCTTGTTTTGCTGTCAGAGAAATTCAAAATTTGAATTGCCATGATGATAATTCTATCTTCTCGGAGATTCGAGCCATCCCCAATTTTGTATGAGTCAAAGGTTTGAGTTAAATAGTAATACCTTTAATGCTCAGTTATTTCAAGTTTCATGGAAGTTTTATAGAAGAGATTTAAAATTTCAGTTGACACGGTTTATTTGTTAGATCTAAGACTTTTGTGATTCATCATGTATATAAAAGAATTTTGGATTAATCACATCATTAGCCATTAAGAATAGCCGTTAAGAACTAGCCGAACAGCTAGTCTTAATGGCTAGTTTTCAACGGCTATTTCTGGGCAATGATGCATCTTCACTATTTATTCATCGAGATCGATTAGTCTCTCCACCTGTCCTCAGGATGAACCACATTAGTTAGTTTGAAAGGTCGACCTAATCCTAATGATGTTAAACGGAAAGTTCTTTTATCCACTGTTTATTTGCTCAGTACTCTCAAGCAATATATAATTGGTTTGGGTTCTAGTTAGAATTCAGTAATGATTAGGTTGTCTATATATCATGTCATAACTCAAGCTTGTAATTTATCTTTGCAGTTTCTATGTCCATAATAACAATTTTGATGTTTACTGATGTTGATTTCTTACTATTTTATCTTATAATTCATTTTAATATATATAAGATAAATAGTAAGAAATCAACATCAGTAAACATCAAAATTGCTTAACAAGGACATGGAAACTGCAAGAGTAAATTAGAAGCTTGAGCTGTGACATAAAGTTATGAGTTTTGATCTTATGGAGGTAGTCAATGACTATGAAGTTAAATGAAGTTAGTGGAACCTCAATTTTTTTGAGTTTTGCCAAAATTCTAACCTCAAAATTAAAGTTTAACAAACTTTATGACATAACTCCCCAGTGCAATACTATCTCAAGTACTTTCATTGAGCTATTAGGTCTTTCTTACTTGAGATATGTAGAGAATGGAACTCGATCCCTGTTTTCCCTCTCGGACAGCTTCAGTATTAGTCTTTATAGTTTGTTTTGTTTGACAACAGGTACAAGTAGAACCAAGATTGGGCCTATCTTGATGATGGCCATCATGATCCAAGTTTTATGTGGGAACTCTTGCTGTTAGATTTTTCCTGGTGGTTCTTTCATTAAACTCTTCCAAATCTACCACTTCAGTGGATTATTATTATGTGCCAGATTTAAACCTTGACACTATTCCTTCCTCGTCTTTTAGCTTCTTGGCCATTTGGATAATTATTATGTGCCAGACTTGGAAGCTTGACACTATTCCTTCCTCGTCTTTTAGCTTCTTGGCCATCTGTACCCTTTCTTGTAGTCTCCCATTCTCCTGTGAATCATCTCTCTCTATTTATTCAGCTATAGGACCAGCCTTTGTTTGGTCTACTTCGGATAGATAGATAGATGTTGCACTGGAATGAGTTTGTCTTGGTTACAACCCTATCCCTATAGCAGAATTCGATTATTTTTTTTGGGTCATTAATCTTGGGTTTGTCATAATAATTTTGGTTGAATTTGTGCTTTTATGGAATGAATTTGGTTGATAAGACTTAATTGTGTTTGAAATATTATAGATTAAAACTGAGTTATGGGCAACACTTAAGTAAGGAGGTGTAGTTTAGTTGTAGTAGGTGCAGGGTAGCTAAGCCCTTGTAACCCAGGAAAGACAGTGTAGTGTCAAAATAAATTTGAGAAAACTCAAAAAAAATTTAAATAAATTATAGGTTTATGAGACTAACTCTCTCAAGAGTCAAAAACCTCTTTACTTTATTATAATTCTCATATATATAAGCAATTTGGGTAATTATAAAGGATTTCATAATGTAGTAAGGAAATTGTCAATTATAACTTATTTATGTAAATGAGTACAAAAGAGGTAATGTCTCTAAAGACTTGTAAATGACATGGGAAAGTAGGTGCAAAGAATGTATAATTTATTAGCTTTTACATATTCAAGGTTTTATGAAATTGTATATTTTATTTTCTATGGTTATTTGGTTTATGTAGATTTATTTTTTACTGAGCTCTATTTTATACTAGTAAATAGTAAAAATTGGACTACAATCGTAATTTTTTTTTATTTTGTTGAGCAATATTTTAACACATTTATTTATTAAAAAAAAATTGTAAATAATAAAATCAATATATTGAAAATATTTAATAGAAAAAAAAAAAATTATATATATATATATATATATAATAAAATTATAATTTATTTTTTTTTTTAAATTTTAATAATACATGTATAATATTTATCAATTATTTAATTTATATAACTAATCTACGCTGATTGTTAAAATTGTAATTCACTGTCTCCCGTGAGACGATGTGACGCCCGTATTAACTTTGCAATCAGAAAATTACATTACCCGTGAGACGATGTGACGCCCGTATTAACTTTGCAATCAGAAAATTACATTACAGTACCGGCGCATATTTCAACGGTCATAAACAGCCGGTTGACCCCTCCAAGTCGTATGACAATAACTGCCTGCCGCCTCTGCGAACTCTCCCCGCCGTCACTAGATGAACTAAAAGTACACACAGACCCGGAAAAAGGATGAGGAAACTAAATGCTCTGGCAGGAATACGACAGAGGCAGTTACCCTGGTGATGCTAAGATCAAGGAAAAAGAAGGGGCCAGCTAAGATCAAGGAAAACAAGGGGTCAATTTGGAGAATGTAATCTACTTTCTGGACTGTTAATAAATGTTTGCGTTGGCAGTTTGGAATGATTCCAATTTTTTACCAGCGTTTGCTAGTTGGCTAATCAGTGAGAATTTGATATGTTAGGTTGGATTGATGGTAAATATTAACTATTATTTATTATATTTATATCTTGTTTACTGAATGTTTAGTTATTGATGTAAGGAAATAAGTTGATGGTGTAAGATTGGGAGGTATTTAGTATGAGTGAAAATCTTTTTATTGACGAGTTAATTTATATTAATTTGAACAAAGACGATGAATTAGCCTGTATTATTAATGACAGCTAATAATATCGTTAGTAGATATCGTCCTTATCCTTACTACTAATTTGATAATTAAATTATGATAATTTTTCTTATTATTTAAAAAAAATTAACCAACAAAATATATAAATAATTTACTACATCAAAATATAGAAATAATTTACTACATCATAATTGATATTTGCAATATAAAACAACTTTGTTTCTTAACTTTTAACTGTTTTAAAATATTAGTTTATGAACTCAGGTTTATTCGGTGTTGACTTGAGCTTTCATTAAATTAGTCAGATTGAGTGAGTGTTAAGCTATTTGGTGTGATAGTTAGAATCTATTAAGGAATTAGATTGAATGCAAATCTTTTGGAAAATTCTTTCCAAATTAAAATTGTAGGGTCAAGTAGTTTATCTTGAAACGAAAAATCTCACTTTAAACATTGCACTAATACATTCTCTATCCAAAATCTTACAAGAATCCAGAGTTCTAAATAGCATATATCATTAATGTTTTTTTTTATTAATTTTTTTTTCTAAATTATCACTTCAATTTTTTTTTTAATTAAATTGAGTTATTTTTAATTTTATTTTTTAGAATTTTTTTGATTTTTTTTCAATCTAATTTTTTAAAAATTCAATCAAATTTAATAAATATTCCTGAATTACTTAAGTGTTTTAAATATTTTTGAAAATGCTAAATATAATATATTAAAAAATAATTTAAATAAAACAAATCAAAATTTCACCTCAAATTTCAACCTTATTCCTTCACTAAAATCTCAAAAAAAATTCTGACAACTCCGAATTAAATTTGTATGGAGTGCATAATATTCTCCGAACTTAACGAGAAAACGATAACGATACAAAGATTTAGTTTCTTATACGTAAAGTTAATCAGACTCCAGTTGGGCGGCTGTACGAATTGTTGGCAGCGTCTCTATCGCTGGCTGTGCTTCCCATCTTGTGCCTTCAAGGAGATTATTTAGCCTCCAGAGTTGCAGAAATTATCTTGTGATTTTCGCTAATTGCAGTGATCTCATCGTGGCATTATAGAGTCTGTTGGTTGGAGTAAAAATGAATTAATTCGGGTTCTCTACAATAGAGAACTCCATGAAAATTTACAGAGACTCCCTGAAAGTTTACAGGGGAATGGGTGGCTTAACAGAGAGAAAGATGGTGCAGGAGGTTGAACAAAATGATGCTGCTGCTGCTTCTTCTGTTGTTGTTGCAGTGGGTAGTTGCAGGCATAAGAACAGCAGGCATGCAGTTAAATGGGCCCTGGATAGGTTGGTTTTGAAGGGAGATCGATTGACGCTCATACATGTGAGACCTCCTATTATCGCTGTTCCAACTCCCAGTATGTTCTGCTAAATCCTTAACGTCTTGTGTTTTAGCTATTCAAATTATAAATTATAGTTCTGGGATTTGCCACACCATTGTTGCAAGGAGAGGTATGGTATAAGAGTAAATCACTAGGGGAAAGATTTGTTTGTTTGTCTAAGTGTGTGCATTGTGTGTTTGAATTTTGAAAAGTTTCATGTGTAAAGCTTAGAATTTATATTAGGAAATGTTTTTTTTTAAGGCATCAAGGTGAGTAGGTTGAAAGGAGTTTCATCTAGTCCTACCTAATGGCCTTTTTAGTTTTTCAAAATTTAGTACTCTGAACTTTAATCTTAACCGCATATGAAACTAGGGTTTTTTAATTTTTCAAAATTGAGTACTTTGAAGTTGTAATCTTAACAGCATATGAAACTAGGGTTTTAGATGCATCTGAATCAATATAATAGAGCTAATATATTGATAAATAGATCATCTTGACCTTTTGACAGGAGATATTATAATCTTCTAAGCAAGACCAAAATACTAAAATCACCTCTGCAAAGAGCAAATCATACCATGCTCAGAGGTGTTCAAGTAACCATGTTTTTGCTTTTTCCCCTTTTGAAAGTTCCTTTATTTTCATTTCTTGAAAGGTTCTTTATTGATCTACGGAAGTCAATTTCACGAATACGGACATATGGGCTGTGCAAGATTTGGTAATGAGTGAGAAAAATCTGATTTCAGATAAAATTCTGGATTTAAATTCCGTCATTTTATCAACAATCTTATGAGTACGAAGAACTGGTTAAACCTGTAATCTCTTATTTCAAACCTCCATGGAAGTACATGCCTTAGGATTCCCATCAATTCTAGGCTCTAGTTATTTCTACTCAAGGTTTAAACTTTATATTCACAAATGTACATACTGAAAAGTTTAGAATCCATTTTTTACTGAATTAACAACTTGACATATGCCAGGATTGAAAAACTGGGGTAATGCTGAAACATTAGTCTTTCATGATCATGGAAGATTTGATGATCATTTTTGTTCTGGGTGTGTCCTGAATCCACATGTTTGTAATAATTTTGATTACTATTGCAATAAGCAAGATAGGGGGATGGCCATACAATATACAATGCCTTTTATTTTGTAAATGTAACTCATTATTACTGTGGCACTTGGACTCTGGAGTAGTTGCAAGCATTCATTTTGGGTTTTAGCTTTAAATTATATTTTCTAAAATTAACTGTTTGCTTTTATGGATTGAAAATTTATAGAAAATAAAATTAGCTGCAGTATATGAGTTAGAGTTTTGGAGGTTTTTAAGTTTATTTTCCAATGTAATTGGCTCAGAATTAGGTAGAGATTTCTTGAGATTACAAGTTTGAGTTGTGAACTCTCCATAATCCAAATTCCCAAATCAAAATTTTAGAATGCTAATGCTGAATCTATTGGTCAAAAACCCAATTTAAACAACACAAATCAAGATTTGACCCAATTTTTTTTGTCCCAGTTTCTAACCAAACTCTCCAAAAACATGTAATCTGATAATTAAACAATACCATAAACCCGTCCTTATCAGGTTAACGACCTAATACACTTATTAAATTTAAATATATATTGATCAAGCCTTATAACAGTGATCAATTCAATCAATGAATTCTTTTTACCAAATTAAAAAAATGCAAAATTTATATATATATATATATGCTTATAACTTATAAACAAAATCACAATCATAAAGTTCACTAAAAGCCTATGATCAACTATGAAAAAATATTTCTCAAATTAAACAAATACGAAATAAATAAATAAATATATTTATGATCCCTTATTGGCCTAATAAGAGAATGATCATATCAAGATTTGAGGTTTAACCCGAAGGTACTAAAATCTATTGAGATTACCCACTAGTAATTTCTAAACTAAGCAATATTTTAACTTTGCCTAGCAAGTAACTTAGTGCATAAGTAACTATTTCTAAGTGAATTTGACCTGACCTGCGTTATAGATAGAAGGCAGAGAGGAGCTCTCTACTACTATGATATGAAAGGTGCTCTTAATATTGGAAGCGGCCTCTTCTTATTTCATCCGGCAACGATAAAGCATTTACGGAGACATTGGGGGATTTGAGGTGCTTAAATCTATCGAGATTATCCACTAAGGTGATGTTATGAATTATGATAATTAAAAATAAGGTGATGTTATGAATTATGATAATTAAAAATAAATTTAATATTAAGTTGTTTATTTAATTAAACGATATTTTAAATTAAAAAATTATGTAAAATTTTATAATAATTAAAAACAAATTTAGTATTAAAAATTTCTACTAAATTAAGGTGATATTATGAATTAATAAGATGCATAAAAAAAATTATTAATAATAAAAAAGTGATATTATGAATTAATAAGATACATAAAATGAGAATGAATTTGCAATAATTTGTAATTTTTTTTTAATTGAGAAAATGTCCTGTTTCTAGATGTA
Source organism: Pinus albicaulis (assembly GCA_034641835.2). Lineage (NCBI taxonomy): Eukaryota > Viridiplantae > Streptophyta > Pinopsida > Pinales > Pinaceae > Pinus > Pinus albicaulis. The sequence continues at coordinate 1,152,645,406 of CM076582.1, read as the reverse complement.
GTTAGAGAAAATAATTGTTTACCAAACTACTAGATTTAGAGAAAATAATTGTTCACCAAACTACTTGACCTAGAGAAAATAATTGTTCACCAAACTAAGTTAAATATCCTTTGATGCCATATTTAAAGTTTTAGATGAGTGATATTTGTTATTTTTAAATCAAAAATGGATTCAGCACCCTCAAATAACCCTTACTGTAATTGGATGGTGCAATGTTAACATCTTATATTTCCAAACCATCAATCCAAAAGTAATGATGATACCCATAATAATACAAATAAAAATTCAGTATTATAAAGAATTACCCTTAATTGCAATCATACCAATATATAAAACCATTGTTATATTATCTTCTCCTCCAACTCATTGATAAATTAGTATAAAACAATCAAGTAAGAAGCCAAAATGGTAGTTTTGTATTTTTTTCACCATAGAAGTAGTATTATGAATTGTGAACTAATCCAAAACTATCTAAATGAGAAATCATCCTTGTAAAATAAGATGATCCATCACTATTTTAATGAATAAGTAGTATTTAAATAGTTTTACAAATCGCAATTGCATATTAGATTAGAATAAATTTATTTTTAATTAGAAGAATTACAAATAGTTCAAAATTGATTTATATGAATAAGCATTATTTAGTTTTACAAATTACATTTGCTTATTAAATTAGAATAAACTTATTTTTAATTAGAGGAATTAAAAGAATTCAAAATTGGTTATATTAGTTTATTTTGAGTCATTGTTTAATTATAATAACTAAGATAAATTACATGATGATTTTGTTTACTCTTATAATGATTAAGAGAAATCAACATTACAAAAATAGATATCGCCCCCTTCACCCTAGATGTAAAGTGTCTCACTACTTAGGTGCAACAACTAGTTAAATGGGTTTGGGTTGGGGTTTATTTAAGGTGCCAAATGCATGGTCTAGATTCATGCATAACTATCCATTGGTTGCATACATATGAAAGAGTATCTCTTTAGAATGGACATTGTTTCTTTTAATACAACTAGTGTTTGTATTGATTTCACTCAATCCATTGTCACTTTTGGGAAGAGTTGATTGATCTGTTTGTATTGATTTCACTCAATCCATTGTCACCTTTGGGAAGAGTTGATGGATCTGTTTGTATTGATTTCACTCAATCCATTGTCACCTTTAGGAAGAGTTGATGGATCATCCCACTTCGCCTAGGTGGAAGCACACAAGGAAGAGCTGGTGGATCACCTACACCTCCACCTTGGTTTTTTGGGGTTCAAGAACACATGGGAAGAACATTGATGGATCATTGCAATACCTAGACCACATCTGCAAGCACACATAAGAAGAGAGCCAAGAAATCACTCCCACACCCACTCAAATTGTAGAATTTGACCAACTTCTCCGATTGTAAAAGTAGAGGCATTTCAATTCATAACATTTATATATAGAGAAGCAAAGTACTATACAGTTTAGGGTTGGGGAAATGTCTGTGTTTACATATCTTTCTCCAAGTTGTAGGAAATGCTTAGTTTGGCCACACCCCAATACTCAAAATGTTTGGAAACATTGAAATGGGTACAAAATGCATGAAAACATCGAAGTGGGTATTTCTAGTGATGTTTTGGGCATTTTTATAGAAGTTTCGAAGCCAACCTAAGTTCTTGAGAGGGGTGTGAGACCTATAATAAAAGGTTAAACTGCCCATGTCAATGATCCTTTAAGACAAAATAAAGATAGGGGATTGAATTTTGAGGAGATTGTCACGTTTGTAATTGATGGTAATACTAATTCTTGAAGTAAAATTATTTGAAATGCCATATGATGAGGCCAATGGCATTTTGGTCATTTTGAGTGACAAATTATGCTTTTTTTTGGAAGTTTCCATGCCAACTTAAGTGTTTGATAGGTGAATGAGACCCATTGAATAACATTGCCCTGTTCATGCCAACAACCCTCTAAGTCTAAACAAAGATAAGGGATTGAGTTTTGAGAATAGCCTACTTAACATGATACCTATAGAATAACATTGCCCTGTTCATGCCAACAGCCCTCTAAGACTAAACAAAGATAGGGGATTGAGTTTTGAGAATCCCCTAGTTAACTAATAGTAATATTAAAGTTTTAAAGTAAAAGGATAGAAAATGTAACATAAAGAATTATAGTTTTTCATTGGATTTTAACATTAATCAAGACCACCAAATTATGAAATTTTGTATGATATAATCATCTCTGAAATCAAAACATAGTTTTCCTAAAATTTTGTTTACCGGTAGTATCCTTATTTTTTTACAAGATAATATATTATTAAAAAACATATTTTTGTATTTTTTATATATCCAATTTCTCCCTATATCCATTTTGAAAGTTAATTTTCAGATATTATATCCATTTTGAAAGTTAATTTTCAGATATTATTTTTAAAAAAATTTATACATATTTCCATGTTTCATGCAACTTACATTTCCCTTCATTGCATTACAAATCCCAGTTTCATGCAACTTAAATTTCCCTTCATTGCATTACAAATCCCAGTTTAAAATTCTTGTAAATCCAAGGTTAAAATTCATCTATGATAGTTTAACAGTTTTTTGTTTTTCATAAGAAAGCTTCCTCGTGATCTATGTGATCTATGTCTTTTAATGTCACGCTTATTGAGCTTGGGATGCGTGAGATTTGAGATTGCTTTAGAAAAATGCTTCATTTAGCTGTCTGGAGGAGTTCAATACCCTCTAATATGCAATTTGTTCGTCGAGAATTTTAGAGAACAATGCCTCAATGAAATCATAATACCTTTTGCTCAAACCATCATGCCTCGTTATTGTCTGGTTTTGGTTCCATTTAAATGCTTACTCGACGAACTTTATGAGTTCAGGCTTACTTGACGGACATGCAAACTTCCCCAGAGGCATAAATGGCCCTACACATCTAATAACAGCCGTCCTGCAAACTAAGGAAATGGAGATCCATTCAAATTTCAGACCATGGTCTTGTGTATGCACATCTTAGAGATGCAGGGCAAGGCGAGGCTACTTTTGACTTAGCTTGTTAATGCTTATATAGAGCCAATTACATTTCTGGTTTCGGCAAGCAAGTTATGAATTTTTATGGGGGTGAAGTTGTTTTTCACATTAGTGCCAAATGTAACTAGCACCTGTTATACATATCATTGTACTAATTTTATCTATTATGATACAGATGTCAGACGTCATTGCTACAGAGCAGGATCAGAATTCTGTACATTTCAGCTTTTGCAAGTATAGTGACTTATCTGGCCATCTTTTTACAATGTAGTGACAGTATCTAAGTGGTTCTCGGACCGTACTCCAATTGACATGTGAATTTGGATGTTTCTTTTATCCTCTGTTGGAAAGGATGCCCATATTTCGAATATATCTGAAGTTAACATTGCTTACAAAAGAAATATAAAAGACTCTAGGCTATTTCTATCTGAATGGCCTTTTTGGCCAATATCAGATTATATATCATAGAAGTATGTAGTGGTATGTTTGCTTGATGTGCCTGGTCACCAGCTGTATCTCAGTTCTCATGATGCTTTTCTGATTCTGCTTTCAAGAATCTTGAATTTCAATTGCTATGATAATAGGTCTATCTACTTAGTGATTCAAGATATCTGCTCATTTTTGTGTTAAACTTTTCATTTCAGTGGAAAGGCCTTTTTTTTTTATACTTTCATAACGCTTGGTTATAGTAAGGTTCATAATTCTCACACCCAATTTCAGCTGGCATGGTTTTATTATCTTAGTACTCCAAGGACTTAGAACATATGCCTCCTTTCTATTTTACCTTTGGCACAGTTTCATATTAGGATTTGTTTCATTTGATAAAATGCAGAAATAGAACCATGATTGAGTACATCTTTGATAATAATTATCATGATCAAAAGTTGTATGATAGCCTGTTACAAGTGGATGCCCTTAAATGCATAGTCCTGGAGTAGGAAGTGAGCGGTGTCAATGGCTAATTGGCCGGCTGTTCAGAACTTCTTAGTGTAACTTTATGCATAAATGAAACTGCGGAAATCTACCCCATTTGGTAATGCATGACCTTCATGGTTGCACTGAGAGTAGCAAGGTGTAGTTACAGTCTAGAATGATAAAGGCATTGTCATATGTGTTGTCTTATATTGGTTTAAAAATTAGTACTTATAATAAATGATGATAATAATATTATATGTTAGCTAAATATATATTTAAATGGAAATGGAAATAAAAACATATATATATATATATATATGAAAAAGAGAAATTTATATGTACATTTATTTAAAAAAAACTACTGTACAAAGATAAAAAGAAAATACTATATTTACACAAACAAAAATATTATAGATATGATGTTTATATAGAAATATTGTTACAATGTAAATATGTTAACAATAATCAAAATTGTATTTTTACATATCCAAATAAGTTGTGAGTTTTGATTTTTATAGGTTTGAGTACAAATACAATTAGCCTAAATCTATTTAAAAAAACCTCACTTAAAGAGATTTAATACTTTTTAGAGTTTGATAAATTTGAAGTTAAAATAGATTTATCCTAATTATTAAATCCAATCAAGTAACATACTAAGCCTTTTATGAAGAATCATTTGATTGTTTATTTTATATTTCAATTAATTCAATATATATCTTACTTTTGAACTTATTAGGTTAAAATAAATTTATCCTAATTATTGAATCCAATCAAGTAACATACTAAGCCCTTTATGAAGAATCATTTGTTTGTTTATTTTATATTTCAATTAATTCTATACCTATCTTACTTTTGAACTTATTAAGCATAACAAGACAATGTTATCGCCATAATCTAAATATGTTTCCATCGACTCAAAATAAGAAAGGAAACCAGTATTTTTAGCCTAAAACCCAGCCAGAATCATTTTGGATTAATGGATTGCAACAATCATATGTCAACATTGCACAATCTTGTTGGAATGGGGATATTTGAAGGTGTTGATCCATTTCTTTACAAAAATAGCAATAAGATTTTCTGACTAAACTCTGGTGATGACAAATTGCAAATGGTTAAATATATAGAATGTTTAGCCTTCTTTAATCGTACCCATTATAAAAACATCAAGTCCTGCATAAAACAATCTTCTGTAAAACAGAGGTGTCAACCATGGTCTTTCGTCGTTAGTTTTATACATGGTCTAGGTTGTCAACTTGATTTGGTTAAGGTTAGTAAGTCACAACCCTATATAGAATCTAGATTACATTCCTGCATTGTGGTCAGCTTGGGAAAGTTAGTGCAGTTGGCTTCATTTCAGTATTGCAACCCTCTACCAGTTGTAACAGGTACTTCACATTCAATAGCTATCCTGCTTCAATAACTTGACGCATGTTTCTGGTCTTGACAGTGTCTTGCAGAATATAGTAATCGCTGTAGCAGTATCTTGGAACGGTTCACAACCTTGGTTGAATGGCCCCTTTAAAAGCCTTATCAGTCAGATACGTCTGACGTGATTCGTGAGGCAACACACATCTTAGCTTTATCTATCAAGGAAGATTGCAGATAAGAGAATGTTTCAATTTATCCGTTTGAATGTTTAGTTCATTGCAACTTAACGTACTAGCACAATCCATCTTATCTTGGATGTATTACAGGCCTAGAGGTATTAAAACTCCTTGAGGTGCAAATCTGCATAACAGATTTGAAATTAAGATGGAACAAAATGGAAGGCCTAGAGGTATTAAAACTCCTGGAGGTGCAAATCTGCATAACAGATCTGAAATTAAGATGGAACAAAATGGAAGGACTAGAAACACCTGAAGCATCAATCTTGGGAGCATTTTACTTTATTATAACTTATAAGCATTACCCATGCCAATGGAGTCAATTCAATCATCAACTAGCATAACGGATTTTAATTGCATAACAAATATGGAATTAAGATGGAACAAAATGGAAGGACTAGAAACACCTGAAGCATCATGCTTGGGAGCATTTTAATTTATTATAACTTATAAGCATTAGCCATGCCAATGGAGTCAATTCAATCATTTTGCTAGCTGAAATTGATGTACGTGGCTTTGGTTAAGAATTTTCCCACTACAGTAAGCTTTTTTACCTGTAAAGAGATGATAGACCCATTATTTGATCACATACCTGGGATTTCAAAGCTATTTGACAATTTCTTTATAAGATTTATTAAGGTCCATTTACCCAGTCTCTAAGTTGAGTTTATGTATTGCTTATTATTAATATAAATTTATCTTAACTCTAAATATATCATGTATTGTTAAAATACTTCATAGATCCAAAATAAAAATAAAAATGAATCTATTTTAATAAGACACATAAATTAGCAGACATCTCCCCACCCAGCTATAAAGGACCTTATATATATCAACACAATTATTTCGGTGTCAAGTCAGTCATCGGAAGGTATATAAAAAAAATTGGCACATACATATACCCTGGTGCTACACACCAAAACATGAAGTGTTAAATGATCCCTGGCCCTACCTAGGCTGTGGATGTGCCTGTCAATGCAATTATCTATTGGTATATGCCAGTTGGTCCTGTTTCACTTGTTTGAATTCTGAAACAAAGCTCAATTTTAAGTGATCTTTTACATTCTGTGAGATAATTAACCCTTGAGTTGGCTGCCTCTGTTGCATGCTTCACTTGATTTCGTTGTGAATTCAGGTGCAGTAATTAGTGCCAAAGGGTTTGCAGTGGGTACTGTCCATGAATGCAGTAAAATTTCAAAGTGTTGAGAGTTTTTCCCAAATTTTCCTTAAAAAATAAATTTCCCTTGAGTTCTACAACTTCTTTTAAGCATTTACAGTATTTTACTTCTAAATGAAAAGCAAGATGTAGAGCTTTTGAGTTTTTTATTATAGCAATCCTGTTTATATAACTTCAATATGTTTCTGGTTTGCAGTGGGAAACCACATGCCAATTGCACAGGTATGCGGTGATGTTGTGGATGCTTATGTGCAAGAAGTTGAATCACAAACTCTAAACCTGTTAAGGCCGTTTCAGCAGATGTGTAACAGCAAACAGGTCTTCTTAAAACTTTATGTCCTCTTGGAATTTTTTGATTATCAGGCAGTTGTTTTGCAAGATCTGACTGGAGCAGTAGTATTTATTTATTGTTGTTGGAAATCAGGTGCAAGCAGAAATCATTGTGCTAGAAGATGATAATGTACCAAAGGCAATTCTGAAATATATCTCAAACTACAGAATCAGTAAACTTGTTATGGGATCATCTTCTCGTAATATAATAGCAAGGTAAATAACTGCCAAAGCCGAGTAATTTAATGATATATTAATTAAACAACCTCACAACTTCATTGGTGAACAAATATCCTGGAGTTTGGTAGCACTTCTACAGTTCGTTTCAAGTGTTATCTAATTTGATTTATTTTCTGTTTATCCCAACAAATTTTTTATTCTACCGAGTACTTCATACAACCACATTTCTTGTTATTAAAAGTTAAGATTTTTCTCTATCAAATAGTGATTCAGTGCGATAATACTGTTGATGTGCATGCTATGAATCCCTTTGTAGGAAGCTGAAAGGCCATGATTTGCCAGCAAATATTGCGATGAAAGCCCCAAAGTTTTGTTCTGTATATGTTATATCAAAAGGCAGACTTGCTTCAGTGCATGCACGCACCACTTCGGCACAAGATAGCAGCAGCTGTGGTGACTCCAGGAATCATTCTACCTGTAGTTCAGAAGACACGGCACACTCAAGAGGTATTGCGGCATTCTTTTTCAAAGACGGTTTCTCTATGGTGTCATGGATTGTTTTGTGAATGTTCTCATTTTTGGCATATCTCTTGTCTGCAATTATGTTTTGGATGGTTTCAGTTGATGAGCTGTATGTTATGCCAATGGTGCTTAAAATACTTTTCATTTCACTTTATATTTTGTAATAAAATCTAGAATCTAAGTAAAATAAGCAATTGGGTTTATCTGAAGTGATTGGGAAGAATGATTATTGTCATCCCACCCAGATTGAATTCTCACAAGTTGAGCTCATGACTTTGAACCCTTCTTGTTTATTGTATGGATCTTACCTTGCCTATGGGAGGGAGGTTGGGGTGCTTTCTTAACCGATTAAACAGAAAAAACTGAATAAAATAATTATAAACCTGCCTGCTTTCGTTTTCCTGAGCTTACTTCTATTGTTTTTGAAATGGCAGGGGAGGGAGTTCCAGAAACCAGTAAAACTACTCCATTTCAATCTCAACAACTACTTTCCCACAGAAATGCCTGCCTTTTAAGGCAGAGCAAATCAGATTCAATGAATATAGTTGCGGATCTTGATAAAGAAATATCCAGGTCACATTCTGATGGAGTTGATATGCGCACCAGCCCAGCCTATTCTATAGGTCGAACAATAGATGTTCTTGAAGCAGTGGAGATTTCTGATAGTTCTACTTCTACTTTTTCCAGAAGCTCAGATGCCATTGGTGAAGAAATTCGTTCTTTCACCATCCCTGATTCAGAAGTACAAGTAGTGGAAGGTGGGTGGAACACAGAGACTACGACGACTGATGGTAGTGGCAAAATCAGCTTTGATAACAACGGAAGGAAACTGCAAGGGAGTGGCCATGATTTGGAAGAGCTATTTGTGTCAAAGGTGAGGATAACTAGCTCCTTTTGGGGAACGCTGGTGAGAAATGAATCAGTCAGTCACACAATAAAGACTAATTAATTGTTTATGTTTTTTTGGACATGATTCCTTTTGACTATGCACTCCAAGGATGAAATGTAGCAAGGCATTCTGTTCTGCAACTGAATGACAAACTGTTTCCTGTATGCAGCCTGATATTAAGAGTGCAATTCAGCGTATTAGGGAGATGTACAGGGGAGCATTTGAAGAAGCAATTTATGCGGAGTGCAAAGTGAGAATCTTTTCTAACTGATAAAAAATTTGATTTATAAGCTGTGTACTTAAAAAAGTTTCACTGCTCATGGCAGGCGGAAGAGCGAAATGTCCAGCTGGTTGAAGAGTTATGCAAATTGGAGGCAAAGGTGAGAGAAGAATTGGCAAGATCAGTGGCTTTATGATATAAAGCCAACTGTGAAACTGCTGGGATTAACTAATTATGTTTATGCTTTATGGACATGATCCCTTTAACTATGCAATGATAGGATGAAATGTAGCAAGGCAATTTCTGTTCTGCAACTGAATGGTAAACTGTTTCCTGGATGCAGCCTGATATTAGTGAAATTCAGCGTAATAGGGAGACATACAAGGGAGCATTTGCAGAGGCAATTTCTGCAGAGTGCAAGGTAAGCATCTTTTACTATTAAAAAAAATGAATTTTAAGCTGTGCACTTCAAAGAAGTTCCACGACTCGTGGCAGGTAGAAGATCGAAATGCCCAGCTGATTGACAAATTATGCAAATTAGAGGAGGCAAAGGTGAGAGAAGAATTGGCAAGATCGGTGGCTCTGCAGTTTAAGGCGAACTGTGAAGGTGCCATGAAAGACGCCAAAGTAAGATGGAAAGCTACTCTAAGGGAGCTAAAACAGAGAAGAGATGCAGGATTGAGAGCCATCCGGGAATCATATGAAAGTATAAAAGCAAAGGATGCTCTCGAATCAGCTGATCAAAGATGTAGAAGATATTCAATAGAACAAATTGAATCTGCTACGGATTTCTTTTCTGAATCACTTAAAATAGGCGAGGGAGGATATGGTCCAGTTTACAAGGGCAGTTTGGATTATACCACTGTGGCTATCAAGGTTCTTCAAACAGAAACAGCTAAAGGAAGGCATGAATTCCAACAAGAGGTATGAAAAGGATTTGGGTGATTTACTAACTTTTTAATTTCCACTTTTATATCGAGTAAAGATCATGGGAGTCGAAAGGAATAGAATCTAAAGAAACTTTTGGATAATTATTCGTAGATCCTTTTTGCAGGTTGAGGTTCTAAGCCGCATACATCACCCCCACATGGTGTTGCTGCTTGGCACTTGCCCTGAACGTGGGTGTCTAGTTTATGAATACATGGCAAATGGCAGTTTAGAGGATCAGTTGTTCAGCAAGGGTGCAAGACCTTCTCTTCCGTGGTTTATTCGTTTTCGAATTGCTTCAGAGATAGCCTCTGCACTTCATTTTCTTCACACCACCAAGCCAGTGCCAATCGTTCATCGCGATCTAAAGCCTGCCAACATATTGTTAGATCGCAATTTCGTGAGCAAAATCGGCGATGTAGGACTAGCTAAGCTAATTCTCCCTACAGTCTCTTGCACAATTACAGAGTATAAGAACACACTCCTTGCTGGTACCTTCTGTTACATGGATCCAGAGTACCTACGGACCGGAACATTCCGTCCCAAGTCCGATTTATATGCCCTAGGAATTATTCTCCTGCAATTGCTGACAGCCAAACCCCCAATGGCTCTTACAGAGAAGGTTGAAGCAGCTCTCGAGGAGGGCTCATTCAATCGAATTCTGGACAAAACTGCAGGGGGTTGGCCTCTTGAGGAAACTAGAGAGTTTGCTAAGCTTGCTCTCAAATGCACAGAATTTCGGCGCAGAGACAGACCGGATATGGAGACAGTTGTTCTGCCAGAATTAGAGAAATTCAGAGATCTTGCTGATGCACATGCTGAGCACTGCACCTCCTGAGTCCTGGCTACTTACATTGTCCAATTCTTCAGGTGGGTTCACCCTTATGCAAAATTGTAATTAAGAAATGGCCAAGAAGCAGAAAGTCTTCAGGTGGATTCACCCTTAAACAAAATTGTAGTTAAGAAATTGGCCCAGAGGCAGAAATTATTCAGGTGGGTTCCTTTTACAAATTTCAAACACCCAGGCAGAGACTGAAGCGGGAATGCGATTTTGTTTCACCTGTATAGTAGGATTCCCTGTATAGAGTTTGTACACTATCCTTTCAGAGTGCTCTTATAAAATCTAAAGAAGTTACTCTTTTGCCAATTTGAAGTTCTTATTATGTCCACTGTTATATTTTTTATTCAAATGGAACAGGTTCTGTTAAAATATGACGTGCAATTCAAGTTCGAAGTAAAACAGGTTTTAAAGAATATACAATATATATTCCAATTTTGTGTGTATATATATATATATATATATATATATATATGTAACGCCACGGAACTAAAACATCTGCTTTGCTTTGGCTCATTGTTGAAGTGCCAAAATTATTTCATTGAGCTTCTTTGGCTGTCATTGACAGTAAAAGTAGGGTGTTTCACACCCTCCATCAAGGTTCAAGTAAGAGACATGTTTGCCCCATGTTGCATCTTGCAGGTACTCATGTAAATAGGGCATTCTTAGTGGATGATGTTGAAATTCAGGTTTAACCCAGATCATAAATGAGTTTAATCTCCATACTCATATAGTAGAACTGCAATAAACACTGGATCTATATATTGCTCTATATTGAAATACAAGATGAAGCCTTTTTTTTTATAACAAACCAGAAGAGGCCCAGCTTGTAACTGGATAGTATACCATTTGGGCAAACAAGGTAATACCAACCTGGGAAGTAATGTATAGTAATCTGTCGAGTAATTATTAGTTTACATACGCTTAACCACTGTTTATGTTTACTAACACTTTCCCTTCAAGTGAAATGTAGGGAGTAAGCAAAGGAGGTTAAAAATCGGTTCCAACAAGGAGTTCTTCCAAGGTACTGTGGATGCTCAGAATGGTTCAATCCAATATTAGACTTTTATCCGTTTGGGATGGTGATTTTCACTGGTATAAGGGTCCGCTTGTCTCCTTAAAAACTTTGCTCCAGACTTTCTAAAAATACTAACGAGTAAGGTTTTAAAAGAGGTTTTGACAGAATCAATATAAACTATCTATCTACTCAAAAGCGCAAATGTAGATTATCATTATTGTCATGAATGAATCACGAAATACTTGCTAAAAGTCTGACATTCGGATCTTCAAACTAATAAGATAAATAAGCTTGACTGCAAATGATATAAAATTTGATTAAAGAGTTAATTGAATGGGATATATTCACAATATTCACACATGTATCATTCACTCAATCGTTTCAATAATCAAATGAAATTACCACTGAACAGTAACTAATCCATTACAGATGATATCGGCTAGATAAAGCAAAAATAATATTTCGATTGCGCCAAAGATAACAAATGAGTTATAACAATAGTACGGTATTCATGTGATGAAAAACAACTTGGGAAAAAACAACTTGGGAGTCTACAGTGGTTCAGAATATGTATTCTTCAAGACAAACCTTAAGTGCAAAGTGTCGATTTCTTCAAAACAATGAGACCCTGTGTACAGACACTTTAGGTTCTTTAAATAATATTACAAAATACCAAGCAAAGCTATTGTCTAGTATCTTGTTACTAACAACTTTCATTAAAAAAAACATCTGTTGAGATTTCATGATAAAATATGCAAATTAACTTGTTGGAGAAGAGGACTGAGAAGCTTCTATGAAGGACTTCCATTGCGCATATGCTTATGGAATGTGAGCAATTGTTTGTGGTGGTTCAAGTTGTAGACTGATTTGACAATTAAAGATGTATCCCTTGATTGCTGGTAACTCCTGCTAGATTCTCTTAGCAGTTTGCTTAGTTAACAAGTGGTAACTTTACGGTTGATCAGAAATCGCCAGAAAGAGTCCAAGTCTACTTTTTCACTGTTCATTCTAGTCTTGAACTTAATATCCTGAGAATCAAAATTTTAAATAAAACAACACATCTAGGTATTTCATATAAAAACACAGAACACAACAGATATAAGAGATTGAAGCCCACTTGTGAATCCTGGATGGATCCACCACATAAAAATCACCACGGGGTTTTCGTCCCGGGATCACTAAAAGAACTGGCCAGGCCAGGTTCTCAACCCAAACATAATAAAATAGATAATCCAGAATGCCCTAAATGCCTAGCTCCTCTCCCCTTTTATAGGCTTGATGGGTCAATACCAACAAGAGATACCATGGGTAAATACCATGGGAAAATACCATCAAGAAATGCCATGGGTCAATACCTTGGGTTAATACCATGGGTCAATTCTATCTACTTTGACGAGATCAAGAAAGGGGATATTACAAATCCTCCCGCCCAAAGATTGCTTGTCCTCAAGCGATCCACTTCTATCCATAACAGAAGCATTTGTACATGGATACCAGGATCCCATACATTCTGATGTGCCCTCCATTTTGAATGGTCCTGAATGGATCCTTCAATACCTGGATCCCAAACAATCCTTTGACCAATCCTTCCCGGAATAGATTTACCTGGATCCCAAACAATCCTTTGGCCAATCATTTCCCCAATGGATTCTCTTGGATCCCAATGCCACCTAAATCCTGGGACCTGTGGGTTATGGTACCATTTTAACCCTCCATCGTTGTCCGCACCAAAGGGCCCAAGCTGCAATATGCCCTCGGCTGTGAGTATCCTCCAAAGAATCAACCTATCGATAGAATACCAACTCATAATCTCTCTCCAATCCAGACTTGGGGAGGGATGAATATCTGCAAATCTACTATGTTGATGTTGTTCGATGCTCAATTCATGCTTCTCTACTTGGTTACCCAACCTGATGCAGTTGGAGAACTCTTCCCTTCTCTTCCCAATGTATAAAGGTGGGTTGTTGGTGTTGCAAGCCTTATCTATGTATTCCTGTAGAGTGCTGCTATGGGACTCCCGATTGTACTCCTCATGCGGCCTTGTGAGGGACTTGAGTTTTTCCTCAATACTAGACAGCTTGGTCGATGATTTGGCACATTTCCCTATGAGTTCCTCAATTTTTCTGTTCTCCTGTAAGACAGTGTCTCGGACTGTCCAGACTCTTTGCTTCAAAAACATAAGATCTGTCTTGGAATGCATGATCCTCTCCTCAAAATGCACGATCCTCTCCTCATTTGATTCTCCTTGAGTGTATTCATCCTGGACCTCTTCACATGTGAGGATGAGTTGTCCATCCTTTCTGGTTGTCAAACATGGATGTACTGGTGGACTGTTGTCTATACCAGATTGCCCATACTCTTTATGGATGTCCTCCATTGTATTTATAGATTCAACTACCACATCATCAGGAGGAATTGCATCTTTCCTTTTGTCATGTACTTTTTCAGGTTGACTGATCAGCTTGTCCTGCAAGTTTCTCTGAAGAGCATGGTGTTGTTGTTCACCATTTGTATTTGACTGCTCAAATCCTTCATAGGCCCTCTCCCGAAAACCAACGAACCCATCTATGGATGACTCCCCATGATCTGAAGAAGTCTCTAATTTTGCTATCCTTGTTGCCTCCTTATTATCTGGACATGAATGGTCAAGTGCCCAAACTCCCTTGCATAAAAAGCATAAGCCTTTCCTCCTTAGTTCATTTTTGCTGTCTCCACAAATTTTTGTTAGTTCCTCCTTGGTTAACTTCTTTCTAAGTAGTTTGATGCTCTGTTTGATCAACCCCTCAGCTAGTTCATAAGTAGCAGGTGATGCAATTAGCTCCTTCCTCCAAATGGCCAACAATTTGAATCTCAATTGTTCGCAGATGGCCCTATCTTCTCCTAAGATCGGAGACATGATCTTTTGCATGTCTATTTTGATGTAGTTTGGATGAGACGTTGTAATTCCATTGCAGAAGTATTGGAGCATCTGAAGGATTAAATCATCACACTCTAGATCCAGCATAAGCATACCAAATCTGAATTTCTCCATGCGTTCCAAAATTTTGCACTTTTGGTAAAAAGTAAGAACGGTGGTGTTGTCCAACCCTTGGAGTGCTTCTACCATTACCTGAAAAGTCGTCCTCATGATGTCATCATTGTAGGGCAAAAGCGGTGCTGTTAAGGCTATGATTTTACTGAGACAGGAAGCGACGGTGAGTCTAACATTTTCACAAGAATGTTCAAAGAATCTAGGTTGTATCAAAGCAAGCATGGATGGCTTCAAGGCCCAACTTGACCCTTCCCATTCTGATTTATCTATCAAGCTCAAAGTCGCATCTAATGTGTCTAGCTGTAGGAGAACATCTTTAGACTTTGTACCCTGCAATTTGGATCCAAGTTCGAAGAGACACTTGCTTGTTACATCTTCCTTTCGGATATCTTTTGACCGCTGAAGGATAACATGGACCTTTCGAGAGAAAAGCTTGTCGCTCTGTTCTTGCTTCTGATTTGTATGTTGTTGCCATCTTTGATCCAGAGAATCGACTGATATATCATTATGTTGATTCTTGTGGCGTTTCCAAAAATAAAATGATGACATCCTTTTTCTTCTCTCTTCGGCTTTCTTCAATAAAACTGATTTACACCCTTTTGAGAAATCAATCTATACTAGGGTTGAAAGAAAACAAGTGATAAATCTTCAGCCCCCATAAAGACATTGAACACCTACAAATAATAGTAGAGAAAATAATAACACAATGCAACAATCGCTGGTGTAGAAGAAATTTCCCAAGGCCTCAAAATCGACCATCGTTCATTTCTGTGTGTTCAAGAAGAGAGAAATGGCACCCAAACGCTCTTGTTGCATCCCCATTCTCCTGCTGTTGCCTTTCTTCACCTTCATCGCCTTTCTTCACCTTCATCATTAGATGAAAAAGGACAAGTCGATCATCCGACTTCAGTAGGTGCCCCGAGCTCGCTTTCTGCAACTGACAATACAATAGGTACAATGTTTTGATAGCACAAAAGGTCGAATGTTTTTATTTATGTTTCTCTTCATGTATATTATTTTGATGCCGTCATTTCACAGAAGGCTCCTCCGCTTCTACAAATGGCGGCGCATATTGGTTCTGCCAATGATAATACTGACGCTGCTGGCGATTGTGCAGTTCCAAGTGTTGGAGACGAAGCAGGCACCTCTCCAAATTACTTACTGTTCCTTCTCCTTCTGAGTCTGTCAACGTTTCACTTCCCCTTGAACCGCATTAAAATGCAGAGATTTTAAGGAACAGTCCTCTACTATCAACTTTATCCACTGATCCAAGAGGAGAAAGGAATCCGGCAAACGTCTCAAGCTCCGGCAGCTCCAAATGCTTCAAGTTCATTAGGTTACATCCAAACGAAGGAGGAAACGTTTGCAACAAAGGGGTTTCTAATACCAATCTTTCCAAACTGCTTGGCTCTCCGCTCGCACTTGTTCATTCTTTTAAGTTTTCAAGACTTACGTGTAACCAATTTCAAAAACTGTAGTTTCTAGGTCTGTCAGACAGAGATCACTTGGGAGCTATGTGGATTGTTGCGCAGGATGCCAAGGCTCTGTGGTGCTGCCTGGAAGCATTGCTTGGGCGGATCATTGACGCAGCAGACTCCAGTGCTCATGTGGCTCCTTTGCGTTCCAGATATGTCTCACGCTGCTGTGAGAACGACAGTCACCGTGAGCAGTTGTAGCTGTTAAGGGTATTAGTCTCCCTTCTGCGTCATGAACATTCCGCGACAGGGGATGATGCAAACTTCAGGGAAGACAGCGTGCCCAAGAGTTACTCTTCGCTCGTTGACAGGCAGATAATGGGTCACGCACAGTCGACCACCTCGTGAGTTCGACTCGTAGCTACTGCTATTTATGGATGCGCTTCAATCGCCAGAATGTGTGGTCTGCTACCCTGAATGCCCAAGCTTGATTTCTTGATGGGGAACAATAGATCTGGACCTTCAATCAATAGATCTGCCTTGTAAGCCTGCAAAATCTTCTAACGTTAAGCCACATAAACTAATTGATGGATATGCAATCTTTCTGCAAATATCAATTAGGATGGATGTGAATAAACCACCGAAATTGATGGATTTCTAGCTAGGGTGATTTAAGGTAGATCACCGAAAACTAGTCTCAAAATTATTTTGTGATAAACCCTCACGCTGGCAGGATGCACAGCTCTGATACCACTGTAATATCCCGAGGATCAAAATTTTAAATAAAACAACACATCTAGGTATTTCATATAAAAACACAGAACACAACAGATATAAGAGATTGAAGCCCACTTGTGAATCCTGGATGGATCCACCACATAAAAATCACCGCGGGGTTTTCGTCCCGGGATCACTAAAAGAACTGGACAGGCCAAGTTCTCAACCCAAACATAATAAAATAGATAATCCAGAATGCCCTAATGCCTAGCTTCTCTCCCCTTTTATAGGCTTGATGGGTCAATACCAACAAGAGATACCATGGGTCAATACCATGGGAAAATACCATCAAGAAATGCCATGGGTCAATACCACGGGTTAATACCATGGGTCAATTCTATCCACTTTGACGGGATGAAGAAAGGGGATATTACAAAACAACTGTCTATGATGTAGAACATCTTCCAAGAAGGTATCTACTTTAGCAGATTCATTCTTAAATAATATTGCTAGCATGTCCACTTCCTTGATTACTTGCATAGACGAATCCACTAAAGGAGTACAAATCCGCTGATCCTTTTTCATAATCTCTTTAGAACTTTGTAGATGTTTCTTCCAAGTTTTCAGAATAATTTTGTTTCAGTTTTTTTAGCATTTGATAATTTGGGTAGGCCGGGGGTAGAACTTTCACTATGTCCTACTATTAAGTCAACTGAGTCAACTGCTGATTAGCGTTTTAAAACTCTGCAGTCTTCTTATTCACATCGCTGAAAAACTCGTTAACCAAATGTTGTTGAGCTTGAGCTAGGCTCAAATTTCTGCAAAATGGTTCCTATGCATGCAAGGGTTGTTTATTGATCATCACAACCTATTTCTTGAATTGATCTAAATCAATTGAGCCATTGGTTACTCTTTTGCTTTGCCACTGTAACTATGATATTAGAACATCTTTCCTTTGATCATATGCATTGAACTCTTGCTACATCTGACCCATTTCTGCTTTTTGTTGCTACTGCAAATCATTAATGTGTTTGGTGGTTGTTGACTCTTTGTAATCTTCAACCTCATCTGAACTTAAAATTGCAAATCCTTTTGTTCAAGCTGTTGTTCCAACTTTGTCATCTTGTCGTTCCTCTGTTTAATAATTTTCAATAAAACTATTAACGGAGTAAATATTAGTATTTGCAAAAGCCCCCATTGAATGGGCTACTTCTTTTGCGAATTGATCATCATCACATTGAGATGCATTCCATATTACTTTCGATGGTGTAAAGTCCTTTAAGAAATATATAAGGCCACTGCTGTAATAATGGTAAAAATATAATAGCAAAGTAATATGCTTATTATAAAAAACTCTCATGATAACATATACACATAATACTCTATTACACAAAAATTAAGTTCCAATCACCATATTTAAATAAGCCCTAAGGAAATCCACCCAATATCATTTATTAAGGAATTTAGCCCATGTAATACAAGTAGTTTGACCAACAACGTAGATGGGTCAATTATATCCTAATGCCAATTAATAACCGTTCACAATGCAAATAATTATAATAAAACCAATAGGACAGATCTCAAATCCACGCTCATAAAGTGTAAAGTAAAAATAGACGAAAACCCTTTCAAAACAAATATGGAATGAATGCGACCAGCTAGGGTGATCATAGAAACCACCGAAGTTGGGTTTGCTTACTAGGGTGAGATCGAATCTCACCGAAGGAAGCTTGAGGATCTCACCTGAAAATCCTCACTTGAAAACTCCTTTGAGCTATCAGAATATCAATGAAGAAAAGATTAAATTCCATGAGTTGCTCTCGATCCTCCTCCTTTTATAGTCGGTTGCTTGGAAGAAACCGTGGGCAAATACCTGGGGTCAAAACAACCCAAAAGGAAAAACCATGGGCCAATGCCGCTTTATTTATTAATTTATTTATTAGTCTACTACTTTTATGATTTGGTCCAACCGGTTAAACGGTTGGGGATATAACACCTTATTTTATTATTTTTCTCGGCAACCGACAACAAATACCATGGGCCAATACCATGGGAAAATACCACGGTAAGTACCATGGATCAATTCTGTCCACTTTGACTGGATCAAAAAAGGGAATATTACAGATGGTTCGACAACTATTTCATTTGTATCAACTTTTTTTCTCTTTCCTTTCCTTTTAATTATTATTTTTTGTCTGGATTAAAGAATTACTCTAAAGGGAAATATATTCCATCTGAATTTGAGATAAAGTGTCAACCAGATTTCATTCTAAGAAGTATTTCTAGGAAAGATGTTGAGGCGAGTTTTAATTAAAACTTCAAATCTGACAATATTAGTCGTCTCATATGTTTGAGACCTCCCAGCAGGGGAAACCAATCACTGCTCTGTCTATTGTACATGCACAATGTTGCCGAGAGTTGTGTCAGAAATGACGTGTTCCTTTGAACTCCTCATTCTAGCTTGTATTTTCATAAAACAATCTCATTCTTCTTACATTTTGTTGGTGACAGTTTCTCTTCGTGTGATATCCCCTTTCAATAATTCATTAGTAATCTTTGCAATTACCTGTTCAACTTCTATTGAAGTTTTACCAGGAGTTGTTGCCAGTGTTGTAGATTGAGCTGTTTTCTGAACATTCGATCTGTTACCTAAACTACCATCATTTATGACTTCCTTAAGGATGGAAGGAAAGGATTATTTTTTGCTTTCTTGAAAAGTAATAAAATGGATAAAGAAACCCTTGGGAAGTTGCTGGAATTTTCGACAAACTTCATCATTTGATTGTACTTATTTGAATACATCATCATAGGGGGATTCTTCATGAACATAATTTTTTAGCTCCAACTGAAGAACAAAAGAACAATGATTAGAAGAAATATTCAAAAGATCATGTCCTTCCAAAGGTATATGAGAAAATTGAATAGATTGAAGGGATAATGCCTCCTCCTTCGCATGACTAATATTTTCCAGAGTCTATACTCCAACTTGAATATGAAAGGTAGGCCATATTCTCTTAAAACATGCATAAAATTTTGTTGCTATATCAGTTTTAACAATCTAGTGAGCTAGCTCCCTGCAAATTACCCCGTCTGGAGTATAAAGAAGTAGGGCATGAGGGGGAGCCAAACAACCATAAATTCTGATATACGAAAAGGTTTGTTCATAATACCAATCCCCAATTTGAGCTTATGCCCTTCTTGGGTTCTTCTAAGATCTTAGGAGGCTTTGTGTGAAAGAATTTCTCAGAGAGAGGAATGATGACAAAAATGACAAATTAGGTAGAAATGCTCTCTAGTATTTTCTTCCCAGAGCTTGGAATGATATACATGAATGGGCTATAAGCTTCATCCTTGGTCTAGTTTCAACCCATTTGATGAAAGGGGGTAGAGAAACAAATAACACCCATGACAAAAACTGACACGTAGAAAGAGGGGATGAGCTGCTCAGTTTTAGAATCATGAAAGGTGGCAATCAGTTTACACAAGTTATCTAGGAGCATTTAGGGCCAATTGAAAATGTAACCATCCAGGTTCTATGGATAATTGGGACCCAATCTAAATGGAAATGGGTAGCTTCCTACCATACAATCGACATAACATAGCTGCAACATAAGATTGACTAGCAGAGCAAGAGGAAATTTAATATTCTTTGAACTTTCTTCTTTAATTCAATGTTCCTCATCTCTTCGAGGTCTAATTAACCCCAACAAATTCATAGCACACTGTAGAGATTCCTTCTCATAAAAACTCTTAGCAAATTCGGCATTATAAGTGGTTTTAACTTGGGGAACTTTACACACTATTTTTAAATCATCTGGCTGAAATGAACCCATGCCAACTCCTATGTGATTAGAAATTTTTGGCATCAGTGTATGAACATGGTCCAAAACCCATTGAATCATATCCATGTATGGAAGAAGCCTTGGCCTCACTGTTATCTTGTGCAATGCAAACTTAGTAGTCTAATGGAATGTCCTATCTAGACCTCCTATAGCTCCAACCTCATCTAAATTTTCCTCTTCTGAGCTCTCTTTTCTTTCTTCAAAGAATTTGTACATATTATTCCATGAGGAAATTATAGTATTATCGTTTGCAATAGTGTCTAAGAATAGTCCCACATTCAGATTCTTGTCATCTATATCCTTCCTATGTTGTTGTTGAGCTTTTTGAGCCTGTTTTCTTGTTTTCCCATGGCGTGAAAAATAATAGGGTTGGAGACGATAACTCTGTAACACAGTGAAGAAAAACACTTGAATTAATTGAGAGTAATGGCGACTTCAACATTTTAATAAGTCTTAAAAATCTATCATATTGCTATAAATTACCATAAAAGAACGAATCAAGTAAATGACATGCAAATCAAAATCAAAGGATATGACAATTATTCATATTTAAACACGATAAGATTGTGATTTTAATGGTATTATGGATTAACCCTAATAATCACTGATAACTGAGAATTTTTGGAGCGGGAACTGAGCACCAGGCCGACCTCCATGATCTAGGGTTTGGAGGTTTTAGAGCAGGCTGCCCCTGGTAGACCTCCCTCCCAGCTCTTGAGGATGCGATCACACTCCTGGCATGCCTTGAGGCAAACCCATGATAGAAACCAGCGGGGGCACTGTTGCTCTCCCTACCACAAGCCAGCCTCCCACAGGAGCAGCGGCAAGGGCTGACACCGACCGTCAGCAAGACTCTAGCTCGCTTCATGATACAACAAGGGCAACTCCCACAACGAAACATACCTCCACAACAGAAGCAGAAGCAGTAAATATCACCTCATCCACATACATACCTAAGGATACCAAAAGAACCATGATTGAGCTCCCTGCGCATCAAATCAATGAAAGAATCCAATTCATGAAGGATCACGCATTGATAGGAAAGTTCATGGGTTTTTGGCCCACCGAAAAAGCTCTCCGAGGATGGATAGCCTACAAATGGAAGCCCAAGGGTCATATCGACCTTCAGTTGTGCGCCAAAGGCTTCTTTAATGTGATCTTCACATGCAATGAAGACAAAAATCGGATCATGGACGGAGGGCCATACTTCTTCAACTCGGCAGGTTTATACTTGCGCAACTGGGTAGAGAACTTCAACCCAGATAAGTAAGATCTCACATGGGCCCCGGTCTAGATCCGACTCTACTCCTTCCCCCAGGACTACTGAGATGAGATGACTCTACGGGACATAGGCAATGCCCTAGGAGAATTCATCAAGATGACGGAGGAAACAAAGATTAACCGACATGCAACATACACACAAATTTGCATCTACATGACCATTGCAAAGTCGGTCCCTGTTGAGGTAATTCTATTGCATGATGATTTTGAATGGATACAAACTGTAGATTATGAAAATGTTCCCTTCAGATGCCGAAGGTGTCACCAACACGGGCACCTATTCAAAGATTTCCCCCTAAATCAAAAGGCGGCAACCAATAATGACTCAAATGATCAAGCTACAGAAGGGTTTACGAAAGTAGCAAGCAAGAAAAGGCACAACAAGAGATCCAACTCTAACCAGAACAAAAAAGCCCCAGTGACTAGCAACAACTTCGAAGCCCTAGCTCAGCTGAGTGAAAATGAGAACGAACCTTCCAAAGATACAGGGCGATCCTCGCAGGAGCAACCCCAGATCTCAAAGACACAATAAGACAAGACTCAACCGGAAGCCTTTCTAAAACCCCAAACCCCTATACATGCAGGGGACAACTCTGCAATGAAAGGCAAAGGAAAGGTGCTGGACCTAATCCCAGAAGCCATGGAGTAAGAGCCAAAGAGCATTGACTTTGAGGGCCTGGATCTCATAGGGTTAGAGGATGCATGCAACAAGAAGGACTTTCTCTCAATACCCCAGCAGCACATCCAGAAGCTGGAATAAATCCTCACTCAAGCACAATAACTCCCCTCTCTGGGCATTCAGGCAGGTATGCTCTTGAATAAAAAATTCATCCTGAAAGAATCCCGCAAACGAGGCAGAAAAACAAAGCTGCAAAGAACAGTCGAAATGGGCAGAGAGATGGTAGAATCTGGGAGATTCCCCAAGTTAACATGATTCTACTCCTACATCCCCAACCCCCCTCAATGAAGATCATCTCGTGGAATATCAGAGGGATCAATAGCCCCACAAAGCACAAGATCATCAAGAAAAGAATCACTGAGGAACACCCTGCAATTTTCTACATGCAAGAAACCAAATGCTCCAACTCCACTCTGGAAACAATCTTCAAAAGGATATGGAAAGGCTGGAAAACAATAGCGGTAGATGCCAACAAAGCTTCAGAAGGATTGGAAATCATCTAGAACCCCCACATCATCACCCTAGAGAACTGTCATGCCAATAGGCACTTCATTCAAGCCAACTTTCACTTGATTGGAACCGCCATCCATGGCCTGCTCATGAACGTCTACTTCCCCCAGAATCTTCAGTAGAAAACTGAGCTTCTGGACAACATTGCTAATCTCAAAAATCAACGAACTCTACCTCTCTGGCTACTTGGAGGAGATTTCAATATGATAACCAATCTATAGGAAAAAAAAGGCGAAAGGCAGCATCTAGATATGGACAACAATGGGTTCAAGAACTTCATCCAAGACAATCACCTCATAGATCTGCAAACTTCCAATGGTATCTTGGAACAATAGAAGAGGAGGCACCCAACAGATCACCTCTAGATTGGACCATTTTCTCATCACGGAAGACTTTATACATCTTGGGGGAGATCTTGTAGCCACCATCATTCCGGGCACTGGCTCTGACCACTGGTCAATACAACTACAATGGTTAAGATTAGGTACGCCCACGCCCAAACCATTCCGCTTTGAACACTGTTGGCTCAGACATCCAGGGTTCAAAGAAATTTTCTCAGATTGGTGGTCCTCCCTTTCACCACCTCAATGATAAAAAATGTATCAGTTCCAGACAAAGTTGAATATGCTCAAAGGGAAACTGAAGGTGTGGAACAAGACCACCTTCGGCAACACATTCAAAGATCAAAGAGAGTTGGAAGAGAAAATGAAGAAGCTCCGACAAACAATCATTTCAGAAGGATGCTCGGCAGATTCAGAGAACAGAGAGAAATTACTAACAACCCAGATGGAAGAGAGAAGAAGCTAGGAAGAGATCCTATGGAAAAAAAAATCTAGGATATGCTGGCTCAAAGATGGAGAAAGAAAAACAAAGTTTTTCCATCACTCCACCATCCAACATAGGATGCACAATAGAATCACAGTTCTCAAAAATCAGAATGGAGAGTGACTGGAAAAGCAAGAGGATATCATGGAGGAGTTGCATAACCACTTCAAGGACATCCTCCAAGAACCCAATAATCAAAGGCACGAGGATATAGGAAAAATCACTCAGCACATACCTAAGATGGTCATGGAAGAACACAACCGGACGCTGCTTAAAGCAACCACTCTGGCAGAGGTGGAACAAGCAGTGTTCCAACTAAAGGAAGGTAAAGATCCTGGCCCAAAGGGATTCACTACCAACTTCTTCCATTTATTTTGGGAAACCATCAAAGAAGAGGTCTAGGATGTCGTAGAGGAGTCATGCACCACTCACTGGCTCCTACTGGCTCTCAACACAACCTTCCTCACTATCATACCAAAAGAAGACAATGCTGCAATGCCAAGTAAGTACAAACCCATAGCTTTCTACAATGTCATTTATAAAATCACCTCCAAAGTTATAGCTAATTCACTGAAGCAGCTCCTACCCCTGCTCATTTCCCCTGAGCAAACGAGCTATGTAGAAGGCATGCAAATCCTTGATGGAATAATCTTAACCCACGAGGTCATACACTCTCTCAAGACTTCCAAAAAACCTGGCATGCTCCTCAAAATTGATCTATCCAAGGCTTTTGACAAACTCAGTTGGGATTACATTAAGCAAGTCCTCTTAGCCTTTGGCTTCAGCCACACTTGGGTACGATGGATAATGAGCCTGATAACCTCCCCCTTTCTTTCCATTCTGGTCAATGGCATACCTTCGGCAACCTTCATTCCTTCAAGAGGTATTAGACAAGGAGATCCACTCTCGCCCTTCATTTTCATTGTTATGGCAGAAGGGTTGGGTCACCTACTCAAAATCTCTGTCTATTCGAGTACCCTACAAGGCATACCCCTCCACAATCTCCCCCCCATTTCCCATCAACAATTTGTGGACGAAAATATGATAATGGGACACCCTTCGGTCCAGGAAGCCTGATCCCTCAAATCTTTGATCGAATGTTTCTCTGAAGCATCTGGCATAAAGGTAAACTCTGAAAAATATCAAGTCTTCTTCTTCCACACTTCCCCTATAACCTATTGCAACATCACCCACATATTGGGCTTCTCCATAGCTTCCTTGCCTTCCAAATATCTTGGAGCCCCCTTCACAGCCACAACCATAAATCATTCCTCATGGCGAGCGCTGCTGGACATAATGGAAACCAAGTTATCCAACTGGACCCACCGTTCTCTCAATATAGTGGACCGCATGGTGCTCATCAAAGCGGTTCTTCAGTCTCTCCCCATCTACCTCTTCTCAGTTCTCGCAACCCCAAAATGGGTCCTCAAAGCTATACACAAATTACAAAGGAATTTCCTTTGGGGTGGAACCAAAGATAAAACTAAATGTGAATTAGTCAATTGGAAATAAGTCTGCAAACCAAAAGTTCATGGTGGGCTATGGCTGCGAGATCCATAGCACAACAACAGTATCATGGGGGCCAGTATTTGGTGGAAATGGGTCTCCAATCCTCACACCTTGGGAAAACCTATGGGAAAGCAAATATGCGAGAAATTGGCCCAAGGAGGACGTCATCAGATTCAACATGATTCCAGGAGGATCCCAAATATGGAAAGCAGCCAACAAACAAAAACAATTGATCCAAACCCATAGCTTCTGGGAGATGCGTAGTGGTACTCAAGCCAGATTCTCGGAGGATTCTTGGCAGAAAATGCCTAGCCTCTCCTCAATTTTTCCCAGACCCCTTTGGAGCACAGTATTACAGGAAAGATAGTGGAACTGTGTACATGATTTCTGGACCAATGACACAACTTAGGGCTACAGGACCTGGATTCACACTAATAGATGGCAATAAGATTGAAACACTGAAAATCACAGAGACATTTGGGAGGAACTAATAACTAAAAGAAGAATCAGAGCCCAACAAGGACCTGATATTCTTCGATGGGGTCATACTCCAAGTGGCAACTACTCCACCAAGGAAGCCTACAATCTCTTACAATAGCAGAACCCATATCCATCCAATCTCATATGGAAGAAGATATGGTCTGCCAATCTCTGGCCCAAAGTAGCCACCTTGCTACGGTTGCTTAGTAAATGACGCATCCTCACATCGGAGAATCTATTGAAACAATGTTTTGTGGGACCCTCAAGATTCCCTCTATGCCAGGAAGACCTTGAAACTATCGACCATTTGCTGGACCTTTGCCCCATATCCAACACACTATGGGACATGATCGAAATTCTATGTAGACGCACCAACAAAGAAAGGGATAACATCAACACCATCAGCAGTGGACGAAAAATCCATACTCCAGCAACCTTCTAAACAGACTCTTGCAGCTTATTCCAGGCCTCCTTATATGGAACATATGGAAATAAAGGAACAATCAGATCTTTAAAGACAAGTCATCCAATCAAGAGCAAATATGGGCAAGGATACACGAAAATCTCATAGAAACCCTTGCCATAACTCCTTGGAGTAAGGAAGACCTCCCGACATCTAATGCGGAGCATAACATATGGAGAAACTGGCATATGAGCATAAACACCCCTATGGACAACCCCCCTGGCAGCGCAGGAAGAACCAACGCTCTTGAACATTGGAATCCTCCTCCAAATGGTTTCTTCAAATGTAACTTCGATGGAGCCTCCAAAGGCAACCTAGGAAATGCAGGATTTAGAGGTATCTTCAGGAATTCCCAGGGCAAGCCCCTTCTGGTCTTCTATGGCAATATGGGATGGGATAGCAACAATTTTGCGGAGCTAGAGGGTCTCATTCAGGGCATCTCCAGAGCCATTGATTTGAACTATTTTCCCCTGGAAATGGAGCGAGATTCACAAATTATCACACAGGTGGCCACTCGAATTCTCCTTGGATCTTCCTCCACAAAGGTCTCCACCAGCCGGAGGCTCGCTAACAGGCTCAAATTCCTGGAACAGTTGATACAAAATCACAAGGCAATAACTTTTCACCATGTGCGCAGGAAAGCGAACATTGTTGTGGATCTCCTAGCCAACAAGGGTGTGGAAAGACACAACATGCTGCATTACTCCAAACTCTCCCAGATTGAGGATGATTCCTTAAGAAGAGAATGCCTAACTCTCATCCAAAATGACTATCTCACCCCAGATGCGAGTGACATTGGAGGCACGTATGAAAACAATCTCTCCCACGTTCGAGATGATGAAGATCTGCAACGCAGGGTTTCACTTGAAGTGGATCCACCCTTTTGCAATAATTCGCATGAAGTGACAGAGGCAAGGCATCATGAAGATACGCAAAGCCAGCAACCACCCTCGGTGCTACCTCTTAGCTACAATCATTTGAATGAGTTGCCGGAGGGATATGACGCTTTGCCATAACTCGAAGTACATGCCTCCACATGAAAATTTTTGCAGCATGCATATGTGAGGGAGTCATAATAATGCACAACATCTACGCTTGTGCCACAGGCCTACAAAAGGGGATGCCCTTCCACATAATGCTACTCAAAGTTTGCTCCTTCTGGCTTTTCTGTTTCAGTTTCATCCCTCCTACGCACCCTGCCCATCACGCAGCCTCCCCCCCAGAGCTGCGCTGCGCAAAATTCTCCTAGCTGCGCACCCCCCTGATTGCATGTCTCACCTCAGATCCCTTTACCTTGCTAGTTTCTCTAGCCTGTGTGCTCCCATAAAAAGGGGAGGCCCTTCCGCATAATGCTACTCAAAGTGTGCTCCTTCTGGATTTTCTGTTTCAGTTTCAGCCCTCCTGCGCGCCTTGCCCATCACGCAGCCTCCCCCCCAGAGCTACGATGCGCATAATCCTCCCGGATGCGCACTCCCTGATTGCGCGTCTCACATCAGATCCCTTTGCCTTGCTAGTTTCTCCAACGTGTGTGATCCCATCACCAAGCTGCCCCAGCTTCGCACCACCCTATCCAATAGCACCATGATGCGCTCTCCCCGTCTCTGGTTAGAGCCTCTTCTCCACACCTCTCAGCCCCCCATGTACCCTCTGCTTTACTATTCCATGGCTCTGAGATTGCGCCAAAGAACAAACAGAGGAGGCCAAAGAGGTGCGTTCCCTGGATGCTACCAGCAAGGGCCCGATAACCGCCTGGAGTCCTTTGAGGGCTCATCTTCATGCAGTCATGCCAAGGATGCCCCCCAGAGCCCTGCGCACGACCAAGAGGAGGAGGCCCCCATTCAAGAAACACAGAGAGGCAGAAGCGGACTGAGGAAATCCACCATTGCGCACCAGGAGCACCCCAGGCCCCACAAAACTGAGCCTCTTCTGGCACAAGAGGCAAAGGGGGAAGAAACCGATGTATGGATAATGGACTCAGAGGGCACCTGGACACAAGTTCTGGATGCTGAGTACCCGGTCGCTCCCATCCTCTGCACACCTGCTTCTAGGCCTCCGTGCCGTCTTATTGCTGAAGAGGAGGCCATAGCGCAGGAGTACACCTGCCGTATCGAGGAGGAAGATCCAGATACCGAGGATGATGCAAAAGTCCCATGACTGCATGGAAGCATGGCTATTTTTAGTTTTTTGTTATGCCAACTATTATCATAGAACATTTATTTTCACAGGTGCCATGGCAGATTTTGTAATCTTTTGTCTGATGTTATTTCAGGGTTGGTTTCCTCCATGGAGGCAGCCCCATACATGCGCAACTATGAAAGCAACAAAGGCTGGGATTGGTTAAACACAACTTACCAACTCAGCCTGTAGCATATGTAATGTTTTATTTTCGAATTAATATAGTTTAGCCTCAATTACCAAAAAAAAAAATGACTGATAACCATTAATCATCAACGATTAGCACTAATTCTCGAAAGTGATATATGGAGTAATGTATATGAATTTTATAAAAAGTGGTGAGATTTTGATAATCAAGTGATCAATTTTTAACCCAAAAATAAAAATGCCCGAAAAGACTTGAAATCGATGCTAAATCGAAGTGTTCTTAGTTCTGAATCCAACAACGTTCGTTTCACTTCAATCCTACACAATATGCTTAAGTTATCATGTGCTGGTTGTTTGGCCCAACAACTAAAAATTTAGCAGTATTGTTGACTGGGCAGTGGACTGGGTTGAATGCACGCTGAATCAACAGGATGACTGTGCACGTTGATTGTGTAATTCGAGTCAATGGCAGGCTGCCAAGTGGCACCTTTCGGTTCGTTGAATTTGGCACATTTGATTGGTTGTGGAATATTTTATTTGGACCAATGATGGGTCGCCATGTGGCTCACTCATGGTGATTCGGATCTTGGGGAGAGGCCCCCTAGATCTAAAAAATTGAAATGGATCTGGCAAGATCTGCAAAATTAGAATGCCAGGTAAAGGAGAGAACACATTGTAAATAAAACTACAAAGAAATATTTTTATTAAAACAGAGAATAACTATAAAAGCTATATTGTGGTGGACGATCTGTCCTTTTACAAGATGCGACTTATTACTTATAACATTTTTTAGTTACAATACCATAGGTAAATTCTATGGGTGGGTAAATACTATGGGTGAATGAATACCATGGGAAGATGTCACTTACAATACCATGGGTGGATTCCTTTTACAATACCATGGGTAAAATTCATGTGTGGATGAATACCATGGATGGATACATACCATTGGTGAATGAATACCATGGATTGATGTCACTTATAATACCATGGGTGGATAAATACCATGGGTGTAGGCCATTTTCCATTCAGATCATTCCTCCCTCCTTAAGAAGTAAAGGCCCCCATTGCGTGAAGTTCTCTCCTGAGAAGCATTTGTTGAATATGAAGAGCCAATTAAGATAAGGGTTTTGTGTGATTAACCCATAACCGTGACGAACGAATATCCGATGATAGAGATAACTTGTAATGCTTGTGACCAACTGTGATGCTACAACGTGCGGCCTAGCAAATGGAATTCGATGAAGTGTGGGTTTGTGGATGACCTAGCACCATGACAAACGAATATCCGATGATAGAGATACCCTATAATGTTTCTGACGACAATTCATGGATGACGACTCTCCTGTCATTTTTTGCAGTTTTTAGTGAAACTTTTCAGAGAAATGATTATAGATCTGATCTCCCCTTGAAAAATCACTCGATTTCAAAAAAACAATTTTGGATCCCATGGGCTGCCACGTGGCACCGCAGGTGTTACACCAATTTTTGGTCATCTAATGTGGTACTATTAGATGGACTAAAGTACACCATGTAAGACCAATTTTACCATAGTAAAATTACTTTCACTATGAAAAATAAATTAATAATCCATAATTTATTAAGTTGTTTTTGGTCTAAACAGGAAACCCCATAAGAAATAATTGAATAAATCCTTATTTGTTTGACTTTCCTCAATTAATTAAACCACTTTTTAATTAATATTCATGGTCATATTTAATTCAAACAAGAAAATTAATTAGATAAATTATTATTTATCTTATTATTTTCTAGGAATAATTATTTAAATAATATTCCTTGTTAAATTTGACTAAATCATTTATAAATAATTGAATAAATCACAATTTATCAAATTATTACTTAACCACATTCTTAAAATAATAAACAAATCATTTATTTATTTATTATTTCTAAATAAAGGGATTTGACTAAATTCAAATTCCTTTTCCCTCCAACAAAAATAATAAAATATTCCATAAAAGTTGGATCTAGATTTGGTTAATAATATTTTAATTATGCACCAATATCTAGAATAACTCAATATTTTGTTATAAATAGAAGGGTTTTTCCATTCATTCACTTCATTTTGTTGCCTAGAGATCACTCTTTATCTGTACTTTTGGTTTGACTTTGATTCTCCATTATTGTCATATTTTTCTACTTTTTGCTTGTGAGCTCCCTTTGAGTTCCATTTTTGTCTGGGTCTTCTGCACCATCAAAAGAGAGAGAGATCTTAGATCTGAAGCGCTGAGGAAATACAAAAACCTATCCCATTGAGGGGGACTGGTAACATCTTTTTGTGTTCCCTTCCCAGGTGTCATAATACAAAAAATTCTTTAAAAATTCTTGTATTGTTCATTGGATGCATGGAGCAACTCTTGCTTATTATTTGATGTTTAATGTCTTTAACTGCATAGATTTGGATTTCTGTAGCATTTATTCTAATCACTAAATGCAGATCTAAGGAAATTGACAGCCATCTTTGATGTTAGGGTTGTTTGTTATGCACAGCTAAAGTGAGTTTTTTCGTATGCTTGCGATTAGAATTCACACTAGCAACTGGCAACTCCACAAGGGTTTATAATTATGATCACTGTCTTTTTTCAGATCCATGCATGACCAGCGGCTTCAACCCCTATGGTTTTTCTTCAGCTTCTTATTTCATATTTCTTGATGTTTTTTTTAACCTTTAAAATTCTAAAACAGTAAAAATTATAACTTCCGTGGTGTTTTGGGCCTATTGCGCAGGTAACAGGCATCTGCTGCAGCAAAGACAAAACTCTTTTCTGAAACCTTCTCTCGAGACAGCTAGAAGTGTAGGTCACACTTTTTGGGCCAAAAACTACTACCTTAGCTCTTAGGTAGAAGAAAACAGCCTGAAAACTGCGACCTGAGCGGAAAACAGGTCAGAAACTGTGACCTGTACTTTTTGCGAGATTATTTCTGTGATTTTTCTCGGTTTGTCTGGGGAACTATTTAGGGTTGTTTGACCTCCCTATTCACCCGTCTTGGACCTATATTTTCTTAGTTTTACTCGTCAAAGTAGGAACCAAGCCCCTTACGGCTTAAGTACACTTCCACCTTTTTAGGAGGAGTTTAGCTGAAGTAGGTCCTCTGAGATTTCACTGTTTTTCAACCACTTTTCAGATCTAAATCTGTACTTTTAGATCCATTTTAGATCGGTTATTTATCTATCTAAAACACCTATTTTCAGTTTTTTTGGTCCTCCTTTAGGGTCCCCTCCATTTCCCTTCAGCTTGTAGCCTTTCACCACCTATTTTGCAGAATTTTTCCCTCTAGTTTTTTGTTGTTTTCTGCCCCTCTTTCCAGTAGATCTGACCTTTAGATCCCTGTCCCTCCCGAAATTAGATCCATTGGCCATTTTTTGTGTCTTGACTAGATTTCGAACACCCATATACTAGTTGTTGGGAAGCCCTCCTCCTTGGGTTTTAAATTGATGCATCTTTAGTTGTTTATTTTACTATTGCATTCACTTCCTTTACTGTCATTTTCAGTTTTATTTATAGTTATACATCTTTTTTCCTTTTTTTTCTCTACACACGTCTGGGCTTAATTAAAATTAACACACTTATCACATACACACACACCCTAAGTGAAGAGTGCCTAGTTTACACCGCTAGGCCAAGACTTAAACATTGTAATAAATTGATCCTGCACCTCCATGCCCTTGTTTACCTCTTTTCCTTATTTTTTTCTGTGTCTCTTTACCATCATTGTGCCCCCAAGGCGTTTATCCCGGAGACTCCAAGGCCTTCATCCTCAGTTTCTGTTAGGAAGACTTACCCCACCGCGTAGTGTTCGTGTTCGTCCTCCAGTGAGTCCCCATTCTCACTCTGCTTCTAGTTCATCAGGTTCCCCTTCTGGTTCTATCCCCGAATCTCCTCCACCTTTCACCTTCATCATGTCTGGTTTAGGACCTAATGCTGGTGGCAACCCCGACTCTAATGTTGGAAATGCTACTAGTGGTTCCGCAACATGAACTATTCTGGTTGGCCTAAGCCTTCCCGATTTTAGCTAGTTAATTAATGATCCCATACACCATGATCCTGGTTGGCCTGCTATGCCAACCAAGATTTCTTCAGACATCCCCAAGTTTAAAGGAAATGTTGTAAAGGATCCGACCACCCATGTTCGTTCTTTCCACATGTGGTGTTCGTCTAACTCCATCATCGATGACTCTGTCCATCTTCAGTTATTCCAGCATATGCTTATTGGAGAAGCTTCCAAGTGGTATGTCGACCATGCCTCCTCCCTTCATACTAATTTTGTGACCCTTGCTAAGGCTTTTCTGTCTTACTTCTATCTTCCCCTTTGCTATGACACCGGTACCGAACTCTTGACCTCTTTCCATCAAACTTCTGCTACCCGCTTATCTGACCATATTCAAGAATGGCGCAGAAGGAAGAGCCTATGTCGAGCCCCTGTTTTCGAAGAATGTGTATACATGGACTAGTTTCTTAGATCCCCTTTGCATGTTATTGGCAAAGATGTTGCATCTCACTTCCCTCAGACCCAGGAAGCTGCCCTCCAGATTGCGTTGAAATATGACCTGATCTACACACAATCTGGGTTTATACCATCTTACCTGATCTCCCTAGACCTGGTGGTGCCAATGCACTGGGGGCATCCCATGTCGCCAACAGTATTTTTGGATCCCTTTAAAATCCGTACACTCATCCTCCCATGGGTTATGGTTTCCCTCAAGGAGGGTCCAGCTCCTCCAGCACTTTTCCCCCTCTCGATAGCGTGTATCCAGGATATGGCCCAGATGCCTCATTTTGCCCAACCTATTTACCCCAATGTTTCCCAACCTCCTTATTATCCGTATTTGTAGTCAGGTGCTCCAACTCCAACATTAGCACCTCAACCTCCCTTGCCTTCTTAAACTCCGAAACATCAGCCACCCCCCCCCCCCCCCTCAGGGGCAGGTGTATGCACAACAGAGTGCGACTAATCCTCCTACTTCCAAAAAGAAGAGGAAAGGAAACCAAAACCAAGATGCCCCAGGTAATTGAGGAAAAAATCCCCAAGGGAATACATCTAACACTACAACTCAGCAATAGGGCACTTAGCCCAAGCAGGGCAGGCCTATTCGCACGAATAAACCTTGTTATTGTTGTTGTGTTTATAGTCACTATACTAATGATTGTCCTCTTTTACCTCAGATGCGTCAGATGTGGGAAGCTCAAGCAACATCCTGAGGACAACAAACCTCCCCTTCGGTTCCTCCTAATGATGCCCCTACTCAACCGACTGTGTTTACGAATCCTTTCCCCCAGCAAGGATATGTCACTGCCCAACCCCCTGAAAGTCAGGCGGCCACTCAACCTCCCCCATCTGGTACCTCTGATTACCAGATCCTCATGATGAACTCTGACCAACCTAATACCGTTAACCTCAACCTTCAAACTCAGTCCCATCAGTACACCCAACCACCCGTTATGTCTGCTACTAAGCCCCCGTATTCAAGTCCCATAGAGCCTCTTTCGACACCCAATGGTCCTTTACTGATCCCTCAGTCTAAGGAAGAGGTTCATGCCAAGATCCCCAAGGGACCATTATGCCGAAACACTTCTTCTGGTAAAGCTTCCCACTCCTACAGTATAGTATATGACTTGGCGCAATCCCCTGCCGCCATGTCAATGTTGGAAGTCCTTCAGTTGTGCCCTTCACAACAAAA
Source organism: Pinus albicaulis (assembly GCA_034641835.2). Taxonomy (NCBI): domain Eukaryota; kingdom Viridiplantae; phylum Streptophyta; class Pinopsida; order Pinales; family Pinaceae; genus Pinus; species Pinus albicaulis. The sequence goes on along the minus strand of CM076582.1, from coordinate 1,152,610,999 downwards.
ATCTCTACTAACTTCTTTGGGTCCTTTGGATCCTTCAGATGATCATTTTATTTTCTTTTACATTGAAAAGTTAGAGCATCCCCCCCTTCCTGCATCCGTCGCTTTCCAAATCCCTGTCAAGATCCGGAATGCCAACATCTCCTGTTGTATCATTGACAAGGGGGCATCCAATTGCGTGATGTCCGCTTCTGTTTGGAAGTAGCTTGGATCCCCTGAGTTAGCCCTTTCCACTATCACCCTCCGTGCGTGGGATGGCCACTCTTCCCAGCCCCTTGGCATGTTCCGTAATTGTCCTATTACTCTTGTAGGCAAGACTGTTTGTGTTGACGTTAAAGTCATTGATGCCCCATTAGACTACAAAATTCTATTGGGTCGTAGCTACACTTATGTGATATCTACTGTCCCATCTTTGGTTCATCATAAGATGTTATTTCCTCATAACGAAAATATCGCCACCATCGTTCAGTTGACATATTACGAACCGAAGTCCCAAACCTCTCTAGAGTCCATTATCTCTTTGGTGGCCAATAAACAAGTAGTTGAACCTTCGACCAGTGTCTCACCCGGAGTCTATAAATATTCCTCTTTTATTGCTTCATTCCTTGGTCTCTCCCCTCCTATCTATGACCCTAGCTTGTCGAATTTTTTCACGATGCAATCGTTTCGGTCCGACCTCAAACGGACTGGTTCAAATAGCCAATAGCCCCACCCTCTGCAACCTACTTCTAGTATTTTGACTCAGCCTTCAGGAAATCCTCCTCAAGGCCCCTCATCTGTAATTGGTGTCCATGATCCTAGCTACCCCCCTGGTACGGTTCCCCCTGGCCTTAACCATCTCGGAGTTGTCCCGCTTGGCCAATACCCCTCTGTCCAGATACCGTTTCTTGCTCCCCCTTCTGGAGTATTTTCGGTACCTGTTATGGCTACCTTATCTCTTCCCAACATGACCCTAGGGATCCTAGTCTAGTACATAGATCCCCCAGCCAATACTACGTCTGTTCAACCCAAAAATTATACCACTTTTACCTCGGTCCAACCGATCGCCATGACCCCTCCCTTTGATTTTGTGCCTCAGCCACCTCAACAGAAACCTACTCCTGTTGCGAAAGCCTCAGGTGAGGGGGGAAAAATCTGCAAGAAGGCACCTAAGGATAAGGATGTCCAAACAACTCCTGCTCCTCCACAACCTCCAAAGCATACACCCCTATGTTATTTGTATGATGTTGTCGGTCATGCCACCCATACTTATCCTGAATTGCCTCGTATCAAGCCCATGGTCAATGTCACGTTTCCTGAGTCTAAGGTCCTTGAATCCCCTGTTACTTTACCGAATGTAGCCAAGAAACCCAAGAATGTGCACACAAACTACCCTTGTGCTTTGTGTGATCTCCATGGCCACTTTACCTACCTCTGTCCCCGCCTTGCAGACTATTGCACCTCTTTGGACGTATTTTTCCAGTATGAGGTTGACCACCATGAGTCCGCCTCTCCTTACTTGCGTGATATGCTTCAGGGGAACCAGAGGACCTATCCACTCCCATTGAGATTCCCCCTCCCGATGTCCATATGATAGAGTCTTTGGCCACTATCCTCTACCTGTCATCATCTATGATATCCACGGTGGAAGACCCCACCGGGGCTTCCCCTTCTGTTTCACCTGACCTCCCTTCAACGATCACCTTGGGCTCAACATCGATGGATCCTTTGTCTACTTGTTTTTTGGTCACCCTCCGTGATGATGCACATGTGAACCTTTCTTATCATGATGATGAGTTAGGTAGCTTTGCCACGTCATGTGGTTATCCTTCCACCAGTCACCCCATCTTCTACTGTGATGACGACATCATGGACGCCTTTTCCACCCCTGACTTCATCTATCCAGCCCATAAGAAAAATGGCACCATCCATGTCTATGGTGAATTTCACGACCTAAGCACAAATTGCCCCCAAGGTAGTTCCCCCACACCATCCTCTTTTCAGTGTGCGGGGGGGGGGGGGGGGTATAAATCCTACCCATAACATTCCCTCTAGCAGTGCTTGTTTGATTTTCACCTTGTGTTCAGGTTGCCAGCATTGTTCATCATCCTTTCATTTATTTTCTTGTGGCACATTTCAGATGGACCCCCCATCCACACCATATATCGGTTATGTTGACGGTGCAAGGCACTACTCCCGGAACCTAGCCTCGATAGCCTGGGCTATTTTCACCCCCTTGCATTCGCTTATCCTCCCTAACAGCGTATGCATTGGTACTACCACCAATAATCAGGCCAAATATGATGTATTGAGAGATTTTTTAGTCGATGCCCTTGACCGTTGCATCCTCCACCTTCATGTTTGTTTAGATTCTTTACTGCTAGTCATGCAATTGAATGGTGTCTATCGTGTGCATAATCCTGTCATTTTTAGAAGATATTTATGAGTGAAGCTATTAATGCGAGAATTTGAAATCATTACATTCTGTCATGTACCTAGAGCCCAAAATAAATATGTAGGTAGCAATGCAAACAATATTCTAGCTTGACATTTATCACATGAATTTCACACAAGACAATAACCATAAACCATAAAATGATGCATATCCATAATATGTGTCACTCAAATATACAATGTTTTGGAGTCCATTAACTACGATACATATGACATGCCCATAGCATGTTTCAAAATCAAAACCGGGGGCACCTCATGGCCCTACATTTAATCACTATCTGGAGGATCCCGGGCCAATGGCTCAACTTCGGCAGCCTGTAGATTGCGCATCCCCTGTTAGGCCATCTCCATGCACTGCATGAATCCTTGCCACTCTGAGAGTAGATGAATAAATGACTCTATGTACTGGTCTTCTAAGTCCTACCAGCTGTGCCCAGAAACTCTGGTCAGAAGCCTCTCACATCTATGGCAGATGTCCTACATGTTAGGAAACCGTGATTTAGCAGATTGGTAGACCAAATGAACAGGGTAACATAAGACCGGTCTTTGGAGTCCTAGGACCTAGCCTTCTCGGACTCAGAGTGGGCTCTCTCTATTGTATGAAAAGGATGTGAACTTGTTTGCTTTAAGGGTTTGATTTTAGGCTAGTTGTTAAGTGTAGGGTTTGTTGTTTTTTTGGTTGGGTAAGATGGTTCAGTAGAATAGGTGAAGTGAGAGGTCTTCAAATCATTAGGCTATGGAGTCTATGAAAGTCCTGGAGATCTCAACAATGAAACAAGATGCATAATAGGGAAAATCTAGCTTGGTCAATTGGATCCTTAAGGTATGTGTGAAGTTAAATGAACAATAAGTTTGTGAACATAGTAGGTGTATAAGGGCAGTAAAGAATCCTTAAACCAATACTTTTAATCAATAGACAGGGCAAACCAGTAACTTTTTGATTCAAGTTAGGTAAATAAGCATTCAAGGCAAACATTCCAATAAAATATAGAAGGCAAGAAACTCATTTAACGTCTAGTGATTTCACCTTCAAGGTTAGAAAACATTCAAGATAACAAATAACTTTAATCAATGAAGAGGGAATGCCTAAACATCAATGATCAAGCTACAAAGAACTTTAAGGAAACTTCTCAAGCATGGACAAAGGGCATGATCAAAACATGGTCTCTTTGGCTAAAACCTAACAAGTAATACTTCAAAGAGAGATTCTAAAACAAAGTTTAAATATCATCAAATAGGCAGGGCTAACCATAAAACATATTTGAAACTACTGTATTGAACCATTCATGGAATGAACAAGCATAGGTAGATCTAAGGAGAAGCTAAGAATTCCTTAAAAAAACCCAACAGAGGAAAACATCAATGCAATAGACAACAGGAAGGACTAAGGTGCCTCCAACAACATTTCCGAGCCTATAATATTCTGTTCTACTGCAGCATAGAAGGATGGAAGCATAATGAAACATGAGAAAACAAAAACATGAAAGAGAAGCACTTCACCAATAACCAAGCTCAGGGATCCTACAAGCTATCCTCCTTCATCATTAATCAAAGCTATCCTCCTCCATCTTCAAACTCAAGAAAACCATGTATTGCTCTCAAAACTCATCAAATGGAAACCTTTACAATGGAATATTCTGCTCTATTTATCTTAGCAAGTGAGGAGGTGGAAACCATAAGAGGCTTCTAGAAACACTAATTTCATCATAAATGTCATTTATGTGCTTGAAGACCATGCAAGGCCCAAGACACATAATATCTAAGATAATAAATGAGAGATAACATAACATAACTCCTGAATCAAATTTGGAGTGATTTTCCCAAGAAAACATTAAAAAATATTTTTTCCATCAATTTGTGTGTTTTGTTGACTTTTTGGCCAAAAACACACAGTGCTGTCCATAAGCGCAATGCCACCTTAGGCAGAAAATAGGTCCTGTTGTAGCTAAGTTTTGGGAGCCTTACCGTTGTCGAATTTTTCTTCGTGATGGCTCGTTGGAAAGCTTGATGAGTCCTCGTTCTAGATATGTTTTTTTTTTAATGATTGAGCACCTGTAACCTGTTCAAAAAGTTAAATCCCAAATACTGCTTTGAGCACAGCGCCTGGCCTGAAAAGGAGGCAGAATGGTGAAAAATGAGGTGTTTTTTGACCTTTTGAGGGGTCAAAACTGCTCCAATTGCTATGAAATTAGGTGAGAATAGTGTGATAGCCATGAGGAATCCAAAAATTTAGATTTTTCCCTCTGAGGATACTCGAGGGAAAAACGTAGCGCCAGTGGCTCTGCGCTAATAGGCCTTAGCAAAAAACCAACATTTGTCAAAAAATTCCCTACGCATAGCGCCTTTTGTAGAGGGAATTTAGAGTCCTTCACGATGTCCAAATTGGGCCCATGATAGATTTTTGGAAAGCGTGTCCTATATAATTTCCAAATATACCATTTTTTCTCTGATTAAAGTTGATTTTCCCTGTCAAAAGTTGATTCTCCCAAGACTGGTCAAAAAGTGATGAATGATGGTGCAAAAATGTAGAGTGCTGGTGCAAAAAACTTTTTGATGCCTTCCTCAAGTCAAAATTGATCTCATGATATCTCATTGGAAATCTAGTCCAATCTAGTTGTCGTTGACCCATCAAGAAAGTCATTTGGATACTCCAGCTATGAGAAAACCTGATTTTCCCAAGGTCACTCTAGAAGTTCAACAATTCTCTTGTGACACATGTATTTTTGAAATTTCTCCCAAACCATGATACCTATGTAAAATATGAAGGAGTTTTTTTATTATTGGAGCTATTATAGAAAAAAACCTCTCTCACTTTTGTCAAATTCATCCCTGTTTGGTCAGAAACATAGTTTGAAGAAAAACTGGCCCTAGGTGTGGCAAATGATTTGTCTTTGGAATGGATTCTTGGAAAATGATGGAGGCATGATGTTTATGAGTTGGTATGGCTTTATTCTTGCTGATATGATCTATCATATGGATCCTTTTCTCATATTCCTCCTTTCCATATCAAACCCTTACTTAGTTGGAAGAGGAAATTAGGGTTTGGTATAGGGGATTTAGGACTACCTTGTAGAGGGAGGGGAATGAAGGGGTTAAGGGTTGTCTAAATTCTTGGGGAAAATTTTGGGGATAGGGATAGATGTTAGAGAGTAGGGGAAAGTTTAATTTCAAGGATTCAGTGAGGGGAAGGGGTCCAAAAGGGCAAAACACAGGCCTAGTCTCAAAAAGTGTCAAATTGTGGCAATAGACTAGGTTTTGTAGAAAAATGATGAGTTTGAGGGATAAGAGTGATGGGAAGTGTTTATGAAGGTATATTAAGGATAGGGGAAGGTGTAATAACATCAAGATACAAGCCTTGTTTATGATTTAACCATGGAAGTCATGAAACCAAGGAAATTTCCCTAAAAAACCCTAGTTTTCCTGTCTTCCTTGCTGCAAGATGTCATCATTGAGTATCAGACCTCTTACCTTATCAATTTCTTCTGCTAGTTGGCCTCTTATTACTTTTGAAAAAGTGTCATGATAGCCCATTACCTTATGTGCAAACTTTAAACACATGAAACCCTAATTGACCTAGTGGGGATTCTTTGACCTCTCTTTGACTAAAAATTGGTTTGGAATCTTCAAGTGTAAAAATAGAGTATTGAAAAAGTGGTGTTTTGAAGATCCAAATTCAATGGAATTGATTTATATAAAGAGTCTATAGAGATAGTTTAGAGACCATCAATGCTTGAGGAACTTGGGGATCATGGTCATGAGTTAGGCTTGTAGGAAACCCTAGATGGAAAATGGAGTTATGGGCAAGGCAAAAACAGAGTGAAGAGGTTATAGGTGAGAAAATAGGATGTAGATGAGTGGCATAAGCTCATGAGGGGTCTTTTAGGAGTGGTAGGTTAACCATGGAATGAAAAAATAGTAGAATAGTGAAAAATTTGTTATAATGATAATGAAGGCAGTGAGATTTCTAAAACTCACAATATTCAGGAATATTGTTTTTAAAAATCTAGAACTAGTCTATAGTCATATACAGATAGTAAAAATTATGGATGATTAACACTCCAGGAGGGCCACAACATCCTCATTCTGCATTCCCCTCGATCCACTGGGTCCTGTAGCTCCTGATACTGCGGGCCATCCCATATAATTGGCCGATTTTACCAGTGATATATACCAAAAGTGAATGAATCAGTACCATATAAAATACTATGAAACTTAAAAATGCACAATAAAAGATAAGCAACTTGTCACTTACCATCTGGCAGTAGTGGCAAGTCTGGGTCCCCATGATAACTCATCCCACTATAGGGATAGTCGTCTATGTACAATGCTGATCCCAATGCGAAAAGAACTCGGGTCGGAACACCCGTCCGACTAGCCCACATCCCCCTCTACATAGTGGCCAACCCCAACGGTGCATCCTGGGCTCTCGCGGTCCCCCATCCTGAATCTATATACGAGGCCGAATTTTCGGGATCTTCTCAAAGAAGAGCGAGCAAAGCACTGTGCCATATGCACAATTATGGTTCACCTGCCGCTTGAATAGTGGCAGCTATCATTTCACTGAAGAAAACATCATCTAGGCCCACCCATAGTAGGTCCCACTCAATACACTCTTAACAAGATCATTTGACCCCCAGTGATGTGGTGGAGTGCCTGGTTGCCCAGGATACGTAGCACTATTGTGGCCACAACACGAGTCTCTAGCCTCTCTAGATATCCGATCAGTATCTGTAATATTCCTAATTAGCCCAAGCTAATAGGAATATTCCATTTTATTTTTCTTCCTGTTTTCATGAATAAATGTGTAAAGGAGGATCAATAAAACTCCTAAATCAACAAAATAAATCAATGCCCCATGTGAACAAGGCTAAATCTGGGCTGATTTAATAAAACACCCTTATGTGTGAAAGGGATTGAGGCATTTGACTGGATCAACAGGACCAAATCCACAGTGCTGACGAGGTGCAATGAACCTCCTAGATGCACAACACAGTTCTATTTGGAGTCTACACATGTGAATGGAGCTAAACCTTTGAGATGGTTTAGGGTTTTGCAAGAATTTCATCTTATGAAAGGCAGAGGGGACAACAAGAGAAGGTTGTTTATGGTATGAAATTTTATGAAGATATTTTCTGTTTAGAAATTTCTTATTCTCTTGGTTTTTTAGCAGATAATAGTGTTGTTTAGCACTGGGTGTTCCTGATTGGGAATCCCACCTCTTCCATTGAGTAGCTCTTGGAGGAGTCTTGCATTTCTTGTCCACTATCAGGCATTTGGCCAAGCTTCATATTCCAACTACAACGCATATCCTGTTGAGGGTTTGGTTTTCCTTGTAAGCCGCAGCAAGTGGAGGCTAGATTTGCTCAGATCTAGGCCATTCTAGTGCCTCTTTTCAGTGGGAGAGTCATCTATTCCATTGACAAGAGTGTATTAGCTATTAGAGCTTCATATCTATATCTTGGCATCAGGCCAAACTGTTATTAAAGCCTATAGTGCAGTCCATCTTCCTATACTGCGTTATTTGCAAAGGAGAGTTTGCAGGGAGTTTTGGCACACTTTTGGGAGAGAGATCTCTAGTGTTGGGAATCTTCCCTTCACTGTGGTGATCTGTGGATTACAGATATAATCCATGTTATATTCATATATGATCTGAATACTCTTGTATTTACTTCATAATTTCTGAATCATTCTGTAGATTTGCTGCATAAGATCTCAGATCTACTCCATGTACTACATGTTTTGCTGAAAACCCCAAGGGGCATTTGTAGAGGAGCCTTTATAGTGTACAGATATGATATAGATCTAAATTTTTGTACACAGATCTGCTCTAGATATGAAGTGTAACATACTATTGTTTCAGCCAATAAAAATAATTTTGTCAAGCTTGTTCAGTCATTTCCTATGGTTGCAACACCTCATTATTGAGGATTTCTTCATCTAAATTCTTCTATTTTCTATTCTATGATGTATGGGATTCAATATAATATTGATATGCTGATGTAAATGACATGATTGAGCCTACATATTGGCCTCCTACATATATTTGGCTGAACTACATTATTTTCTGAGCAGTTTTGTCACATAGTGTTGCAGTCCCATTCTTGGGCATTTTCTAAGCTGTACTAGGTATGGGAGACCTATTTAACCCACCTAGAAGGATTTGTTTTTGATTCCCTCTTGGATTCAAGTCTTATATTGTCATATCTAAGGGATCCAAGGGTTGGTTTCCAATCCTGTAGCATACATTCCTGAAAAATTCTTTTTTTAGGCATGCCTTGCTAGCAGTCCCAATTTGGGGATATTACAGTGGTATCGAAGCAACTTTCTTGGCACAGCCTATGCTTTCTTTGAAAGAGGAAATATATCTTTTCATGAAAAGAAGAGACTGAAGAAAAACATGAATTACACTAAAGACAAAGAAGACAAGGGTCCAAACCCTTCATCTGGAAGATTGAAAGGGAAAAAGTTCTCAAAAACTCTGTTCCAAACCATGCATGAGCTGAAGAATGAAATCTGGGGAATGAGGAATGAAAGACAAGAAGATATTTTGAAAAGGTTTGTACATGAAGGAAGCCCCACTACTTCATATGATGTGTGTGAGCATTCAGCCACACAATCTGATCTACAACATTGTAGCATGCCTACATTCCTTGCAAGAGGAGAAGAAGAAGGAGAGACACCAAAAGGGGAGACTCTTGGTGACTATCTCCAAGAATATGAATCTCAGTCTAAGAGATTCAAAGAGTATCTAAGCTTCCCAGATTTTTGTCAACTCAAAGAAGAAAGAAGATCCAACAGAAATATGAGAAGAAGAGGGTGCATGCAACACACCTTGGGTAGAAGTTTTCTACCTACTTTTGATGGGTCACCTGAGAGCTCAGCCAAGTCTTAGGTAAAGAAGTTGGACACATATTTTCAGCTGCATCAAGTTTTTGAAGAAGAATCCATAAGAGTAGCAGCGCTGCACCTCCAAGGTAAAGCATATGCCTGGAGGTTATTTGAGTCTTCTTCATTGAAAAATGTAAACATCTCTACTTATGCAAAGTTCACTAGGAGGTTAGTGAAAAGATTTGATTCTATGCCATCTTAAATTTCTTTGGGTAAACAAATTAAGCCCAAGAAATCAGAAAATTTGCATGAGATGGAAAGATCCATGAAGATAACTCCATTTCAAAACACTGTTGAAGGGGTTAAAGATCTGCTACATGATTTTCCAAGGGCAAAGGGCCCACTTCAGCAAGAACATTCTTCTCAAGAAGAATATATGAGTGTTCCTTTCTCAAGGAGAGATCAAGAGAAAGGATCTCTTATTGATGAGGCATACTCCATTGATGAGGAGAAGAAAGAATAAGAGTTGAAAGGTTCCTCCAACGTTGTGACAGCAGGAGGAGATCTATTTTTATTGAGAGATGGAGATGAAGCCATTGATTCCACTGAGAGGGATCTTGTATCTTTTCAAAAAGGCCCCAAGGATCCTATACATGAAGAGGATGAGCAACATGTGTCTATGATGATAGACAATGAGACAAAAAAATGGAGGGAATGTGTTCCAACATTGCATCCAATTTTGGGAACACACACTATGATAGATCAGTCCTTTGTGATCAAGACTCTTGACACCAAGGGGATGATGGGTGTTCATGAGTTAATTGCATCTAAAGAGGGCACCTTAGACTGTGAGATCTTGCAAAAGGTGGGCGATGAAGAAGAATATGGGGAAGTTGCTCCAATGCCCACTTATCATGATACTTCCACACATTAATTAGAGATGGATTTGCGCAGTGGAAGTAGCCATAATATGCTCCCATATGTTATTCACATGGGAATGAGCCATGAGACATAATTATCTTGTGGTATACCACCTAGGAGACCCCATGATTCAGATTTGATGAAAGATGTTTCATGCATTGATGCTCCTTTCATAGATCCAAGGAGGAAGGGAGCACTAGAAGACCATGCTACAATGCTGAGAGTATGGGGAAAGTACAAGGAGAGGGAAAGAATTTTTCCCTTAACATCACTATCCATTCTCTCATCTCATACTGCGCTGAGAAAATATGCTGCAAGGATGAAGGATGACACCATCATGAAGCAAGGAAGGCCATCCTTGAATCAGAAGGCAAACATGTTTGGAGGATCCTCTTCCATACATGTTGAGAGATGGTGGTCACACATGCATACTTTGGAAAAACCAAGGAGGTTTTGGATAGATGATAGCCTTCCATGGGAGACTAACTTCCAAGAACTTGCATTTTCTTTTTATCATGTGCATGTGAAAGGAGGGCAGCCAGGAAGGAATGAAAACCTTCCACCTTGTACCTTTGGCATGGGAGGTGTCAAGGAGGAGAAAAATGGGAAGCTTGGCTTTCCAACATACACCTTTGACATGGGAGATGTCAAAGAGAAGAAAAAAAACATGGAAGACACTTTAGATGACACATTATCAGCACTGTCATTGTTGGGCACATTAGATCCCTATTGGAAATCCCAACTGCTGGTGGAATATTCCAAGGATCTTCATACTTGCATGATTCTTGATGACTTGCTGCATGAGGAAAGATATTCAATCCTTGATGGATTCATCTATAATCATGGTAGGATCTTATTGTCTAGAGCTTCCAAGCTCAAGGAGAAGTTACTACAAAGGGCTTAAGAAGAGTTCTATTTCAGCCACACATATTCTATGAAGCTCAACAACATCATCTTGAGGAGTTATTATTGGGAGGGCTTTGAAGAAGAACTATATCATCATTTTCAAAGATGCAAGAACCTTGTGGAGTTGGAGCAGCAACAAGACTCTATGATAGAGTTATTTCAGCCACCTCTCCCTACCTTGGAAGGAGGAGAGAGATCCATACACCACTCCACTTGTAAAAGGAGAAATTTGGGTGAAGAACATACATATGTAACACATGTTTCATTTTCTGTTTGTATACATTCTTTCACTATTTTTATGCAGGCCATGACTCCAAGGAGGAGTGATATATCTTGTAGATCTCATGGCAAATATTGGGCCACAAAAATTTCTGAATTTGGCCACTCCCTTGGAAGGAAAAGGGAGATTTTACTACATGATGGGTGCTTCCCTAAGGAACCAAATTTATCTCACACCTTCAGCTATGGTAAGATGGTATGGGCAGCAAGTAAGTGGTGGGAAAACCACTTACCACATCTTGATTAGATACAAGTAGGGGATGCTCTGCGTTGGTTCCAGATATGGGACTATGATCCACCTCCATGTGCACACATCTCTGCTTTTTTGTAAATTGTTTTGATCCCCTATATTGATGATGTACTTGTACTTTTTATGGGGATGTATGGAGGAAAGAGGGAAGGCATGCATGTGCCCTATGGGATGACTACACTCCCTGTACTTTCTGTCATATATTTTAGGGAGGGAATTGGGTAAACCATGATTGTTTCATGTGATTTATTGTTTCCTTATGGGATGAACTGTTTGCATCTCATGAGAAAATTGTCGGAACAAGTCATGGATGGATGGATTGGTGATCACTTAGCTTATGGGAGAAGCTTATCATTTGTTGGTGTCACCAATGAAGGAGGAGATGAGTTGCAACACTCAACTTATCAGTTGCTTGAGGACAAGCAACATTTTGGAGGGGGGGACTGTAATATTCCTAATTAGCCCAAGCTAAAAGGAATATTCCATTTTGTTTTGCTTCCTATTTTCATGAATAAATGTGTAAAGGAGGATCAATAAAAATCCTAAATCAGCAAAATAAATCAATGCCCCATGTGAACAAGGCTAAATCTGGGCTGCTTTAATAAAACACCCTTATGTGTGAAAGGGATTGAGGCATTTGAATGGGTCAACAGGACCAAATCCACAGTGTTGACCAGGTGCAATGAACCTCCTAGATGCATAGCGCAGTTCTAGTTGGAGGCTACACATGTGAATGGAGCTAAACCTTTTGAGATGGTTTAGGTTTTTGAAATACTTTCATCTTATGAAAGGCAGAGGAGACAACAAGAGAAGGTTGTTCATGGTATGCCATTTTATGAAGATATTGTCTGTTTAGAAATTTCTTATTCTCTTGGATGTTTAACAGAGAATAGTGCTGTTTAGCACTGGGTGTTCCTGATCGGGAATCCCACCTCTTCCATTGAGTAGCTCTTGGAGGAGTCTTGCATTTCTTGTCCACTATCAAGCATTTGGCCAAGCTTCATCTTCCAACTACAACACAGATCCTGTTGAGGGTTTGGCTGTCCTTATAAGCTGCAACAAGTGGAGGCTAGATCTTCTCAAATCTAGGCCATTCTAGTGCCTATTTTCAGTGGGAGAGTCATATATTCCATTGACAAGAGTGTATTAGTTGATTGAAGCTTCAGATCTATATCTTGGCATCAGGAAATTTTTTTCTTAAAGCCTACAACGCAGTCCATCTTCCTATATTGCGTTATTTGCAAAGGAGAGTTTGCAGGGAGTTTTGGCACACTTTTGGGAGAGAGATCTTTAGTGTCGGGAATCTTCCCTTCACTGCGGTGATCCGTGGATAACAGATCTAATCCATGTTATATTCAGATATGATCTGAATACTCTTGTATTTACTTTATAATTTCTGAATCATTCTGCAGATATGCTGCATAAGATCTTAGATCTACTCCATGTACTACATGTTTTGCTGAAAATCCCAAGGGGCATTTATAGAGGAGCCTTTCTAGTGTACAGATCTGATATAGATCTAAATTTTTGTACATAGATCTGCTCTACATTTGAAGTGTAACATACTACTGTTTCAGCCAATAAAAATAACGCTGTCAAGCTTGTTTAGTCATTTCCTATGGTTGCAGCACCTCATTCTTGAGGATTTCTTCACGTAAATTCTTCTATTTTCTATTCTATGATGTATGGGATTCAATATAATCTTGATATGCTGATGTAAATGACATGATTGAGCCTACATATTGGCCTCCTACATATATTTGGCTGAACTGCGTTATTTTCTGAGCAATTTTGTCACATAGTGTTGCAGTCCCATTCTTGGGCATTTTATAAGCTGTACTAGGTATGGGAGACCTGTTTAACCCACCTAGAAAGATTTGTTTCTGATTCCCTCTTGGATTCAGGTCTTAGATTTTCAGATCTAAGGGATCCAAGGGTTGGTTTCCAATCCTATAGCATACATTCCTGAAAAATGCATTTTTCACGCATGCCTTGCTAGCAGTCCCAATTTGGGGATATTACAGTATCCGTGTCTCTTTCACATGGAGACCCGGTCGAAAATGGCACTCTACAAACTCCATAATCTTCCACCCTCGTGGTAACACTGGCTGTGTGTTTCCCACCATCCCCAATGGCGGGAGACCGGTCAGGAAATATATATCTTGGATAGTTAGCTCAATCTGGTGCCCCTGCACCCTAAAGATCTCATGATTCAGATTCCAATAGCTGACAATTCAGGCCAAAAAGGGCTCCCCTGCTCTCATCAAAATTTTCTCCACAAAATTCAGGACCCCAAACCTGGCCAATGCAGCATGGACTACCTAATCCTATAGGATCTCAGACCGTAATGTGTCTAGGTCTGTCTCTCTCCAATTGATCCTCAAATTTGCCATATATGCACAAAACCATCATGTTTGTCAGTGTACAGAAAGGAAATACTACATCATAATCATAAAATCCCAGCTCTCAGCCAAAAAACAGCACAAAAACCCCTCTCTCTAACAAGTCACACTTTTCAGGCCATTCCTGGGGCAGGTCACACTTTTCAGGCCATTCCTGGGGCAGGTCGTAGTTTTCTGCCCAAAACCTGCCACCCAGGTCGCAGAAAATTCCCCAAAAAGTGTGACCCGACCGTGAAGAGGAGCAGGGGTCTATTCCTGATCTTTGGGTGCCTAAACTAAAACTTTAATCCACTGAATTGAAAGATTATGGTTAGGCCTCTTACTAGCAACTGACGGATCTCGATTCCAACGGTCGGGTTGTCCGCTATCGCAATATTTAGGGTCTTTTGTCCTCTCTACATTCACCACATCGACAGTTGCAAATGAACCAAATTGGAGGGAAAATACCTTATTAAAAGAGAAACCCCATATATTTCTTTCACCCACTGCGACCAAACCGTAGCTCAGTTTGGAAAACTGTTAGCACTATTGGAAAGCTCTCACCGAGCTCTCAAATGGGTATCCTTTTGTTTTTGGTGATTTGATACTTCACCTAGACACATTTTTTCCAAGAAGCATCACTTCACTGCTCCTCAAAATCGAATTTATTCACTTGCAACACTTGTACTTGGGGCACCACCTTGCCTTCCTACTTGTCCATGCTCGTGTCAATTTTTGTCATGAGTAACCATCTTGTACTCATGTTTTCATGGTCCCCACTGGGTCTATTCTTTGTGGCAGCATCATCGAGTCACCCTTGTATAGAGGATCCGAGTTGAGTCATCATCACATCCATGGATTTTGTCCCGAGTCCCTTTGTATCCCGCCACTGTCCTCCATCCTTCATTTCTTTGTTCCTCTCTCATATCAAACATTTTGGCCTTCAATCATACTGTCCCATATCTCCTTCGAATTAGTGTCAGTAGCTGCCAGGTCATCCATGCCCTTTATGATCTAACAAGGGAAGTCATCAGCCCGCTACTCAGTACCCCCCATTCCACCATCATCCTTGGTGTCATTCTATCAGTCTCTCTACTATTATCCCTCATGCCTTAATTGAGGCTCCCTTATTGCCTCACCTATGGCGAACTTCCTTCTGTCAGCATCAACTTATTCATTCTAGAAGACAGGTCTAGAGGGTGGTGTACCTTAGTTCCAACTTCCACTCTTTTTTTGTGCCTCGGATCAGGCAAATAGACCCTTTATTTCCCTTTGACTTGATTGTTTCTCAGTTCCAGCTCCTCATGGCATGATCAATATCCATATACTTGATGGTTTAGTGATGCAAAAGGATTCCCGTGTGTGTGTTAGATGTTTCAGACCTCATGAGGGGGTGGCCCTTTAGGTAGCCCCCCACATGCCCGGATGACCTCTCTGCTATAGCCTTGGATGCATCTCCATAGATTCGATGGTTCCGACCTCAGCCGCTTGCAATTCCTTTTTAGTTTGCATGTATCAGTCAGATTTTCAGAGCCCTTTCTCGTGTTACAGGGCCTCTTTGGTTGTACTTATGTCTCATGTACTCATATATTGTTGTATAAGTCCCGGCTGTTGTCCTAGGCATAGTATGTATGTGGGATCCATTATCATGTTTTTATTTGGCCCATGTTTATGCCAGTGTGTACTATATAGTTCAGTCCCTTATTCTTTGTACTTTGTTATCTCGGCAGGCATAGGTATGCCTCCCCCGCCTCATGTAGAACCAGGTACTCACTCATAAAAGAGACTTGTCACGACTCACACCCATAAGTCTCGCCTCCTTAGGGTCTTGTCCTCTCGCGTTTCAGTCTGCCTTACATTTCTCTCTCTCTAACTCCCCTTCGGTGTTTAGTGATTGAGTTCTTACAACATACTTTGGTCATACAATTAGCTCCTAACGCTCACACGTTGGGGGGAAATCTGTTACACCAATTTTTGGTCATCTAACCTGTTACTATTAGATAGACTAAAGTACACCATGTAAGACCAATTTTACCATAGTAAAATTGCTTTGAGTATGAAAAATAACTTAATAATCCATAATTTATTAAGTTGTTTATGGTCTAAACAGGAAACCCCATGATGAATAATTGAATAAATCCTTATTTTTTTGATTTTCCTCAATTAATTAAACCACTTTTTAATTAATATTCTTAGTCATATTTAACCCAAAACAGGAAAATTAATTAGATAAATCATTATTTATCTTATTATTTTTTAGGAATAATTATTTAAAACAATATTTAAATAATATTCCTTGTTAAATTTGACTAAATCATTTATAAATAATTGAATAAATCACTATTTATTTTATATTACATAACCACATTCTTAAAATAATAAATAAATCATTTATTTATTTATTATTTCTAAATAAAGGGATTTGACCAAATTCAAATTCCTTTTCCCTCCAACAAAAATAATAAAATATTCCATAAAAGTTAGATCTAGATTTGGTTAATAATATTTTAATTATGCACCAATATCTAGACTAACTCAATATTTTGTTATAAATAGAAGGTTTTTTCGATTCATTCACTACCTTTTGTTGCTTAGAGATCACTCTTGATCTATACTTTTGGTCTAACTTTGATCCTCCATCATTGTTATATTTTTCTACTTTTTGCTTGTGAGGTCCCTTTGAGTTCCATTTTTGTCTGGGTTTTCTGCACCTCAAGAGATAGAGATCTTAGATTTGAAGCGCTAAGGACATACAAGAACCCATCCCATTGATGGGGACTGGTAACATCTTTCTATGTTCCCTTCCTAGGTGTCATAATACAATTTTGTTTTTTGAAAATCCTTGTCTTGCTCATTGGATGCATGGAGAAACTATTTCTTATTATTTGCTGTTTAATGTCTTTAACTACATAGAGTTGGACTTCTGTAGCATTTATTCTGATCACTAACTGCTGATCTAAGGAAGTTGACAGCCATCTTTGATGTTAGGGCAGTTTGTTATGCACAACTAAAGTAAGATTTTTTCATACGCTTGCGATTAGAATTCACACTAACAATAGGGTCAACAAAATTTTTGGATCAACGGGCTGACTATTCAGGTTGATTATTTAATTCGGGCCAATGGCATGCTTCCAAGTGGCACCCTCTGGTTGGTTGAATTTTGGGTGTATTTGATTGGTTATGGAATATTTTATTTGGACCAATGATGGGTTGCCACGTGGCCCACTCATGAGCTTCCATGTGGCACCGTAGGGTCAGCAAAATTTTTGATATAGGTTAGCCAAAGGCCCAATCAAGATTTGAACCTATGAATTCTATTCCAACGACAAAACACTCTATCGATACACTACACAATGACTATTTTTAACATATTGGTAAAACCGATATATAAGGATTAATTGCTGCCCATTTGGGAGAAGGGGCTGGGCCTAAGCCCCTGGTCTACTGCACACCATAGAAACTCATTCCAGGGTTTAGGGCTACGCCGAAGGGGGTGTGGGTTAAGGCCCAACCCTCAACCCCATGTGGCCCATATGGCCATGATTTTCAGACTTAAGGGGTTAGTGGTGAAATTAATGATCCTACAAAATGCACTGGTGGAGGGAGGAATTGTCACTATGTTAGCGAAAACATGGTGGATTTGTAGGACAATTAGAATGTTGGTCGAATTTGTAGGACAGTTAACAATAAAATTCATGGGAGAGCTTTGAAGCTCATATCTTTTTGACTTTTGCTAAAATTGAGCTCAGAAAGAGTCCATTTAGGAATTTTTGGATGTTCTCGATCTAATGGTGACCTCTAATTTCTCATTTGAGCACATTTAAGGGGCCTTTTTGTAGGTTGAAGACCAAGGGTGTATAGATCAATCAAGCTTTTGAAGAAGTTATGGAAGATGTTTGAGCATGAAGAAGGTCTTGTAGGGGTTTTCTCACCTTCAGAAGTCCATTGCAACAACTATTACTTGTAGGGTTCAACTTAGGTTTACTTTTCTCTTTATTTCATGTTGAGAGAAGTTTTGTTTATTCTCTTTAATGTGTAATTTAAGTGCTCACATGTTTAGCCCATTTTAGTTGGATTATGGGATTTGTGTAGGAGATGCCTTGTATTTCTTCTTTATGTGAGAGTTATTTGCAGGAGAACATTACCTTGTAGGGGTAATAGCCACATGTTTCCATAAACAAACTGTTTATGTACACCCTTTTCTAAATTGAGTATATGGATTGATCTAGCTATGTTGGAAGACCTAGAGATTCAACCGAGGAGGGGTGAACTCCGTCAACAAATATTTTTTTATGCTCTTCATTATGCCTGCATGAGTTATGTGATTTTATGTTTCTTATGCCAAGTTTACATGTGAAGACTAATTCATGACCTAAAGAGAGATTGAAAAACCTATTTGTGTCAAGACCCATTTTTACCTTGCAAAGCGTTAGAGCAATCCTTGTTTGTTAATGTGATTCTGAGGAAGAGGAAAGAGAACGCCTCCTCAATTTTCAGATTAGGTGGTATCAAAGCTCTATTTGACCAAGTTGCAAGAATGTGTAGTAAAAAGAGTCTCCAAGAGCTAGAGGAGCAAAATTTGGCTCTTCGTATGGAGAACATTGGGTTGAGAAGGATGTTAGAGATGACTAAAGAGGAAAAAAGACATATGTGCCTTGTATTGTAGCAAGTGCTTGATGAACAAGTTGTTGAAATTTCTACTCATGTGAGAACAAAAGACACATTAGAGGATTTTTGAGGTCTAAAATGGGCCTCTTAAGGAAATTATAAAATAATAGTGGAAATGATAAAATCAGATTAGATTACATCATCAAATTTTAGAGGGAAAAAAGAAAAAAATGTTTTTTCAACTTGTATTTTCAACTTATCTCTCTATGGGTTTACTCAAATTTCTAGAGAAAACACTTATTGGATGAAAAATTTGATTCCTCATCCAAGGAGTACCCATGTTGCATACTTTAGATGGACCCTGCTATATGAAAAAAGAGAAATAAATAAAAAAATGTGATTGCAATCACATTTTTCATGTATTTCTCATTTTTCATGGAGCATGGTCCATCGAAAGTATGAATATGGGTAATCCTTGGATGAGTAATTAAATTTTTCATCCAATGAGTACTCTTTCTTGAAATTTGAGTAAAACCTTTGGGACATAAGTTGAAAATACGAGTTGAAAAAGTAGTTTTATTATTTTATTATTTTTTAATCTTTTTACTTTTTTACTACAAAAATGGTGAATCATCCCCCATGGTTGACATCATCATCTTGAATCCTATTGGTTCTTATAAAGTTTATTTTAGTTGTACATTTTTCTTAGGAGGTCCATTTTAGACCTCAAAATTCCCCGAATGCCTCCAAAATGAAACCAAAATGTGGTCATGGTTCAAACAGTGGTCATGGGCCATATGAGGAATAAGATGCATGTGAATTTTGCAAGCATCTCCAAGATTCATACCATATATCAATTGGTAAGAGTGAGTGGCTAGAGTCATATACAAGTTGGCCATCATCATCATCATCAGAAGCTGAAAAGATGAATGCAAAGTTTAAGGAGGTAATAAGAAATTCAAGTACAATTCCTTCTATTTATGGGCATAACAACCCTTTTGTAGCATTTGAGAAACATACAAAAGGAATTGGTATGAAGCTTATTTCCAAGATGGGATATGGAGGAGGAGGCCTCAACGTAAATGGCCAAGGTATCACCAATCCAATCAGGGTTGAGGAGAGACCAACGTATGAGGGATTGGGATATGGACAAAAAGAGTTTGGAGAATGCTCTAAACTGGTTGAGGCACGTCAAATATATGAGGATGAGATGTTACCACCTTGAGACAATGTTAATTTGTCTCAAAAGAAAGATGAGTGCTTAAAGGGACCTTGCATCTCATCTCCAATCCTTCAAAGATGCAACCCTAGAGACAGGTATAATTCTCATGGGTGTTTTCCAATGCATGATAATTTTGACTACTTGTGGAATAAGTACCCTTGTAATTTTTGTGATGTTTTTGACCATTGCATGGTTGTATGTGAGAAACATATGATAATGGTTAAAATAATGGATACAATTATAGGCATCAAGCATAATGATTCCCCTTTGCATGTCCTATAAAACTAAAAATTACCTCTAGCCTAAAGGTGATCTAAATCCTCAAACAATCCTAGATTCTATTGTTTTAGATGGCCTTTCACACAGAAAAGTAGGGTAGATAACCAAATGCTTCCCACAGCAAGTACTTTAAGGAGTTTTCCTATGATTGGACACTGAGGTTACCTTCGTCCCACAAGTGTGGTAAAGTTTTGAGCTTCTTGGTACATCAGAAAATGCATGATATTCCCTACCACGGGTTGGGTAGCCCCGAGGAGAACCACTCACACAATGTCCTAGCCTAACCCCCTCTGAAACGGGTTTCTGATGTACTGCGACTTTGACCGCAAGATGGTGAAGGATTTTAAGCTCCCTATTAACTCAAATTTCTATGTTTCAATGTATGTGATTGATCGGTGTTATTGGAAGCCTATCTCACCGATCCTACAACTAACTACAAATATTGTTTGGCCTTGATGCCCAAGTGGGCTTAATCTATCTGAGTTAGACTTATTAAGTGGTGTGTTTAAGTCTTGGCTTGGCAGTATGAACCAAGATCTCGTTTGATTTAGGTGTGAGTGTGTGAAAATAAGTGTGTATTATGGATGAGTTAATGAAGCATGTTTTATGATGATGCCATGGTGCTTCTGAAATAAAATGTTGAAAACTATAAATGAAACTTAAATAATGATAGTAAAATAAACCGTAAATCAAGCATAAACCCCAACCAAATAAGGATCTCAAACAATGTAAACATGAGAGGCAAACAAGCAACTCAAAACACACTAAAAGGTTCACAAGGTCTAATGTCTATAGGATTGGGATCAAATGCTCTATACTACTAGAAATGGTGTAGAAAATAGTAAGAAACCAAAAGGGAAACAAGTTGCAAAATATAGGGCAAAAGCTTTAAAACCAAGGGAAAACAATGGGACCCTAAGGGGGAAGGCCAAACAAAAATCAAGAGGGAGATTTGGATGTAAAAAAACCTATGTTAAAATTTATGCAAAAATAATGGATCGGACCCTGAAACAATAGTTGAAAGAATTGAAAATCTTAGACTACCTACCCAGTTGATCTCCTCCTAAAAAGGTGGAAGTGTACTGAAACCCTAGGGGGTTTGTGTGTACTTAGCTGAGACAAAATGAGCATATCCAGGCCTAATATGGGATAAGACAGAGGTAAAACAACCCTAAACAATGCTCTCAAAAAACCCCACTATTTTTATGCCTTGGGTCAGACTCCTTCAAGTTTCAACTTTAGCCTCTTTCCTTTATGCATTTCATCACTTGGTGGTAGAGCTTACTCGTTCATGGATACCCTAACTAGAACCCTCTTTCTATATTGGTGTCCATGTAGTCACTTTTAATATCTCTCGGAATTCCTCCTTCTGACCCACCATGACTTTCAAATTTGAGCCTCATGTCCTCTTCTTCGTCTTTTTTCTGGCCATACCCTAGGAGGATTCCACACTTTATCCCTTGTGATTTCTACTTTTATTAGCCTACTTATGCAATTTGAGCCTTGGTTTGTCTCTTCCATCATCATCATCGGCTTGGCCCATCATCCACTTTCACTTAGTGTTTTACCATTTCTTGGAGGAATTGTTGTGATGAGTGGTCCTATTAGCCAACCTCGTGTCGGCCTTATGTCATAAGAAGTTGCACCATTCCCGTAACTAGTTTCTACCATTTATACCACTCGTTCATCTAGGAGAAGTTTTCTTTAAGATATTTTTAGACTCCTTAACTTACAAAACATTACCCAGTGAACTTGTCTACTTGACACTCATTAAAGTACCTGAAGTGTCAACTACCCAGTATAATTTTAACCATTTTTTGGACTGGGCTAGACTAGTTACAAAAAAGGAATACCCTAGTCTACTGTGGCTAGGAGGTTCCCCCTTGTATACTTTTCTCTTTTCCAGGATTGGGGGACAACTTTATGAAAAAGGAACTTACACAAAGATAAGTGAGGGAACATTTATTTTAATTTTTTGTCCATTAGCAGTGTCAGTTGCATCACCCTTGAACATGGAACCTGTCTGATTCATTATCTTAAAGTTGGGTTTTAGCTTACCTAGGAGTCGTACCATACATATGAGTCTCTTTAATCCTCCAGATGGTTATTCTTCAAGTCATATGTAGAATGCGTCTATGCCTCCCACATCATTGCATGATATCACATGGTGCTCATTAGTCATGCTCCCAGGTCACTCTTGTGTCGTGCTGCTATGTGTCCAAGGGAAGACACAACCTGTGTTGGCCATATGTAGTGGCTTGTTGACATTTTTGAGTTAGCCATCCATGTGTCATTTGTACTTCATCACCTCATGAATTCATCCATACATCACATCATCCTAGTATGTTCCATGTAGATTGATGGGGGATACATTAAGGCCCTCCTTCGACAGATATTATCTTGTTTCCTTCAGCTCATAATCCAGGAGCTTGATCTAGGAACCGGTAATACCTTCGAGCTTGCATACCTTAGTTGAAGTCTTCCTCACGATCGACAATGGGTTTACATCATTAGATCATGATTTGTTGAGTTCACTGATGTTCGATGAAAAATCATTTATTCACACTTAGTGGACTGTATTAAGTACCTTAGCGTCCATTTTCCTCATTAGTGGATTCCCTCGCATCTATTACTGGTTTACCTCATTGGCCGGTAACCAGGCGATTTCTACCATTGCTCAACTTCACCTCATCTATTCACATGAGTAGATTCGTACCATCAGGGTTATGTCAAAGACCCTAGGTTAGGGATATCTCACTCTTATATGGCATCCTTCCTAGGTTGCATTGGAGTTATGTATCATTTATGTACTTTGAGGGCTGTCTGGGACATTTATTCGTATGTCATGTGTCCATAGTCCTACTGATGTATAATGTGACATAGATCCATGATTATATTCTTTAGTGGCTATGCTCTTTTCATTGAGTCACATGGATCCACTATGTATGTTTGTCATGTCCATGTTATAGAACTTTATGTCATGGATACAAAGTGTATGTTTTGGCGAAGATGTTCAGTATTCTCTTATAACCAAGCATGGGTATGCCCGCCTCGAGGATGTTATCATCACAATTGAGACTTTAGCTTCACTGTTTTAAGATTTACGTTCTTGGCTCTATTTCCCCACTACCACTTTGACCTATGATTTTTATCATAATTTATTTCATCCATTAGCTTCTCATTATGACCTCATACATTAGGGGGCATATGTTATAACCCTATTTTCCACTTCATTATAGTGAGAGAAACCCAATATAAAGTTTCTTCAGTTGTTTGGCTAAAACACATCCCTTTTCACCTTTTCTTTTACTTATGTGATATTTATCACTTGATAAAAGGAATAGAATACATATTTGAGAAACTTCTTATAATTATTTTACCAAAATATTATAATTATGAGATAATAACTATTTCATAATTTAGATAATTGAGAAATTTGAAAAAGGTTTCTAGAGTTTCCCATTCCCAAGGAGATCAACTTGACCCATTTGTGTATGAGTTGGCTAGGGGTCCATTATTGTAGAAGTTTCCTAACTTCTCAATCCCATAGGTATCTAGATACATTGTCCCAAAGGATGGAATGAGCCTATATAATATGACCAAGAGGAAAGGGTGTGGAGGAGGGTATCTAAACTATAGGGCGAGATCTCTGTCGTTTTGGGAGAGCCAATTTTGGAGAGCAATACTTTTGATTTGTTGAGATATTGATATTATGCTGCCACTTTGCTGCCATATAGAGAGTTTGTGAGGTCTTAGTCTTATGTGAGTCCTCATCATGCTCATTCATTGGATCAAGTGGGGAAACTATGTCGGATCATGGAGAGGAGATGTTGGAGCGAAGGTATAAAAGTGTTGTATCATTTATGTTGAGATTAATGAAGATCTATGTTCTCTCCCTTACATGATCATGTTTCAGATTATGTGATTGGTTTATCATTATATCGTTGTTTATATAAATATATTCCAAGGAAGATCACTTGTCTTCCTTGAATGTTTGTGATTGTGTGCAGGTATTTAGATCAGAAGCGGATCAGATAAATCGCTCGTGTGGAGTGCAAGAATTATGCTTCAAACTCAAGATCCATCCCCAAAATGTGAGGAGGGAAAGTACTATTCTCTTCCTCATAGCATAGATCCAATTGCATGCTTCTTGTGAATCATGCGGGATTAGGAATTTTGTATATCTTCCTAGTCGTGCTTGTATCTGTTTGGTGATCAATCAGACATTAGATCATGGAGAAACAACTCCTTGCGATTTCCATTGCAACAATTTGACCCCCAACTCGAATTGACTGAACTAACTAAGTCTTCCTGACTCAGTGAGCTAGTAAAATTTGTCATGTGATGTGGAATTACAATGTCCTTCTAATTTAATTAAGAGAAAATTAAAATAGAAGCCCTTCTTATTTCCAGTTTCAACACTCCCTCTCAACAAGAAAGTGATTGTTTGCTACCCTGATCCTGCTTCTATGGAACTTGAATTTTCTTCTTGAAATTTCCATCATAAATATGTTTGCATACTGTTCCTTTGTGGGAATGTACTTTAATGACATAATCTGACTCTACACATAATATTTGAGATGGTGATACAGGATCAATATGCTTGGACCTTTCATGAAAAATTGGATTAACTGAGAGTTTGATACAACTTTTGTTATCACAATAAACAAATATCAGATCCATCTATCGACCAAACAAACCAGCAAGTATATTCCTAATCCAAATGACCTCACATGCTTCCTGAATGTCCGCCATGTACTCTTCCTTTGTTGAACCGAGTGCAACTGATCCCTGTTTCTTGTTGTATCAAGAAACTGCTGTTGATTCAATGCTGAAGATGCCCCCTAATGTATTCTTCCTGTCGGATGCACTCCTTGCCCAATGTGTATCTGTGAAGCCTTAAAGCTTCACTCCCTCTCTTTGTCTATAAAATAGACCAAAATCTTTAGTTCCTATGAGGTATCTCAACACATGCTTTCCTACCTTCCAAAAGAGCTTGGTAGGATTAACCATAGCTTGACGAAGCTAGTTAAACACATATCATATGATGGAACGTTCCATTATATGTGATTATTACCGAAAGAGATTTTACAATTTTATATGGATCACAGAATCATAGATTCTAAACATATCATATGTTTGGTCATGTGCTCACCAAATACATGAGTGAATCCACAAGATGTCTGTAGATGGTAGCATCTACTACTTTGCCTGAAGTATCATCCTCCTTCCTCCAGTTTCCTTTTAGAGGAGTCTCCGTGGGTTTGTTTCCATCCATGTGGAACTTCCTCAAAATCTCATTGGCATACTTTCCCCGAGATACAAATAGCTCCCCATATATTTTCCAAATTTCCAATCCCAGGAAAAGTGCAAGAGCCCCATGTCCTTCATCTCAAATTCTCTTACAAGATGATCTTTGAGAGACATGATGAGTTGTTCATAAAATTCCAGTATCAATCATTGACATAAAGTATAATGATAAAAATTTTATCTTCTCCCATTATATGGTAAAGGTTCTCCTCTCCTTCACTCTTGGTGAAGCCCAACACGGTGAAGTAGTTTTCAATCCTGGTGTACCAAGCATAAGGTGCTTAATTCGACCCATACATTGATTTCTTGAGTCTACACACATGTGACTTTGTCGAAAGTTTCAAAAAATTATGGCTTCTCAATGTACACCTCTTCCTCAATCACCCCATTGAGAAAGGTTGTATTTACATCCATATGATGTATCCAGTATCTCATTTACGCCAAGAGTGAAAATATGGATCTGATTGATGAGTACCTTGTGATTAGTGCAAAGGTCTCATCATAATCAATCCCCTCCACCTGAGAGAACCCTTTGACCAAAAACCTGGCCATGTGCTTCTCCACATTCCCATATGCTGCCTTCTTCACCTTGTAGATCCACTTGGATCCTACAACTGAATTCCCCTCCAGTCTTGGGACAACTTCCCATGCACTATTTATGACAATGGAGTCATACTCCTCAACCATGGCATCAACTAAAATTGGTTGCTGCATTTATTCCTCAAAAGAGGATGGCTCTATCTCTACACCTTCACTCATAAGATCCATGTAGATAGTGTACCGCTCTGGGGACCTTCTTTACCTGCACTGTGATGTGGGTGCTCCCACATTCTCTCTAGAATCAAGCACCAACCTATCATCCTCTTTGGTGCACTTCCTTCCATCTCGGGATGTCTCTGCATGATTGGGTGCTTACACTCTCTGCACCTCTGCTTGTGGTTGCTCCACATCTAGAGGTTCTTCTTTTGGAGGCAAGAGCTCCTCATCTGCATGTAACTTGTTAGGTTCCTATATTTCATAGGATCAATAGATGATTATCTGCTATTTTTTTATATGATACATTTTAATTAATGTTTCATTTTGAAAATTATTTCCAAGAAAATAAAAAGAGAAAAATAAAAAGGGGACATAAAAAAATGATATATTTGTGGAAAAAATACGAAAGAAATAAAAATATGATAAGAAAATGAAAAACCCTAATAAGTGAGCCAATTCAAATGCCACTTCAAAAAATGATGGAAACCTTTAGAAAAAAAATAAAAGATATTATTGTGCAGCTAGTCTAAATGTTGCGTTAGAATCTCACCATTTAAGCACGATTAGATTATTTATTAATAAAGGGAGTTTAAATATGTTTTAATGTTTAATCACACAATTTAAGCGTGATTGTTAGTTTTAACAAAGGTTTGGTGATACGATGTGCTTGTCATTTTGTAATAATCATTGGGTAGATTTCAAAGGCCATGATCTCAGCAACCCAAATCAACAATCGGTGATATTTTGGACCCCCCCACCCATTCGAAAGTTAATCAAGAAGAGGGGGGGTCCAAAAATTGGAATTATTATTAGCTTATTTTGTGATGTGTTGTGCCCAAGTTGATTTCAGACCCCCTTGCCTAAAACCCTTTACCACCCACCCCACACCCCCCCCCCCCCCACCCCTTCCGAAATTCACTTTCTCTCTTCCCGATTGTTTTCAACCATGGACCCCATGCCCCTCGCTCCACTCCTTTTCCACCAAGTAGCATATCTTGTCCCCTCCACATCCAATCTACTTCCACCATCTGGCATGTTCCTTATACATTTTCCTCTCCCCCCATCGTTTTCACATCCATTCCCACTCCACTTTAAACCCCCCTGCCACCTTCCACGTCCCTGATTTCGTCATGTAACAGTTTCAATGGAACCACTACGTTAAATAGATAAAGCGAAATTGTATGCCAGTTTGTTTGCAAATAAAAAGTACAAAACTGTTATGTTGGCTTTTCCATTAGCTGTTCCAGGATCCTGAGTGACAAAATCTATGAGACAACTAGTCAGCAAGCTAACTCCCACTGCAACCAGTCAACAATTTAGCTTCCACTACAACCAATCACCAGCCCACCAGTCTTCGTCCACATATTCCTGGGGAAAATTCAATTTTCCAGTTTGTTTTTTTACAAGCATGGATTCTATGGGAAAATCTAAATCTTTAATAAAAAAATCCCCTTCTACCCCCTGAAATCGACTTGGATCACCGACCCCTGGTAGATCAAGAGTATAAAATTATTGAAACTAGTTGTGAGTTTGACCGTTCTAAATTCCACAACTGGTTAAAAAAAATTCATTGATCTCAGTGATGAATTAGGTTTGTGGGACTCCTTCGAACCCTAATTCATCTTTCCTCAGGCCCACCATTTCCCTAAATTCGTCTCATGGTGCCACTTTCGGTACATTCCTAGTTAGAGGGCCATTGTGGCACAAAACAATGTTTTTTTGCTAACTATTACCTTTGAATCTATTTCCCAAATGTTCCAGATACAAAATTCTTCCCCTTTGAAAACTTTTTCAACAGAATCCCTCATGGAACTCTACAAGAACCTCAATTTCCATCACAAAGCTAAGATCTTTGAGACATTTCTCCCTTAGGATGCCCAATTTCCTAAGAAATGTCCTCCCTATTCATCCTCCATGTTCCCTGAAATGAAAAGGCATATTATCTCAATTTTTTCTTGTTTAGTGGGCTATCAATCCGATCAGTGGGTTGATGAATCCATCATAGGATTCTTATAATTTTTATCAGCAGATGAAAAACCCTCCTTCATCTTCAATTATAGTGAGTTTCTAGCAGATGCCCTTCATGTGCAGTTCCTAAAGTTTTCTACAGAAGGGACATTCAAGTATGCCTCAATTTTAGTCTATTTGTTTTTATTCCATAAGGCAGACATATTTTTGTTTCCATTGCAGATATTGGATGAGCAAGGAAATTCCCAAGCTATAATTCATTAGACTTCCTTGGTAAGGAAGCATACCAATGAATTCACCTTCAATTATTATACAATATCTTGCCTATTAAATAGTAATGTTTAACCAAGGATAAGACCTGAGATAAAATTATTTCTTCATCTCAGTGAGAAAACCAAGACACGAGACTGGTACTTGTTCCAAAATTACACTAAGATGGGAGTGTATGGGTGTGAATTGCCTCGACATAGGTTGCCCAAGTTTTTCCCGATGAGAATTTTTTCACTAGAATATATTAGAAAAATGATTAAAATGGATGACTTTCACTTTGTGGCAACCAATAAGAAATCTCAATTCAAGATCAAAACACAGTTTGGTCCTTTTATTTGCAACACCAGGACATCAAACAAAGAAGCAGAGATTCTCCTCAAGCAGATGGAGTTTAAATTCAGCTTGACCTAGTCATATGACCCCTTGGGAATCATTTCAAAATTGAGAGTAGAATAGAAACCTAATCCCTATGCTCACACTTTGAGGGCAGAGATTGAAAAATATATGAATCAAGATCAAAGGAAGGCAAATTATTTATAGGAAGAAGAAGAAAATGTGATCTCAAAAACAACATCACTGACTCCAACACCACATAAGAAACATGAAAATAGGCCAAGGGAAGATGTTCCCCCTTCAGTCATAGAAATGCAAGGGAAAGAGTTTCTGGTTTAAAAAAAGAAACAAAACACCAACACAACAGAAGAATCATTTCAAGAGGAAAATGTACAATCCACTATAGTTTTGATAGGGCCTTTCACTTCCACTAGGAATGAAGATATTTTCATAGGATCTCCATCATCTTCAACTTCCCAAGAGCCACTCGATACATCTCAGTCAGGAGAATTGGTTCATGACCAAGATGAACCAAATATATTTTCCAAATATAAAGAAATTAAAAAGAAGAATGAGATGTTAAAAGTTACAACTTATTCATAGTTTTGGAAACAAACAACATCCTCACAGCATAGAATTCTCTCTTCCTTTGACACATAGGAAGGAATTATGCAGATAGTTTTCCTCCACACCGAGGTTCCTTTCCCCAAAACTCTAGATGATTATAAAAGTTCCATTTTTTCCTTCAATGTAGATCAAATCCATCCAATTCATCAAAGGGAATTACACAAGAAAACATGGGAGATGTTATATTAAATCTTAACCAACTCAATAATGGAAACTTCTAGGATGCAATCTTCGGTCAACAACATTCAGTCCCAACTCAAACTATAAAATATCTCTTATTTAGCTAAAGACACAAAAATTAAGTCTTTAAAGGATCTAGTATTTAAGCCGGGATACGATCCCAACAATGTAAAAGATGCAAAGGAGATTATTAAATGGAATAATGCTGACATTGCAGCACTAAGAAAAAAAATTAAAGCTTACATCCACTAAAGATCAACATAAAAAATAAGTTGGACAACTAGAGAAAGAAAAATAAGACATGTTAAAAATTATCATTGAACAAAATGGGAAGATTAAAAATATGGAGGCTGAGATAGAAAAATTTCTAAAGGAAAGAGAAAATTTAGCACATTTGGCAACCATTCCACTTACAATAGTTCATATTACATCTACATCAACAAAAGGAGCATCAAATTCAACAACCATCACAATACAAGGACAATCCACAAAACCCTCGGGAGAGATAATCAAAGCCATGAGGGATCTATCTATCAGAGGGCAGGAGATTGAGAAGCTAAAAGCTCAGATAAATAATCTCCAAGAGAAGATGTTAAATATTGACAATGTGTACGTTACAGAGCTTCAGAAGACTCATAGGTTAACTTAGAAAATTAAAAAGTTGGAAAATGAGTCTGCCATGGCACAAATAATTGCACAGGAAAAAGAAAACAATTAGATAGAAATAAATGAAGCTATGAATAAAATATGGCCATATATTGAAATTATTTTTGAGCAGGAGGATTTAGTGTAGAGATCTAAATAAGTCATTGAGAAAGTGAAAGATAATTTAGTACATAAGCCAGGTGAAGCCACAACATTAATTAGGATTCTGAATTCAAAGACCAAATAAGAATTAGAAGAATTTGAGGTTGCAGACAGGACAAAGACAATCCTGGAGGTGATAAGAGTCCTTAAAAAAATCAACTTGATGCTACAATTAGAGAACAAGTGCCACAACTTAGAGGCCAGCATTCATAAGTTCCACATGAAATTAAATGTACCGAATCAAAAGGGATTTCCAGGTTTAAAAGGAATTGGAGATAACTTAGTCAAATTGGAGGATTATCAACAGAAGTTGTACAACATAGCCAAGGACAAGTCAAATTTTTCCACTATCAAAGGAGACATCACAGGAAAAGCTTTCATGGAGGGTTTGAAATTCGACTTGCTTATAGAACATAAGATAAATAATATGTTCATAGTCAAACCTATGTTCCAAAAATACACCGAGGTGGATGAAACCTATAGGAAGCTAATTAAATTATCCACTCCAGATGAAGAGGATAAATTGTGCAGAGTAGTTGAGTAAAACATATGTTCACCTTCAATAACAAATCAACACTTTTTTCAGGCAAAACATCACCATTAATCCTCAAAATCAGTGCAAGAGGATGATAAAATTTTCATTTTCCTATATTAATGTGTTACTTTTGTAATCAAATTTTTAGGATATTTTATAAAAATATTGACATTTCAAAGATTTGTTTTTTGATAATTTTTTTTATAAATACTTCATAAATCGAAGTAAAAAGTGTTGGGACTTAGATGAAGAAAGTATACTCTTGATGTAAAGTTGTTCACTGAGCTAAAAGTGATCATTTCATTAATACATAAATATGTTCCAGGATTCATGTTTCAATGGAAAATTGGTGATGTTATTCATCTTATGTAATTGTTATTTCTTTGTTATTCCATATGTTTTTCCTATATGTATTTTTTAAAGAAGATAAGGGTTGGATTTGTTTAATTAAACTCTTCTCTAGCTTATAAACAATATTTTTGTTTTGAAACTGAGATTAAATATAGAATTCATTCTAAAATGATCTATGTTTAATTGAATCTAAATATTTTCGTCCCTTTCACTCCACAAAGCTCCAAAGATCCAATAGCCTGCATACCTTGCCCTGTTACATTTGTTCTGGTATTTCTATATCTAATCACTCTAATATTTTGAATCCATAGCCCAATGGCCTTTCCTTGTAGTTTCAACCAAACATTTCAAAAAACCAAACTCCAAACCCAATATCTAGGGTAAAATCCCCCAAAAAAATCTAAATCTAATAGAGAGATTCCTCTCCGAGTTTAGAAGGGATAGCTTCTAAACTTATAAGTGTTTTAGTGGTTATCTCTGGTTTCTCTCACAACCTTGGGAAATTACGGAGTGATAACATAATTGAAGCTCCCTCTCAAGGGAAATTCACATGGCCTTCTCTTCATCAAATTTCACACATATTTTGACCACTATATGCTATGTGCTGGAAAGAAAACCCGATAGATGTGAGGTGTATAAATGTACCCCATAAATATCCCCAAATCAACTATTGGATCTAGATTATTTATGACATCTTTGTTTACATGACAATAAAATGATGAAACAAAAATTTTAAAATGCGACACATCTGGTCTCTTAGCTGAAAAATCTTCCTCTGGTGTACTCATTATTGGTGCAATAAGAGGGCCATGAAAATAAACCCTAATTCCTACATTAATTATCAACCGAGGATTAGTCTGTTTATTTCAAGAGTGTTGGCATTGTTTGTGCAGAGTGAAATCAAAGGCTATTTAGCAATAACTGATTCTAAATCGTTGCAATAACTAATTTATAATTATCGAAGTTCAATCTGGAATAATTCAAAAGAAAACCTTAAAGAGATTATAAACCATAAATATTAATCTACTCTCAACTAATTTGTAAAGAAACTGAATCTAACTTATGAATTGCAAGAATCACACTCAAATAATTACTGCTTAACAATTATCTAGCGAAAAGAGAAATTACAGGAAATGAACAACAATCTATTATTCAAACCTCTAATGAAGAATAATAGTAAAAAATCACTGGATATCTATGATAAAAAAAAATTGAAAGGAAAAACAATAAATTGTAATGCTAATATGAGCAATTTATTAAAGAATAATTTGCAATCATAAAAGTAAAAACATCTTCAGATTTATCTCAAACATCAAGGATAAATTGTGCAAAAGAATCCTAACATCACACATCAAATGAAATGACAAGATACAACAATTAATGATCACAGAGATAAAACAAAGGATTATGGTACAGAGAAGCAACAAGTCTCCTAGCGACTAGGCCCAAAGCCTCCAGAAGCTAGTGCTGGGAATACTCAGAGCACGATTATAAATAAAACATGCTCTTTCTCATTAATTGCAGTAGCAAAAATATAACATCACTATAGTGAAGGTACAATGTCTAAATACAAATAATGATGTCCAATTGAAATTTACACTCAGAAAATTAACCCCTCTTCTATTTCACCTATCAACATTATATAACAAACTGGTAAACTAATATATGAGAGTGAATCCTCAGAATCAGGAGATTCTGAGGATTTCATAGCTAATAATCGGATTTTCACTATAAGATTAGCTGGATTCTCCTATTCTTTTGCTAGCCCATGCGATCAGGAAATTATATTTTTCTTTCTTTGGGCACTTTTGTTCCATCGTTTGAACCACAATTTTCCAATTCATATTTCTGCACATAAAGGCAAGCAAAAGGCAAGCTGTAATGTTCCCAAATTTTAGCCTCAAAGCTAAATGGAACATTAGAGTTAGCAGTATCTTTAGCCGGTGAATACATGGGTAGAAAAACCCATAAGTCTCCTAAGAAGGAATAAAAACACTTAAATTATGAAAGGAGACACTCCTTGTAGCCTAATAAAACACCTCCATGTGTAAACATGGATAATATCAGGTTGATTTATTCCACTCTGACTAAGTCAACATCGCAGATGAGGAGGATCAGGAATCAAAGAAGGAATAACGCAGTTTTGGAGGGAGATGAATCTTTTGATGGGGATGACCTAATTGAGTGGAGCCAAGGGCAAGAAAACTCATGTTTTATTTAAGGAAGAGGATGGCAGCATTATTTTGCATGTTTTAGATTATTATTTTGTTTGCTCAGACTTTTTGCTGCCTCTTGTTGTTTAGCAGGTTTGCTGTGTTGTTTAGCACCGGGTTTTCCCAAGCGGGAATTCCACCTCTTCCCTTGAGGAGCCTCTTGGGAGAGTTTGCATTCATTTTCCGCATCAAATTTTTAGGCCAAGCTTCAGCCTACTTCATTAGCGTAGTTTCTACAGGTTATTGTGTAGTATTACAGGGTGCAGCAGTGGAAGGGATTGAAATCCCACTTTCCGAGCTAGTTTCTCATAGGATGGAGGTCTCCTTCCATTGGGAGATCTGTTTGGAGAGGTCCAGAGCTCATTTTAGATCTGTGGTAGTAGACCACAAATTTCCCCAACATTCCCAGCTCTGTTTCAGCTAGGGAATGTGTTATTTTTGGAGACAGCTTCAGTGGATGGTCTAGTGGCAGCTTTACAGTGTTTCCTTGTGATTGAGAGGTAAAAATTTCATGGGAGGAAGCCCTTCAGGGATCTACACCAGATCTAACATATTTTATCCTTCTACACTTTTATGCTTCAATATTGCAGTGATTATTCTGTAATTTTCTGAAGATCACATTTAGAATGTTTGACAAGAAACCCTTCCTGGGTTTTCTTGTAATTGTAATAAGGAGACTAGATCTCATTTTATGAGCATGTTTGTCTAATATATGAGCAGATATATTTGTCTTCTTAATTTCTGAGTTGAAACCCTCTTAAAACTACGTAGTTTATTTTGTACATTATTTTTGAGTAGCAGTGTTTGGGGTTTTTAGTGTCTTTCAGCTGCACTAGGTGGTCGGAGGTCTGTTTACCTCACCTAGTTTCATTTCTTTATGATCTCCTATTGGACTTAGATGCTATATGGATATATATAATGGATCCAAGTGATGATTTCCATTTATATGGCATATATTTCCGGAAATGCGTTTTCTTGTAAATGCATTGCTGAGCAGTCCATTCTTGGAATATTTTAAGATATTCCCAATATTGCTTATTTTCCCTATTTTGGGATATTACAGTGGTATCAAAGCTTCAATATTGCCTTAGCTTGTGGATCTCAAGACGATATAATTTCAGGAGAGATGGACAAAAAAGAGAAGGCTCCATTATGTGAAGGGGGAAAGAAAGACATGCTTACAAAGCTTCTTCCAAGATCTATGCAGAGCTTTCAAGGAGAGCTAAAGAAAATAAGAATGGAGATGGGATCTCCAAAAGAGTTTGGATCTAGAGTTGAATCTAGATTTTCACATGGTGAGGGTGAGCATGCAGCTACACACAATGATGCACAACGCAGTCAAGTGCCTAGATCTATCTTGAGATGGATGAGAGGAGGGAGAATACCTAAGAGGAAAGCTCTTAGTGAATTGTTGCAGGAGTATGAATCTCAAAATGAGAGGTTTAGAGATCATACCAATTTCCAAGAGTTTTGTAAGATCCAGGTGGAGGAGCGCAAGCAGCAAGATGTAGATATATTTCTTCTATCTACTTTTGCAGGGTCACGTACATATCCAGTTGGAGCTTGGGTGAAGGAGCTAGACTCCTATTTACAAAAACACCACATTTATGAAGATGAAGCCATTAGAATTGTAGTGCTGCATTTTAGAGGTAAGGCCCATGCATGATGGATTTTTAAATCTTGTTCTTTAAAAAATGCAAACACTTCCTCTTATGCAAGATTCATTGAAACATTGATGGGAAGGTTTGATGGGAAACTTCCTAAGACACATGAGCAAGAAAAACTTGAGAGAAAAAGAACCTTGCATGTGATGGAGGAGAATCCACTTTATAAAACCATGGGAGAAGCTGACATCTTCCATTACACATTGCTAGAGGCAAGACTTCTAGTTCATATTCCTAAACAAGGGGGCATGAGGATCTCTTTTGCACTAGAGGATCCAATTGTTGAGGTGTTTCCCATATACATTGATGAAGATGAGGGTAACAACGCTGTCATATATAGAGCACATCCAGTACCTCATGCAGAGGGAGGAGGAGCACATGCTCCAACAAGAGGGATTATTGTATCCTTGCAAGAAGTTCCCCAAGATCTCATACATAGAGGTCCAATCACAATCAGTGAGCAACATGATTGTGAAGCATTGCAGCTGGAAGGAGGAGGTAGGAAGGAAGAGCAGCATCACTTGATGAGAGGCACACACCCTTCTCTATTTCAGGATGCTAATGAAAAGAGGAGGCAGACTGTACTGCATTGTGAGGGCAAGGGCAAGGTTGCCCAACCATATGTACAATCCACTCTTGACATTGATGTCTCACTACATGGAGGCATTCCACCAGGCCACCAGATCTAGCATTGATGAAAGACATCTTATCTTTGGGTTCACTGCTCTTGGATCTTGGAGAGGCGAAGAGATTGGAGGAGAAATTTGGCATGGGGGATGTCAAAGTAGTAGGCAGCAACATGAGGAGAGCTTCACATGCCAGATCACCAGCGCTGTCTCTTGGGAGGATTGATCCATATTGGAGGTCTCAACTCCTGGTAGAGTACTCCAAGGATCTAGGTGTTTGCATGATTATGGATGACCTTGATGGAGATGATAGATACATGGTGGAGGATATGGTCATCTATTCTCATGACAGAGTCTTCTTGACTAGAGCTTCTAGGCTCAAGGAGGAGCTGCTACATGCAGCACATGAGGACTTCTTTTCCAGGCACTTTGATGCATATCTTTCCTTGGCAGAGGATTTTATTTGGGAGGGCATCTAGTATGATATATTTCAGCATATGGAGAGATGCATAGCCCGGATGGTGATAGAGAGGATGTCACAGCCACCTTCCTACTCATTGGGAGAGAGGGAGCATTTCCAGTTGAGCCATTTCAGCTCAGTGACCGAAGTACATGGTAGAGGAGGTATACATTTGCATTATGATTTGCCTTTCTTTACTTTATATGAGCAACATATTGTATTAAGGAGGATAATCCCTTATTATAATTTATATTATGATGTACTTGAGGCTAATTGCAACATTGAGGTTGGCTATCTTGTTGGTGGATTGTGGGGGAAGCCACATATTTCTTGGTGTGCACCATTGACACCATATTGTATATTCATGATTCCATATTATGAGATGACTGTGGTAGAAAACAAGTGGCTGGGAAATAACTTGTTATTTTTTTTTGGATGCAGACAAAGGATGCACTCTGCTGGTTCCATTGGTGGGACTATGAACCACTCTCCGGTTGTCATATGGCAGCTTGTTTTTATTGCATTTTGCTTCCATTTACTACTGACATTTTTATATTCATGGGAAGCATTGTTTGGAGAGTGCTGGAGGTATTAGAGATTCCCATTGGGAGCATGATTCTCCCCACTTCACATGTTGTACATTTCAAGAGAAACCATGGGCAAACCATGATTGCCACATCAAACTTTTCCCATCTTGTGGGAGGAACCACTTGAAGAACTTTAGGAGGCACTTCATGGCTGAATTGTTTGATGGGGGAGCTTGGGCCATTCTTGAAGGGCATGTTATTGCATCCCAAGGACAGAGGCAACCCCATGTTTACCATAAATGGGGAGAGAAATCATTTGGATGGTAGAATCCAATCTCTCCATGCAGCCCCAACACATTGTACAAAACCGAGGTTGATGATTCTTTTGATGAGCTACCTAAGATGGCTCATTTCATTTGGATGATAGCATGGGTGATGGAGGCACTCATTTACCATGTTTTTCATCACTCCTACTTTGTGGAAGCCATGGGATAGCAAGCAGTTTTCCATTCACACTTTCTACCTTTGATTGATGTAGGCCATTTGGTTTTGCACCCTTGGGAGGAAGCATTGGATGGCAGTTTTATTGCAGATTATCTTGGTGCAGTGATGGAGGCCATTGATGGGAGGCCACAAGAGGAGTAGGGGAGAAATTTTTCTCTCCCCATATATTTTCTTGAGGACAAGAAAATATTTTGGAGGGGAGGATTGTAATGTTCCCAAATTTTATCCTCAAAGCTAAATGGAACATTAGAGTTAGCAGTATCTTTAGCCGGTGAATAAATGGGTAGAAAAACCCATAAGTCTCCTAAGAAGGAATAAAAACACTTACAGTGTGAAAGGAGACACTCCTTGTAGCCTAATTAAACACCTCCATGTGTGAACAGGGATAATATCAAGTTGGTTCAGTCCACTTTGACTAGGTCAACAACACAGATGAGGAGGAGTAGGAATCAAAGAAGGAATAACACATTTTTGGAGGAAGATGAATCCTTTGATGGGGTTTACCTAATTGAGTGGGGCCAAGGGCAAGAAAAATAATTTTTTATTTAAGGAAGAGGATGGCAACATTATTTTTCATGTTTTATATTATTATTTTGTCTGCTCAGACTTTTTGCTGCCTCTTGCTGTTTAGCAGGGTTGTTGTGCTGTTTAGCACCGGGTGTTCCCGAGCAGGAATCCAACCTCTTCCCTTGAGGAGCCTCTTGGGAGAGTTTGTATTAATTTTCCACATTAGGTTTTCAGGCCAAGCTTAAGCCTACTTCATCAGCGCAGTTTCTACAGGTTATTGTGCAGTGTTGCAGGGTGCAGCAGTGGAAGGGATTGGAATACCACTTTCCGAGCTAGTTTCTCATAGGAGGGAGGTCTCCTTCCATTGGGAGATATGTTTGGAGAGGTCCAGAGCTCATTTCAGATCCGTGGTAACAGACCACACATTTCCCCAATGTTCCCAGCGCTGTTCCATCTAGGGAATGTGTTATTTTTGGAGGCAGCTTCAATGGATGGTCTAGTGGCATCTTTGCGGTGTTTCCTTGTGATTGAGAGGTTCACCCTTTCATGGGAGGAATCCCTTGAGGGATATACACCAGATCTAACATATTTTATCCTTATACACTCTTATGATTTAGTGTTGTAGTGATTATTCATTAATTTTCTGAACATCACATTTGTATTTAGAGTGTTTGACAAGAAACCCTTCCCAGGTTTTCTTGTAATTGTAATAAGGAGACTAGATCTCATTTTATGAGCATGTTTGTCTAATATATGAGAATATATATTGTTGAAACCCTCTTAATACTGTGCATTTTACTTTGTACATTATTTCTGAGTAGCAGTGTTTGGGGTTTTTAGTGTCTTTCAGCTACACTAGGTGGTGGGAGGTCTGTTTACCTCACCTATTTTCATTTCTTTCTGATCTCCTCTTGGACTTAGATGCTAGATGAATATATCTAATGGATCCAATTGATGATTTCCATTTATATGGCATATATTTCTGGAAATTTTTTTCTTCTGTAAATTCATTGCTGAGTAGTCCATTCTTGGAATATTTTAAGATATTCCCAATACTGCTTATTTTCCCTATTTTGGGATATTACACAAGCAAAAGTTAGTTTTTATGCTAAAATCATATAATTTGTTGGAAATTGATTTGATCCATCTTTCAAAACCTTTTCTTCTAGATTATTCCCAATAAATAAGATCAATGCATAAAAGTAAATGATTAGTTAAGCTAAAATGAGGATAAAAACATACCTTTTCCATGATCCAACATACTCCCCTGCTTACCTTTTTTCATGTCCTCATGCAATAAGATAGTTGAGGTGTAATTGTATCAAAGAGTAGGCAGGATAAACTTCTTCCTGATATAGCCTAAGACCATTCTTTTGCATAAGCATTGCAAACGCACGACTCACATGGCATTTAGGAAAATCATAATCAAAATAATATCCCTTCGGGGGATACCAGATAATTGGACACCTGTAATGACATCCTATCTAGGTAGGACCCTTTCATAGGATAATGGTGTTACACATTCAGATGAGCAACACCAGCCCTAAATTT
This sequence comes from Pinus albicaulis, assembly GCA_034641835.2. Taxonomy (NCBI): domain Eukaryota; kingdom Viridiplantae; phylum Streptophyta; class Pinopsida; order Pinales; family Pinaceae; genus Pinus; species Pinus albicaulis. The sequence goes on along the minus strand of CM076582.1, from coordinate 1,152,571,706 downwards.
TCTGTAACCAAAAGGTTCCCAATTTTGACATTGTTCGTGGAAGCTTTCCACCTTTTCTTTGTTGCCAATAGAGAATCATCCTTAATGTACTGGAAATACTCTCTTCCAACATGGACAATATATTTATGGAGAGGTCCCAATGTGGCCACAACTCCTTGTTGTTCCATAAACCTCTTGTGTTGGATGAAGAGGTGTAAAGGTTTAGTGGGTTCTCCTATAACCCATAAATCTAGACGATGCTCCCTCTTCTGAAAAGTATTATAGGCCTTAACCCATTCAAGCTGGTTTTCAAAAAGAGAGAGGAAGGATTGGAATTGAACAGCTCCAATAAAGGGATTAGGATTATAATCACCTTCATCTTCGAAGAAAAAATTGTGCAGATATAATTCACAGAGAAGATGTTTCACCTTCTCGTCCCGTTCCTTGCAACATTGAACAAAATCTGATGTAGTCCTGAATTCAGTAGGTTTACCAACCCTGATAGCTCTAATATTCAATAATAAATACCTTTCTAATAGAAATAGGGCATAATTAGTGGTTGGTGATCGACAAGACAAAGAATCATAGTAAATTGAACAAATGGTTTCAGTTTGTTCCTTGGCCTTTTGAAGCTGGTTCTGCATTTTCTTTACTTTCTCTTGCTCATTCCGGAGACTGGAAAAAGTCTCAATATTTAGTTGCAGTAAGTGTGTATAGCTTATTTAATAGTTCCTGGTGTATCTATAGAGGTACTACTTCCTTTTGATGTTGAGCTAACACCTGTTGGGTCCTTGTTAATTCATTTTGTAATTTCTGAATAAAAGCTTCCCTTACCAGGGGGAGATAACAAGGTATTTGCTCTGTTTGAGATTCATTGTCACATGTTTTCACTGAATCAGTCTGAATAGTGGTTTCTACAGTACCGACTGTTTCTTGGGGAATATAGCAATCTCCAAAATTAGTTTGAAAAATAATTTTCATAACATCCACAGAAAAATCTATTTGATTTCCTTGTGAACATGCATAAATAATTTTAGTTTGAGTTCCAATCTCTTTAGTAGAACATTTCTCTATCTCAGTACTAATGGCTTCTACTTCCATCGGTTCTTATCCACTTCCTTCAACCATCTTCTTAATATTTTAATAATTTTCATCAATTGTTTGTTCTTTTTGCCCAACCTTTTCATCCTGGCACTGTCTTTGTTTGTTTTCTCCTCCTCCTTTATGGGGGTTTTGATTGGAGAGGGGAAAACTGTGTCCATTTCAGGAAAAAGGGAGGTTGTGCCAATGTTAGGGTCTTGTTCCAATGGAACAATGTCTCCTTATTGGTTTTCTAATTTTGGATTTCCTTCTACATGAGTTTCTCCCTCGGGATGTGCATCTAAAAGGGAATTGGCTCCTCTTGGTTCTGCAACTCTTCCATTCCTTCAGTAGGAGGTAGAATTTTCATATGGCTAGAACTGTCTGCAGAGGCAGACTGGTTAAGAGTATGGTTTTGACCTTGAAAATTCTCATATTTTCCTCCTTACTCAAAGATTGTTCCCAAATTTTTAACACGCAGGCCACCTCTTCCTCTTCATTTAATAAAACAGTGTTATGAGGGTTTGCATGGGTTGCATGAGACAACCCTACTTCATCCATTGGATTTGTGGTATGTTGTCGTGATCTTATCCTCACAGAGCGTCTCCATTTTTCTTAGCCAAGGTTTAAGGAATAAGTCTTTCTTTTTATTACTTTCTTTGGAATTTTTGCCTCTTCAATTTGTTGTTCTAAGTAATTAATTTCCCTATCATATACCCTTGCATGTGCATCTGGGTTTTCCTCTAATAGGGGTAAGGTAGGATTTACAAAGTTATCCCAGGTCAATTGCTATGGGACTAGTCCATGGATGATGATAAGCTTAATAAATCCATGATGACTGATAGGAGATTGTGGGTCTTTGGCCTTTCTAACTCAACTAAAAACATCATGCAATAAGGAACTTATAAAAAATTGCAGGTTAACTATGATTTTCTGTCTAAGAATTGCTAGCAATTTAAGTTGTCAAGGTTTTACCACATCTTGACGACCATCACAAGAGATGTATCTTTGAACAGTGGTTGCTAATTCTCGCCATGGTTCCTTTAGTTATGCTGGGTGAACTCCTTTCCCTTTTCGTATTAGTTCCTCCTTGGTATCATTGAATACTACAACTACTTCATGCAATAGAACATGTCTATCGGTCCAATTTGTGCCTTCCGCTGGAAGTTCCGAGACTTAAGCTATGACTGCTTCAGAGACTGTTATATTTTTTCCTTTTACAGTCATTAGGGGAATTTTGAGGTCTAAAATTGGCCTCCTAAGGAAATTATAAAATAATAATGGAAGTTATAAAGTAATATTAGATTACATCATCAAATTTTAGACGGAAAAAAGAAAAACCTACTTTTTCAACTCGTAGTTTCAACCTATCTCCCTATGGGTTTACTCAACTTTCGAGCGATAAAAATAGGTGGATGCAGAATTTGATTCCTCATCCAAGGAGTACCCATGTTGCATACTTTCGATGGACCCTACTACACGAAAAATGAGAAATACATGAAAAATGTGATTGCAATCACATGTTTAATGTATTTCTCAATTTTCATGTAGTAGGTTGCATCGAAAGTATGTAACATGGGTACTCCTTGGATGAGGAATTAAATTTTGCATCCAATGAGTACTCCCTCTCGAAATTTGAGTAAAACCTTAGGGAGATATGTTGAAAATAAAAGTTGAAAATGTAGTTTTATTATTTTATTATTTTATAATATTTTTACTTTTTTACCAAAAAAATGGTGAATCATCCCCCATGCTTGACATCATCATGTTAAATCCTATTGGTTCTTATAAAGTTTATTTTGGTTGTACATTTTTCATAGGAGGCCCATTTTAGACCTCAAAATTTCTCTAATGTGTGTGCCCATTCTGCAGAACTTCAAGCACTATCTGGTTATGGAATCCCTGTAATTTGATGAGATATTGAAGCCAACCAGCGTGCTTGATAATATCAAGAGACTGCTCTGTTACTCATAATATTGTAGGTTCACTATGGACAGATCTCCCCCCAATAGTTGTGCTATTGCAGCCTAATTCACACCTTTGCATGCACTTTCTCACAGTTAGAGAGTTTGGGACAACAACAAATACTACATACAAAGCTTTTGAATTGGAAATTGTTATTTTGATATAAAGACAACAATAATAATATTTGTCTCATCAGTACGGTTTGGAAGAGTTTGATAATTATTTCGCATGCTGTTCCATGATGTGTACCTCCCCCCTCCAATTAGAAAAGGGCATCCACATCCGCTGAGTACAGGAAAAGAGAAAAGGATGAAGTGCCTTCATTAATGTAGCAGAAAAATAGTCAGAGCAGTAGAAATACAACAAGAAACATTCAGAGCGGTGCTAGCTATAGATCATGGACATGGTTTTAGAAAAATGACCGAAAAAGGAATAAAGCAGAGAAATAATCATTATGGGAATAATTTTCCTATGTTGAGCAAGTATGGCGAAACTGACAAGGAAATTAATGCTAATGATTGCTGGCATCAATTGATTGGACAATATTAATGTAATTCACATAAAAATATAGTTTACCATGCATATTGGTCAATATAAATGTAAACACTGTTCAAATGGTAAATTCTTCTTTGGAAATGAATCAATAGAAATAGTAGGATATAAATCAATTGGCGATGTAGAATAGAACTTCAATACCACAACCAGAGCCACTGTTTCCAGCAGGCATCTATAGCCTCGACAGGGTTTCTTTCTAACCTGAAAATGAGCCAGGATCCTCCATTTATGATTTAGATGACTTTTTTTATTTCTACAAAGGGGTAACTATGCTATCTTGGTAACCATTTAATCACAATTCCATTCACCAGGGCATAACAAAATGATCAGGCTGACTTGTGATGAGACCTCCTGTCCTTTTGACAATTAAACTGTCTGGAAGGCCATTACCCTGGTGTAGCAGCCATTATGGGAATGTCACTTGTTAAGTTTCTTATGACAGTGTAAAATATAAACCATCATGGCATTAAGGTAGTGAATCATTTTATGATACATCCAAAGAAGAGATATCCAACAAGTCATTAAAATAGATGAACCATGTCAATTTTAGAGTAAATATAATCATCAAAGGTGTAAAAAGTCATAATTTGGTTAATTTAACTTCTTTTTCTTAGCTTTGGTGTGAATTCCCAACCAAAAAGGTGAATTTTGTAGCAAAGCATGCAAGAGAAAAGATGGTTGTCTGATAGAGGTTTGAACGACATTTGTGCAGATTTTGGAACAACAACTGTTCATTTAACTGAAACACAACTGTTCATTTTATTGAACAACATATATTTATTCTATTGAACAAAAATAATATGTAAAATTCATAAAAACGTAACTGTTCATTTGACTAAACAACAACTGTTCATTCGACTGAACAACAATTGTTTATTTTACTAAACAACAGTTGTTCGTTTGATTGAACAACAACTATTTATTTTATTGGACAATAGCTGTTCACTCTTTTGAACAACAATGGTATGTGAAAGTCGTAAAAAAAAGAAACTGTAGTTGTTCATTTTACTGAACAATAGTTGTTCGTTCGACTGAACAACAATTGTTTATTTTATTGGATAAGAATTGTTCACTCTTTTGAACAACAATTCATTTTTATTGAGCAACAACTCTTCGTTTAACTGAACACCAATTGTTCATTTTATTGAACAACAACTATTCAATCTACTGAACAACAGTTGTTCATCAATTTAGAAAAAGAACAACAACAGTGGAAAACTCAAGCCAAAGAAAAGACAGTTGTTCACTTGGAAGAAATAGCAGCTGTCCAAGGAATTGAACAAGAACTGCTAAAAAAATGACATGAAACAACGAAAAAGGAATGGTAGCTACTTTGTTTGTAAGAAATTGTTTCAAAGAAAAAATCCATGCATTTATACAGGAGTATTCTATTCCAAAAAAAAAAAAAAAAAAATCATAAAATATCTATGTAAAGAAAATATATATATTATTTACAGCAAAAATGAGACAAATTTTCCGAAAGTAAGGCTACCAGGTCGTTACTTCTTGCGGCTAAAATTTGCATAGTGGGATCATTGCGTACCTGCTAGAAAAAATGATTCTATAGTTAGTAAAATATATAATTTCTCAACTATAGTTCATATTATTAGTCAAATATATAGTATTTAAACTATATATAATTTCTGTCGGGAAGTTTGGCAGGGTCGAGTCGGGTTCAACCCGAGTTTGCGTGCAGAACAATCGCAATACGTTCTGAACAGTGATTCGGGTGGCAGACAGTTTCTGGGTCGAGTCGGGCAGTGCAGTAAGAGCCGGAGAAAGCACACAGTTCCACTTTCTCCAGCTTCTGAAGGGTGTATTTTTTGTAGGCAGGAATAGGGAGGTTGGGGTGAAGGGTGAAATTTTTTTGAGGCGGGAATTGGAATTAAAACTAAAAATTAAAAATTAAAAATTAAATGTAAACAATAATATTTAAAAAATAAATTATATATACTATTAAATACTTACTAACTATAGCTCATATATTTAGTAAAATATATAATTTCTCAACTATAGTTACTATTGTTAGTCAAATATATAGTATTTTAACTATATATAATTTTGAGGCAGGAATTGGAATTAAAATTAAAAATTAAATGTAAATAATAATATTTAAAAAAGTATATATATATATATATATATATAGTATTAAATTAAAAATTAAATATAAATAAATAATATATTAAGGTGTATATAAAGTATTTAATATGTAAAAATTACAAATTTCCACACACATGACCCGACCCTACCCAAACTCGACCCGAACGCATTTCCTTGGGTGCCCTCACACGACACGACCTGACCTGCCCGAACTAAGGCACAAGGGAGAAAACGAAAAACAGGTCACACGAACGTCCACATTAAGGGACACGAGCGGTCACAACTTAGAATTTTTAATACGACCTACCCCAAACGACCCTACCTGACCCAACCCGACCCAACCCGAACGCGTTTCCTTGGGCGCCCTCACATGGAACGACCCGACCCGCCCAAACAAAGGCACAAAGGAAAAAATGCAAAACGGGTCACATGAACGTGGACAAGGCACACGGGTGGTCACAGCTTAGAATTTTTGATACGAGAACCCTCACATGACCCAACCCGACCTGACTTGAACATGTTTCCTTGGGCGCCCTCAGTTGGCATGACCCGACCCAGTGCCCAAACGAAGGCATAAGGGAGCTAACGACAAATGGTTCACATGAATCTGCACAAGGCACACATAAAGTCACAACTTAAAATTTTTTATATGGCTGCCCTCACACGACCAGACCCGAACGTGTTTCCTTGGGTGCCATCACACGACACAACCCGACCCGACTCCACCCAAATGCATCTCCTTAGGCACCCTCACATGGCCCGATGTGACCCGACCTGCTCAAATGAAGGTACAATGGAGAAAATGGAAAATGGGTAACACGAATATGCACAAGACACATGGGTGGCCACAACTTAGAAATTTTATACAGCCTCCCTCACACGACACGACCCGAATCGAACGCATTTCCTTGGGTGCCATCACACGATCCGACCTGACCCGACCCACCCTAAACACATTTCCTTGGGCGCCTTGAAATGACGCAACCTGACCTGAGCGCATTTCCTTGGGCGGCCTCACACGATCCTACCTGACCTGCCCGAACGAAGGCACAAGGGAGAAAAAGGAAAATGGGTCACATAAACATGCACCAAAAGGCACAAGGGGGGTCACAAATTAGAATTTTTGTTACGGCCTCCCTCACTCGACCCGACCTTACCCAACCTGACCCGAACATGTTTCCTTAGGTGCTGATGCAAAGAAAATTGTCAGTAGGCTATTAATACTACCAACATTCAGACACTTGCCCAAATACCCTTCTCAATTGTTTATTCAACTCTATGGTTGGAAGAAGTTCCTGCAGCTAACCAATCATTGGTTCCTTAATCTTTGTAAAATTTCAAAAGCTGGCTCAATCACCTATTGCAGGAATTATTACTGATGATTATAACTTCCTTCATACACATCAATATTCATCTTTGTATATCCATTATATGATTCATGTTTTCCCTGCCCTTATGGGTATTGTATCGCTTTCCAAAACTTGAGATAGTTACTATTAATGATTTAAATAACTAATGGTAAATTTCCATCGAGAGCTTACACAAACTTCATAAGAGAATCAAATAATTGTCCAGAAACAAAGACTCTATACCAGAGAGCCATTTCTTATTCATATAATAGGTGGGTTTAAAAATGGAGATTGTTTCCCAAAATAAAGTTTATCTGGGTGCTCAATCTTGCACACAAATATGATTTGGAACAATATCTCCTTCAGCTTGAGTCCACCTTCCAAGCTGTGTTTTGTAGAGTTCCTTGAACACCATTTTTAATCGAAATTTATATGTTGCAATATGACTAAGGACAAGATTCGTTCTTCAATGACTTCTATTTCTCCCAGCTGCAATAAGATTTCGATCTACAATAGAAACACAAGGATATACAAGAGTACTATATGTGTATGCATGAACTCCTGTTAGGCGGATAAATCGTTCTTGCGGACAAGACAGATCTCCTTAGTATCCTACGGATAGATAGAAACAAACAGACAAATGTAAACAACTTTCTCTAGATTATATTGGATCTAGAATGATTTATAATGAAGGCTTTAGGACTTATCTGTAGTCTAGCACTGATCGTAGTCTTCTTTCCTGTCACTTTGAATAAGTCGCCTTTCGGGATCTGCAATCAAAGACATGAAAGAATCAGAAGCGCCTGCATAATATAGACTAATTCATAAACCATAAATATATCTTGATGATCAAGGAATTCAAGAAATAAGCCATTTAAATTAACAACTCATTGAGAAAACAAGATCCATTTGTATTATCTTTAATGAAAAAAGGAGCCTTACAACCGTGTTCGCCTTGATGTCGTACAGGTCCTTCCGGGGTTTGGAACAAGCATTTCCTCTACTTTGACAAGCCTTTTCAAGCCTTTTCACTCTCTCGACTGACATACACATGAGTGTGTAATCATTCCCATACGATGATCAGTTAAGGGACTCTGAGTTTCTCTAACAATTCTCCTCAAAAAATCTCAAAGCCTAAATCCCCTTGAGGCTGAACTATGGTCTCAATTTATAGCAAAAAATAAGAGGTTGTAGCTCCAACTAAGAGGGGATAGAATCCTCTTTCAAAGGGATTAAGTTCCACATACCAAGGGGTAGGCTCCTTTAATGGAGGGATGAATGTACATGAAAGGAGCGAACTTTCCACCGAATAATTGCTTCTAGAAGCTTCCAGATTCAACCAGCTGGGCTTCCAAATTTTAATTTCGCCTTCACTTTACCTTTTACAGGAGTCCGCACCTTTAATGAAGAAAAAGTGTGGCCGGTTCTGCATGTTTTAGAACAAACAGATGCGGCACCGCAGGTAATACTAAGAGAAAGTGCGGTACAAGTGTTTTTATGACTTTTATAAGCTTTTCTCTCAATTTCAAGGCTTGGTTTTAGGAACTTGATGTTTTTAGACTTCTAAGGGAGTATTTTATGAGTAATGATGAACCCATACAGACAGTAAAACGTCATGGTGACAATTTTTAGTGTAACATATTGCCCCCTAAAGTGCGAAGTCTGAGATCATTCGAAGAGTGATGTGCTTTATCATTTCAAGGATTATCTTGTGGACGCCCAGGTAGGAATCCTGTAAAAACATTCAATGCAAAACATACATATCTATATATATATCATCGCTGAGGTAGGCATTCCCATAATAAGATCAAACAGTAACTAAAAATTGTTCTGATGTAGAAATGATTTTACTATCACATCAATAATGTAGACACAGTATGGACACAACCATATATTATGAATAGTCTACTGCATAATGAGTAATAAAACTCCTCGCAGCCTCGATGGTGGAAACTAGATCTAGGGTCTTGATTTCTGCTACCCGAACTAGTACGATTCTATCCATGCGATTGATGGTGTCGAAGTTGAACATGGTAGAAACCACTTGATTACCAGTCAATGATGTGAAATGTTAACAAGTGTGAGAGAAACCACCAATAATGACAATGGCTCTCAAAGTACTCAGTACAATCCATGAAAAGTGAATAAATGATCTGAAGTTGAACATTTCACGGAATCGTTCAATCGAAGGTCAATGATGCAACCTATCGTCGAAGGCGAGAAACCTGCCATTAAGGCATGAAGATTCCAAGGTACTGAAGGATTCTAGATCAACTTCCTAGATGATGAGTTGTCGTCGATAGAAAGTGATCCGTCGTAGGAAAACCCACGACATGAAACCATTAGATCAAGTTTTGTAGAAATGTTTTGCAAGGACTGACTCAGGGATGGTCAACGCGAATGGAGACATATGTTTGCAAATGAATGGTTTATTTGAACTGTCCTCTTGAACACATAACGATACTGCAGATGGTTTGGTAACAATTGACCTAAAGCTAATACCCAGAATTCAGCTGAAGACTTTCAATATGGTTTGATTAACTGATAGGCAAAGGATTTTCCCAACCCAGGTAGAAGTGTGACAAAAAGTGTCGTTCTCAAGAGTGGTAAACTGCTTTTTAAACAAAGTGTGACAAATGGATTTGTTTTCTCTCTTTTTCCCCCACCATTTCTGGCAAGTACCTTTTTATTTTTGACAAGCTTGAGGAGGATAAAATTTGCTCATTATATAAGCTCATCCTTTGGATGAGTCCAAATTAGTTTAAAATCGAACCCTAAGAAGGAGTGGTTCGTTCCTATTTGTAATCGATAGGTCCTTTACTATTAAATTTTAATGAATCCAGTAAGGAGAAACTTGGTGTTTTTCAATTTTAGGGAGTCAGAAGAAAAACTTAACGAAACTCCGTGGGTGTACTTTTTCGTAAATTTAGTCTCTCAAGCCTGAAAAAGGATAAAATAATATATGAGAGAACTCTATTGACCATGATTAGTCAACGCATACCTTTTAAATAAATAGTCCATTTCAGTCTGTAAAAGGGGTAAACTTATACTGAAAGGATGACTGTTCATTTCCTTTAACGAGTTCGAATAGTCAAGTACTCGACAATCTTTTCATCTTTAGAGAGTCTGAAAAGGGCTTAAAAGAGAACTCCAAGGTTTTTCTTTTTCTGTAAGTTTTAACGAGTTCGAAAAAACGATAAAAATGTACTCATGGTTTTCGTTTTTTTGTATGTTTTAACGAGTTTGAAAAAGTGATAAAAATTGTACTCATATGGCGTCGCTTTTTCTGTAAGTTTTAACGAGTTCGAAGAAATGACAAAAAGCATACTCATGTGGCCGACTTTCAATTTAATTTACGAGCAGGAAAAGATGGAAAGAACTCGACATTTTCATGTATTTTACGAGAATGAAAGATAGAAAAATAATTTCAAGATTTTCATGAGTTTAATGAGTCTTGAAAATAATAACTGAAATGGACTCAAGATATGTTTCATTTTTACACAAGCTTGAAACAGAGAAAACTTTTCTTGAGATAGGTTTCATTTTTACACAATCTTGAAATGTAGGAAAACTATGCTTGAGACAGGTTTCATTTTTACACAAGCTTGAAACAAAGGAAAAATCATGCTTGAGATAAGTTTCAATGCCCCCAAAGCGTAACTTGCTAGACTGCATGCCCCCCAAGCTTCATTTCATTCAACTAAGTAGACTATTGGACACTAATAGCTGGATGGAATGAAGGTTCATTTACGAGATCCGATGAAAGACTCGACTTGACACTTACGAGATCTAATCAAAGACTCGACTTAATTAGGAGAGGATTTGTTTCATTTTTTAAGGAGCTTGACACAGGAAAAGAACTATGCTCATGGAAAATTGTTTCATTTTTTTGACGAGCTTGACACAAGAAAAGGAACTATGCTCAAAGACATGTTTCATTTTTTAACGAGGTTGACACAGTGAAATAACTATCCTCATGGATCCCTGTTTAATTGTTTAACAAGGTTGACACAGTAACAGGAACTCTCCTCATAAGGCCCTGTTTCATTTTTTAATGAGGTTGACATAGTAAAATAACTCTCCTCATGGAATCTATCAATCTACTCTCTATAATCTACCTACATAACCTACTTATTCATTTTTTAATGAGGTTGACATAGGAAAAGAACTGTTCTCATATAAGACATGTTTCATTTTTTAACGAGGTTGACACAGTCACATGAACTTTCCTCTGACCAACTGATTCATTTAACGAGGTTGACACAGTAAAAGGAAATTTCCTCTTGACCCACTGATTCATTGTTTAACGAGGTTGACACAGTAAAAGGAACTTTCCTCATGGAAACCTGTTTCATTTTTTAACGAGGTTGACACATTAAAAGAACTCTCCTCAAGGACACCTGTTTCATTTTTTAATGAGGTTGACATAGGAAAAGAAAATTTACTCTTGGTGACCTTGTCATGGCTTCCAACTGTAAGAAAGACATGTCAAGGGACACTCCTCGATCATGGCTTCCAAAAGGTCTTCATCAGATGGAAGAACAATTCTCTGGAAGGAACACATGTCAAGGGAATCAAAATGGATAAGAACATTGCGTTCAAATAATCCAAGAGGGTTTGCCATGTCAATTACCGGACCTAAGTCAAAGGAAGTAGAGCTAACAGTGAGAGGCTCACTTGCATCGGTAACTAAAAACATGGGACTGATTGCCACATAATTAACCCATGGCGGGTTAGATACCACTTCTGTAAAAGTAACATTTAGGGGTGTCGGATTATTGGTAGTCAAATCAAGACTAATGAATGAAAGCTGGTATACAGTCACAATGTTTCCATTGTGAGGGAAATACATCACGCGAAATAATTTCGATACGACAGCTTTCATTGCATAGACATAGTCTCACCCAAGGAGTAAATTGAAATAAAACGGGCCTCGAACTACCATAAGATCCATACAGACAGTTTTACCTTCCAAGGTAATAGGAGACTTAGGAAGGATCCATAAAGGTTCACTAATGGTTATGTTAAAAGATGACAGATTCTGTGTAACAGGCACACGCTGAGGGGAACCCAAAGCTTGCCAAGCAGTTGAGGATAAAATACTAACAGAAGCACCTTCATCTACATGTGTGCAGCATACATTCTTACCACGAACCTTCAAAATGATTTGGAAAGGGATGGAGGAAGGAAGACGAGGTTCTGTCAATCTATTCCAATCAAAGGTAAATACCTCAGTACTTGGAGGGGGTTCTGTAGAAACAGGTGAAATGCCCCCTGGCGTAGAAGTATCTGATGTAACAAGAAGAACTTGAGTGGTATGAAGTTCACTCTCTACAGGGAGAATGGAATCGACCAAATGTGAAATTGAGTCGACCACTTGATCAACTAATGGATCATCAACCTGAGTTATATCAGTTTCACTCTCCAATGGAAGAGTGGGATTGACTGTACTTGGAATTAGATCAATCACTCCGTCAGTTGACGGTAGGTTGGGAGAAAGTTGACAGTAACCAGTTGGAAGTTTTTGCTGTGGAACAGTAAGTTTTTCCAGCAATTTTGAGGCTTCATCCATGTGAGGGAAAATGTGAGTTTGATGACTCCCTTTGCATAACCTACAAGGAAACCTAACTTTACCCTTTTTCCCAAGAATCTGACAATCACTGGTTGATGGATCAACAGAAAGTTGATGAGATTTTTCTGACCATACTTCCAAGACCTTAGGAATACCAGGACAATTGATAAGGAAGTGGTCACCCTTACAAATATTGCAAGGGTATTTGGGTTTATGATGCATGTTGGAGGTTTCCTCAACACTACTAACACTTGCAACCATGATTGATTGGTTGACTTCTTTCTTATCTTGCTTCTTCTTCTTCTTCCCTTTCTTATTCTTCTTAGCCACTTGGTTACTAGCCTCAAGGCTTTTACCAAGCGAAGAGGAAGAAAGGGAGGAATACATATTGGGCGAAGAAGTTAAAATGTCAACATGAGGTTGGTGATGTTGAGATGGTGAACTCTGTTGAGGTGAAGCATCCAGTTGAGGTGGAACAATTGGAGTATTAGGGGCCAACGAAGTTGAAAATAACCATATCGGTAAACCTATTGTAAATCCAGGTAATGACAATGTATCCATATAAGGAGGACCAACATTTCCAAAGCAAGGACAATTACTAGGATTCTCATTAAGAGGGGTTCCTTGGTTTGTAAATTCCGGAATAGTTGCCATTAGATTCAACATCAGTGAATTTTATTAACAACTTAAAAATGTCCACAATTCACAATTCACACCTATGGTCTCTAAAAGTAAAAACAAACAAATAAACACACGCTATCAAATTTAGGAGTCAAACCACACACAAACAGTAGATTCCCACACTAAAAACACTAGTTGGTGATGAAATCCAACATCGTATAATTTTAATGCAGAAATGGTAGTTGGTACAGTTACCCCGAAAAATTGCTTAATGAAACAAACCGACGCAAGTTTCTCCACTATGCCATATCGAGTGAAGAGAACCCTCCGGAGATTCCAAGTGAGTCTAGTCGACGTCTGCTCTAGGTAGAGTGGGATCTTCCTTCCACCGTCACCTTGGGAAATAATCCTAAAGTTTATGGCCACTAAGGTCACCAACAGGAAAAAATATACCTGGAGGAATAGTCTACAATCCGATACACATGCAAGGGAAAAGTAACAAATCTCAATCCCCTTGAAGGCTCCTTGACATAATCCAAGGTTTATCGACAAGTGACCCCAGGCTCCTCGACAATTGTCAATCCGAGGTTTACCGTTGTTAATATGTGTATTTCTTCTATTGTTCCCAATGAGGAAGGATTGATTACCTCACTGGTTCAGATATGATCTCGTGCTTTACTCCTTTAGGAAGAGCTTCCTAGAGCATACATGCTACTATTGGAATTTTCCTACCGCAAGATCGACTACTTGTTTGTTTTAGTTGCTTTGGAAATTTAACTACAACCTATTCCAAAGCACTAATCCTAAGCTAGATTGGTGGAAAGAGTCCTAAAAATGTAAAAATTACAAGATGAATTTTATTAAGCGCTGTGTTATTTAGGCTATTATTACTCAAAGGGTAAATGGATATGAAACCAATGGTGTTATGACCTGACCCAAAACTGAATGCAATCAAATATGATAATGTAATATTTTCAATTCGATGAATCCTAACTAAAGTAAGGAGAGAGTTTCCATTCACTTCCAACAATGCAAAAAATTGATCTATAAGAGAAAATATAACAAATCTTCTAATGCACTAATTTCATCAAGAAAAAATAATGCTAATCAATTCCAAAATTTTTATTTTTATGTTTTTTAAAACAAGCATAAAAACATGTAAATTCAAATCAAAGAAACTGATCTAAATCTATGATTGATTTTTCCAGAATGTAAACTATGCAGTTGTAATCTATGCACAATTCACATGAAAACTATGCAAATGTAATCTATACACATTTTTCATTTGAAAACTATGCAAATGTAATATATGCATATGTTTCCTTCATATTCTGAAAATGAGAATTCTAATTATGCAAATGCAATCTATGCAAGAGAATTCTCAAACAGAAGATGATTCTAATGTAATATAAGAGCCAATCAAGTGTAAGTAAAGAAAATTGGGTGAGAGTTCCAAAGATCAAATATTAAAAACACTCAAAGGCGATTAACACTCAGACACAATTTAGCCCCCCCCTCCCCCCCCGGCGAATGAGGGGGAAATTTGTTTGCAAAAACAAAAGCAAAAAGATGCAAAATTGTTAAGAGACTAAGACAAAACTTGAAGTAATGACCAAAGGAAATCAAATTAAGAATTTCTCAAAAAGAATATTCAAAACACCCAATTAACTTAATGGAGACTGATGAGATGGTAAAATTGCTGAAAAGTAATTCACACAAGGCTTTTGACACAAAATACAAGTCTGGGTATATACTGAGAATCATGTAATCTGGTTCCAGAAAATAGAATCGTAAATTTTCCAAAAAAAATTCTCAGGGTCCACAAGTTTTAGTGTAAACAGGTGTGGTGCCGCACTATTTATATAGGAAAACAACGGAGATGACCGCACTGTGCCTAAAGACAAAGCGCAGAGACCAGAAAACTTAAAGAAAAATAAAAAAACTCTAAAGCACTTTTCAGGGATTTTGCAGGAATAAATTACCCAAGCCAATATCAATCAATCAGAATCAGAAAAATAGTTTCACAAGTCAAAAATAAAAGAAAACTAAGTTCAAGATCCATTCCCCAGTGGAGTCGCCATTTTTTTAGGTGGATAAATCATTCTTGCGGACAAGATAGATCTCCCTTGTATCCTACGGATAGCTAGAAACAAACAGACAAATGTAAACTACTTTCTCTAGATTATATTGGATCTAGAATCATCTATAATGAAGTATTTATGACATACCTGTAGTCCAGCGCTGATCGTAGTCTTCTTTCCTGTCGCTTTGAATAATTCGCCTTTCGGGATTTGCAATCAAAGACATGAAAGAATCAGAAGCACCTGCATAATATAGACTAATTCATAAACCATAAATATATCTTGATGATAAAGGAATTCAAGAAATAAGCCATTTAAATTAACAACTCATTGAGAAAATAGGATCCATTTGTATTATCTTTAATGAAAAAGGGAGCCTTACAACTGTGTTCGCCTTGATGTTGTACAGGTCCTTCTGGGGTTCAGAACAAGTGTTTCCTCTACTTTGACAAGTCGTTGCACTCTCTTGACTAACATACACATGAGTGTGTAAGTTAGAAATAATTAATTCCTACTTGTCTATAGTTGTAATTCTCCATTTCAGGAGTTTGTTCCTACATAATAGGAATCAGCTAGAATATAGTTTCTCCTAGTTTAGTGTGTGGTTGAGAGAATCTCTCAACCACACTACTGTACGTCTAAGATAGAATTCCTATCTTAAGACTTTTGCTTGTATAAATATGTGTGTAATTTCTGATTCATAATATAGAATATATTGAGTGTGTGCCAATTTTATCTTGGTATCAGAGCTTCAGAGCCCGTAAGGGCCTCTGGCCCTTACTGGGCATAGGAAAATAAATTATTTATATTTGTGTTAAGTTTGTTTGTCCATTGAGCCCGTGCGAGCTCCTGGTGAGGACGCTGTACAGAAGTGGAGCGCTGGCGAGTGTCGATCTGGTGATTTTTTTTTTCTCTGGAAATTCAGCGAGAGACGAGGGGATATAGTTGTGGCGACGGGTGGAGGTGAAAAATTCGTGCCAGACGTTTCCGAGCTGGAAGGCCTTGCGGGAACTATTATCCACACTGAGAATGCTTTGCATTTGTTCTTCTCATGAAGAATTTGAGAGAGGCATGAATCTATGTGTTATGAGCGGCCTGCGTGTGTGATCTGTGCAGTGGAAGCATGGTGTGATACTTCCATTAGGTGAGTAGGAGAAAAGGATTCCTAGCGTGATCTTAGATTTGCGGTTAACGACCTGTGTGCCTAATTCGAGTGGCCTGCGTGTTTGTTCGTGGGCAGTGTTTTGATTTGTGAGTTGAGCAGACTTGGATGTCAAACGAAAGCATTGGTGGATGAGTGCATTCGTTCACTGAGAATTTTCCAACAGTTCTCCCCACGACGGTGGTGTTCTAGGCGATGTTCTGGTCTGATTACAATGGTGGTGCCTCTCTCCATGGACTAGATGAATGAGTCCACTGATTTTGTATTGTAGAAGCTCTTTGACTCCAACTAGCAGACGAGTGCATGCCCACAAGCCCCAGCCTCGTAGTTTTTCCTGCGAAGCGCAAGTGAGGAGCCTTCGTGAGTCGTGAGCCTTGGATAGGCCTTCTTGCATTATTCTGCATATTGGAGTTTTGCAAGATCTGTGTCAATATGTGATTGCTTGAGTTCGCTGGAAGAGAAGCAGTGGTTGTGGCGAACTACAGTGGCAACGTGATCATTACTAGATATTATCAGCCTTTTGCGTGGGCAAAGTGGTGTCGTCGCTTGCCTCGCATAATCGCTGCAATGCGAAGAATGAGGACTGGATTGTAATGGCGTCCTTGGAGGGACAGGGCATATATCTTAGGTCACTATATGGGAAGTTTTTTAGGAGTGTTTACGCTTAATTTTTGAGGCGAAATCGGTGCAGATCGGCGATTTCCGGCCGCAGATCTGGAGTTTTCCAAAGCTATAATTATAAGTTTGATATCTTGGGTTTCTCTTCTGAGAAGAAAAAAAAATGCCAATTGGTGGCGGGTTTCGGGTGCTGCATATATGAAGTTGTTTCTTTCAATCTTGCCCGAGGTCCAGACAGCTGAAAGAAAAGTGCTCTTTAGTGAGAAGGGTGCTTGGGCGAGCAAGGGATTCATTTGGCCCAAGACATTTGGCCATGCATGTTGAAGCAGATCTGCGAACCTATGAATGGTGCATTGCAGGAATGGAAAAATCGCTTTGAAGCTGCGTGGAAGACCTCCATTTGCCTCCTGCGTGAGGGAGTAGTTAATCGTTGTGGGATCGTTTCAAAGCACTAGAATCTGTTGCGTCAACCAACATCTCTTGACTCCGCTGATGTAGTGGTGATCAAAGATGGAGTTAAGATGCAGTAGCGTGCTCCCGAACATAATTTTTTTTAGAGTTTCGAGGATATTATTTTATCAGCTGTTGGCGATGAAGGTGACATTATCGATTGAGACTTCAATCGGAAGCAGGTCTGTGTTTGTTTTTCAATACTTATCTTAAGTGAATTTTTAATGGTCTACATGCTGGAATGGCCGCGTCGAAGATATTGGACTCCATTTAAGCAGTTCTGTCTTGATTGGAAAGCATATGAGTATATTGATGGCAATGCTGCCATTTCGGAAAAGAGAGCGTTTACTCCGCCGCGCTAATGACAGATTTTGACACATGGTGAATGATTGTGCAATTTAAGATATTTTGTAATTGTTGTGTGGGTGCTTTTGTCTTATATGGTTTTGAAGGAAATATGTCTTGAAAATTTAATTTGTATACATATTGAGATTCGCGATCTCAATATGAAGTCATGTTGTTCGAATTCGCGACTCTAACTAATGACAGGTATAGCCGGGAGATTCAAGACCAGTACATCCAAAATTCAAAAGCACAAAGTCTATGTCAGAAATATTCAAGCGAGAAAGCTCGTACTGTCTGAGTTATCCAGTATTAAATAGAGACCAACATTTGGTCCTGAGATTTTCAGCGAACATGAGGCAGCATGCTTGGAAGCAGTTACCAAGCCTTGATACTGTGAGCAGGGGAAGTGGCATTATGTTGCCAGGGGAATGGATACTGAAACGTGACGGAGGATTGGACCGTGGAGTCCTAGATTATTACTCTTGAAGGGAAAATTGTGTTCTCTTCGTGTGGATGTGTGCCTATGTCTGGATCATCAGTGTTTGAATGCACTGTATTGAGTCCAGGTGAAAAGTCGTCAATCCGTTTCTTTATCAGTGGACCTCTCACAGGTATTGTTGGAATGATTGCTTGTATGTTTGGGAAATAATCATCTTTGGGCAGAGAGGGAATTAATGTGAAGAGTTTGTTGTATTTTCTTGGAATCATGTCTATATATTATTGAGCCTTATTGAGCCTAGCTAACTCAATGTAGGCAAAGTTATTTTGTTAGAATTTGCAACTCTAACGAATGACAGGTGAAACGTGGAGTTCCAAGAAGTTATTTGAACAGACAACGATGCCCAAGATGTGAACAATGAACATATGAGGTAAAGGAGCAGCAACAACGTTTATGGTGGACAACAAAATAGATGTTTGTTTGAGTTAGTGTGGTTTGTGGAATAGACTCCTTAGCATGTTATAAGCAAGTCTAGTTGTTGTAATGGTCACTGTATGTACCCATAAACTCCAAATGTTGAAGTATGGAATGTAAGCCTGGTAAAGGCATCTGAAAGTTCGTGGTGATCTTAAAACCACTTTGTAATGGTTTATGGTTAGCCTGAAACCATCTTTTGTCACTGTAAAGTGATGGTTTGTGGTGAGCCAGAAACCACATACAGAGCCTTAGTGGCTATAGGATTTTCCCGGTGGTGGCAGATCGGACTTGCCTGGTGGTGGCATATTGAAGTTGGCGGATTTGCCCGGTGGTGGCAGATCGGACTTGCCCGGTGGTGGCATATTGCCTGAGTGGCTAACGTGTACACGGGAGCTTTGTGCTCGCAGGAGCAGGTGGACTGCAGTAACGCCTGGCTCATGGTCTCAGATATTGGTGTGTCTGAGCACAAGAGGGTCGGCGCACTTTTCTATCTGACAGTTACGTCGAAAGGCGCAATCAGCGCAACTGTTTGCGATTGTTATTTGGACATGAATATTTGGCTTAGAAAGGCACTGATCTCTCTTTGTTTTGGAGGTTCTGCACATGCAATTCGCCCGATGGTGGTGGATTTGTAGGTACATATATGCAGTGATAACGGTCGACAGAATCATGTATGCGAAGGACATCCTACAGGACTAGCGGTTGCAGCGGTTGGGACCCATGCATTCCGGTGGATGGTTGCTCTTTTATATGGACGTCGACATATTCTTTGTTATGTTTGACCACAACCAGACTTTGTGAATCACTATCATGACAAGTAGTCATTAAGGGGGGGAGTTAGAAATAATTAATTCCTACTTGTCTATAGGTATAATTCTCCATTTCAGGAGTTTGTTCCTACATAATAGGAATCAGCTAGAATATAGTTTCTCCTAGTTTAGTGTGTGGTTGAGAGAATCTCTCAACCACACTACTGTACGTCTAAGATAGAATTCCTATCTTAAGACTTTTGCTTGTATAAATATGTGTGAAATTTCTGATTCATAATATAGAATATATTGAGTGTGTGCCAATTTTATCTGTGTAATCATTCCCATATGATGATGAGTTAAGGCAGTCTGAGTTTCTCCAACAATTCTCCTCAAAAAATCTCAAAGCCTAACTCCCCTTGAGGCTGAACTATGGCCTCAATTTATAGCCAAAAAGAAGAGGTTGCAGCTCCAAATAAGAGGGGATAGAATCCTCTTTCAAAGGGATTAAGTTCCACATACCAAGGGGTAGGCTCCTTTAATGGAGGGATGAATGCACATGAAAGGAACGAACTTTCCACCGAATAATTTCTTCCAGAAGCTTCCAGATTCAACCAGTTGGGCTTCCAAATTTTACTTCCACCTTCACTTTACCTTTTATAGGAGTCCACACCTTTAATGAAGAAAAAGTGCATCCGGTTCCGCATGTTTTAGAACAAACAGATGTGGCACCATAGGTAATACTAAGAGAAAGTGCAGTACAAGTATTTTTATGATTTTTATAAGATTTTCTATCAATTTCAAGGCTTGGTTTTAGGAACTTGATGTTTTTAGACTTCTAAGGGAGTATTGTATGAGTAATGATGAACCCATACAGAAAATAAAACGTCATGGTGACAATTTTTAGTGTAACAACTCCCTCCCATACTTCTCAACCAAATCTGGAGGTGATTTCTTCGCTTCCATAGGGAGGCTTTCTCATCATCACCCAACTGTGAGTTGAGCGTTAACTAAATGGTCACATAGTTTCTCATATATTCTGAACCACCAGATACCCAGAATGTAAATTAATTTGGTTGGAATTATGGCCATGCTCCAGTATAACTCTTCAAAATCTCCCATAATTGAATCTCACATTTTGATTTTTCCTACGCTTTGAAATTGCCTTACAAGAACCGAAGATTCTTGTAACTACACCTTGCTGGAAGTCATACAAACATCAAACCCTACACACATATTTATACTAGAAATTTCCAGATTTTAACTATTGAATATTTTGTCAATTCATCATTGCGCTCAACAAATACATATATTCAAATATCACACAAACAATATACACCCTCTACTTATCCAAAGCAAACTTCTTCCAACAGTCGCACAAAACGTTTTACCATATGATTACTCTCATACGCTATCTTCTCCATGACTAATTTCCCCTGAACTTACTACGATTATTCACTCTAATCTCTTATTATCACATTGTTTAATGCCTTATCATGATGTTTCAATAAATAATCCATGTTTTCTTTCATTTTTGACCTGCACACAGGTTTATTTGCACCCATTGTGCCCATTAGCTTCACTGTCAACCATTACTTTTTTTTACTATAATCACTCATGATTCTACCCAGCCATTAAGTCTTTTCCACATAGTAAGACTTATTCATTCATTTAGAATTGATTCAACAATGTTGTATTACACAGAAACCAGATTTTCTCAATTACGGATCACTCAACACATAAAAGAGATAACACACAGTCACAATGAATTCGATTCTCTCACTAATACATAAATCGTATAGATACAAAACAAAAAACCTATTTACAGTCTGTCTCTTGGCCTGATGCATCGTTACATGGCCTTTTTCTCCTCTACACAGAAATATCTTTATTCTCGGGCTTCTCCTTTCTACTCTACTTTTGGCCTAGTCTGCTTCGTTTAGATTGGCCTCTGCCTAGTCTTCTTCATTTAGATTGGCCTCTGCCCTCCTTCAAGGCTTACAATTGAATTTATAATTACAAATTTGAGCTTATCCAACTCTCACAATCGACTCCTAAAGACTTGAAACAAACTCTATTAAAATAAAATCCTTCTTATCCCTAATTTATGACCTATCTAATATTTGAACATAAATAGAAAATATCGTCTCTAAATATCCCATTTTTCTATGGATATGTTTACAAAAGTCAACTAGCATAGTCCCTACCTATGCTTTGCTAAGAATTAAACATTTTAAAAGAGAATTTTACAATATTTACAATTTGACCCCTCCTTGGGAAAATGCCAAAACCTTAGCTCTAATAAAAAAAATTAAAATTTAACTCGAGAGCTAATGCTCCTGCATCAGGCACCCTCACATGGAACGACCCGAACCGCACGAACGAAGGCACAAGGGATAAAACGGAAAACGAGTCGCACGAACGTGCACAAGGCACATGTGTAGTAACAACTTGGCATTTTTTATATGGCCTCCCTCACACAACTGGAACCCACGACCTGCTCAAACGCTTTTTGTTGGGCACCCTCGCATGACCCGACCCGACCCGACCTACCCGAACGCGTTTCCTTGGGTACCCTCACACAACATGACCCAACCTGACCTGACCCACCCGAACGCATTTCCTTGGGTGCCCTCACATGACACGACCCGACTTGGCCTGCCCGAACACGTTTCCTTGGGCGCCCTCACATGGCACAACCTGACCTGACCCGAACAAACACATTTCCTTGGAAGCCCTCACACGACCCAACCCGAAGAAGAAGCCAAGACATATGAAGAATAAGATGGTTCATATGTGTCAATGATAGAGGAATAACTTGATGAACACGTTGGACCAGGATCCTGTACTATGCAGACATTGATGATGGAGGAAACTTATGGGGGTTAGTAAGTTAGGGGTTAATGGGGTTAGGGTTTAGGGGGATACATGGGTTAGGGTTTTAGGGGTTTAGGGGGTTAAATGGGTTAGGGTTTGAGAATTAGTGTTTAAGGGGTTAGGGGTGTTAGGGTCCTATATTTTATAGGATCTAAAGGTGACTGAGTATACTCTATCTATCATTTTTATTTTGTAAAATGATTTCCAATCTGCAAATAATTTTCAAAATAAAAAAGGAAATAACATAAAAAATAAAAAGAGGGCATATATATATATATATAAGATGTGAACCCCATAAAAAATAAGAAAAGCAATAAAATTCTGAAAGTGTTGCACCTCCAAATGCCACCACTCTTAGTTTAGCTTATTTTAAAAAATAAATTGTGTGCAGCTTGTTTAAAATGCCACAATAGTTCAATAAATTCAATCATATAGTTTAAGCATGATTCAATTAGGTTTAAATTTCTTGTTAATAGGTAGTGAAAAATAATTTATCAAACTGTTTAATCTTGACAAATTAATTAGTTAGGTAGAAAATAAAAATTGGTTCAATAGTTCAATCTGAACCAAGGGAGGTGTTGTAACATCATTTGTTTTTTATAGGTTAGCACAAATAATTAAACAATTTTCAAAATGATAAGGTAGGATATGGATGTAAAAGAATGAAAATTTTAAAAATGTTAGGAAGATTATTATTTTTGTAGGTATCCATGTCAATAATATTTTAGATGTTAGATGCTCTAAGTAAACAAGGAACAATAAAATGTTAGGGAAGCAAGAAAGAAAAAGAAAAGCTTCATTTTGTTTTAAAGGTTTTGATTGGTTGCTAGTCTAAATGTGCATATGGAAAAGTTATTTGTATGGTCTAAATCTTGATTATTAAATCATATCCTAAAGTTTTAAACCATAACAATATATCCCTGCCATAATTTCATTTCATTCATTTCCCTTTATTTTACATTTCATTCCCCGCTCATATATTTCCATATATTTCCATACATTTCATTACAAATCCCTTCATATCTCCCGACACATTATTTAACAAAGTCCTGACCCACTACTTCCGCATCATCGCATTACAATCCCTTTTCTTTTCATTTTCTTTTAAAAACATTAGACCTTACATTTTCTGCCTTTTCCGCTTTATATTGCTACTTTACCTTTTTTCACCTCTATATCATTGTTTTACCTCCACTTTCGATTTCCCCGATTGCGATTAAAGTGGGCCATTCCTCTCTGACAGGTAACCCTTCCCCCACGATCCATTACATTTCACTGATTATACTGTTTCGCATCACAAAAAAACCTTAACACTTGCGATTGCCGATTTGCAATTCATCGCATCACACATTTTTTAACTTACCTTTGAAGCGCCCGCAATGTATTGTTTAACTTGCGATTTAGTTGGCCCCATCACAACAGCTCTGCTCTCCACTTCAGGCCACTTGAATCAAAAACCTTAACTTACTATAGAAGCTTTCTTACTTGCAATTGCGATGTATATGGGTGTCTCCCCTCACTTCGCAAGTTTTAGAATTTAACCCCCGCGCTTATAAGAAAAACTTAAGATTTGCGATCTGCGGGTTGCGGTCAAGTCCCACCTTACCTGCCACGTCACTCCGCCCTCCTCGTACTTCGTACTTCATATATTTTAGAGTTTATCTTCGCGCTTATAACTAAACCTTAAAAGTTGTGATCTACAGGGTGTGGTCTGATCCCACCTTCCCTCCATGTCACCTCCCACTTCGCATCGCATTGTCGATTACATTCTTCATAACTTAAACTATAAATATTGAGAAGTGCGTGGATGTGATGCAGCTTAAGAACTAAGATCTAAACATTTTCTGGTCCGAGTATATTATTTTTTACACTATTTTGTTTAGAAAAAGGGTTAATCATGGCAAAAAATACCCGGGTGGCAAAAAGACAGAAAGGTTAAGTTAGGAAAGGTGTTCGCGCAAAATGATCATGTTGTAACTGCAAAACAGGAAAAGGGAATTCATACAACAGACTTCGCCAGCACAACATTCAATCTGCCAGCACATTAGTAAAATGTGGTCCACGTCCTAACTGTCCCACTACATCAGCACTTTCTTTACACAACGCATTCAACTGATGCTATAATTTTGTAATAGTTAAAGTTTTAAGTTCAAGTCTGTTAGAGAGTGTATTATTGTAATTTTTTGTATAAATACTTCAGTTTTGGAAGTATCAAAGGTCGATTGATTGAGATCAGAATCATTACTATCTTTTGGAGTATTGTAATATTTCTCAAAGAACTGGAGCATCAATAATAATCATACCATTCAAAGGATTCTTGTGGCTTAAATACTGGTGATGTTTTTCTTCTGTTCTTATGTTTCATTGTCATCTTTCATTGTAATCATCTGAATTATAATTGTAAAGAAGAAAGTGTGATGAATAAGATTTACTTTTGAGTACCTTATTCTAGTTGTGTTTACAATCATAATGTTTTCCACTGAAATACGAACTAAAGAATTCTTAATTGCTCCTTAGTTCTGCTAAATTTCTTCATATTTCTGCCATAATCCATTTATGAATTCAAAAATATCTAGTAAATATTCCTAGCTTGCCCTGTGTTTACTCTGTGAAAATTTGATGCAACTCTCCAATTTTATTTTGACTTCATTACCCAATAGATATTAATAAATTGAATGCAATCACTCTTCCAAAATCCAAAACAAAATCAAAACCCAAGTACAATCATAACTAGCCTAAAAACTTATCCAAACAATGTTAGGTCTTATAGAGAGAGCCCTCTCTGAAATTGGCATGGCTAGATTCGAGTTTCCAAAGTTGGTTTGATGTTGGCCTATGTGATTAGTTCTCACAATCTCTAGAAAATTACATAACGCTAAAAAGGAGTTAAGGATTTAGAGGTTTAGGGTTTAGGGGGTTAAATGGGTTAGGGGTTTAGGGAGTTAAATGGGATAGTGGTTAAGAATTTAGGGGTTAGGGGTTAAGGGTTTAGAGGTTTAGGGTTTAGGGGTTAAATGGGTTATGGATTTAGAGGTTTAGGGGGTTAAATGGGTTTGGGTTTGGGAATTGTGGCTAAGTATTCAAGCTCCATGGAAAAATATGAAGTCATCAAAAACCTTAATGGTTTGGAAGAATTTTCTAAAATAACTTTCCTAATAGGCAAACCCCATTGGATATAGGATTCCAAAGTTGTATTTGTAGCAAGTAGTTCACCTTGAAAGGTGGAGGGAATTGAGCACAAAGTGGAAGGAAAAAATCTATTGATTAAAAATTAAAACTAATTGTGGAAAACTCTCAAAAGGAATATTTGGATATAGAGGGAAAAATAAGCATGACTATGAAATGGAGCCATAGAACAATAGGGAGGCTCAAATATAGTTCACCCATGAAAATTCTGGCTCTGCCAAAATGAGAGGGCTATGAGGTGCCCATAAGAAGCTAGCCCACAAAAGAATTCTTATCATTTACAAAGAAGATATAATAATAATCATGGAGCCTGATACCCACCAACTTGTAGAGTAGCTCTAGAGGATTCCTCAAGATACCAATTAGGAAAATTTTATTTAAAAATAAAAATAAAAATTGATGCACCACAAAAAATTGCCATGAATAGATCAAGAAAGAAATTAAAATCTGTCATTAAAGAGCTGACCTTGAGTTTTTCATATTCCCATTTTTTTTGTACTAAATTTCCATCAAGGAAACTTCAATTTATGTCAACATAATCCATTTGTAAATGGCTAGTATGCTTATAATGTTAGATGGAGCAAAATGCACAAAAAATGGGATTATAGATCCTTGCATTGATAAATTTGGTTTCTTGGCTTACAATGTAGTCTAAGTAATAATTCATTTTGTTCATGCTTTGTTCTAAAATGTTGGAGGTGTTTTATTTTATACTGTGTTTCCTTGGGTGCCCTCACAATATGGCACGACCTGACCCAACCCGAACGTGTTTCCTTGGGCGCCATCGCATGACTCGACCCAACCAGACCCACCAGAACATCAAAGGCATGAGAGAGAAAACAAAAAAAGGGTCACATGAATGTGCAAAAGGCACATGGGCAGTAAGAAATTAACATTTTTATACACCCTCCATCACATGATTCGACTCGAATGTGTTTCTTGTGGGGCCCTCACACGACACGACCCAACTCGCCCGAGCAAAGCCACGAGGGAGAAAGTGGAAAATGGATCATACAAACATGCACAAGGAACACGAGTGGCCAAAACTTAGCATTTTTGATACAATTACCCTCACACGACTCGACCTTACTTGACCCACCCGAACGCATTTCCCAGGGCACCTCACACGACCCGATCCGCCCGAACGTGTTTCCCTGGGCACCTTCACATGACCTGACCCTCTCGAATGCGTTTCCCTGGGTGCCCTCACATGACACGACCCACCCAAATGTGTTTCCTTAATGAGTTCCCTCACATGGTACGACCCGACCTGATCCTCGCCCAAACACGTTTCCTTAGGTGCCCTCACATGACCCGACCCAACCCGCACGAATGTGTTTCCTTGGGCGCTATCACACAAACCGATCCAACCCAAACCTCCTGAACGCATTTTCACGGGCACCCTCACACGACACGACCTGACCCACACGAATGTGGTTCCTTGGGCGCCCTCACACGACACAACCCGACTCGGCCTGCCTAAACGCGTTTCCTTGGGCGGCCACATGGTACGACCGGACCGGACCAGACCCAACCCAACCCGCACGCGTTTCATTGGGCACCCTCACACGACCCAATATGACCTGATCCAGATGCGTTTCCTTGGGTTCCCTCACATGACCCGACTCGACCCGACCCGCATGAAGGCATTTCCTTGGGTGCCCTCACAGTACGACACAACCCAACCCAACGTAACCCGAGCATGTTTCCTTGGGTGCCATCACACGACCTGACCCGACCGGACCCGCCCAAACGTCGATTAAGGCATGAGGGAGAAAATGGAAAATCGGTCACATGAATGTGCACTAGGCACACGGGCGGTCACAACTTAGCATTTTTATATGGCCTCCATCACACAATGCAACCTGAACGTGTTTCCTGTGGCGCCCTCACACAGCACAACCTGAACCATCTGAACGAAGACACGAGGGAGAAAACAGAAAACAGATTGCATAAATGTGCACAAGGCACACGGGCACTCATAAATTAACATTTTTTATATGGCCACCCTCCCACGACCCGACCCGACCCACCTAGACGTGTTTCCCTGGGTGCCCTCACATGGCTCGACCCTCCATGACCTGCACAAACGTGTTTCCTTGGGCACCCTCACACGACTTGACCCGACCTGACCCACACGAACGTATTTCCTTAGGTTATTTCACATGACCTGACCCAACCCAACTCGCACGAACGTGTTTCCTTGGGCGCCCTCACACGACTCGACCTGAACCGACCAGACCTGCCCAAACGCGTTTGCTTGGGCACCCTCACATGACCTAACCTAAACCGACCCGCTCGTACGCATTTCCTCGGGCACCCTCACACAGCACGAGTCGACCAGACCCACCCGAACACATTTTCCTGGGCGCCCTCACACAACCCGACCCGACCCAACCCAACCCGCCTGAACGCAAACGCGTTTCCTTGGGCGCCCTCACATGACCCTACCCGACCTGCGCAAACGCGTTTCCTTGGGTGCCCTCACACGAATTGACCCGACCTGACCTGCCTGAATGCATTTCCTTGGGCACCCTCACACGACTCGACCCAACCCACCCGAACACATTTCCATGGGCACCCTTACATGGCTCGACCCGACCTGACCCGCTCGAACGCTTTTCCTAAGGTGCCCTCAAACGACTCGACCTGACCCAACCTACACAAACGCATTTCCTTGGGCGCCCTCACATGACCCAACCTGAACTGACCTGACCTGCCAGAACACGTTTCCTTGGGCACCCTCACATGACCTAACCTGACTCGACCCGTCTGAATGCATTTCCTCGGGCTCCCTCACACGAAACGACCTGACCCAACCTAACCCGCCTGAGCACATTTCCTTGGGTGCCCTCACACGCCCCAACTTGACCTGACCCTCCTGAACGCATTTCCTTAGGCACCCTGACACGACCCGACCTCACACGACTCGACCTAAGACGGCCCAACCTCACACGTTTTGAGAAGTTCGTCGCAAGTCCGACATTTGGAGAACATTCATTGCAAGTTTGACGTTTGGAGAAGTTTGTCGAAAGTTTGAAGTTTAGAGCATGTTTGTCACTCTTCCAATGTTTGGAGCACGTTCGTCGCTATTTTGACATTTGGAGAAGTTCGTCGCAAGTTCGACGTTTGGAGCATTTCGTCGTTATTCCGACGTGTGGAGAAATTTTCTCGCTATTTTGACATTGGTAGAGTTTCGTTGCAAGTCTAACATTTGGAAGTTTCATTGCTATTATGACGTTGGTAGAGTTTCGTCACTTTTCCGACGCTTTTTGGCGGGATTAAAAAAATTGTGAAAAAAGTTGGGAACTTTCCGACAATACGTCAAAAATGTGAAAACTAAAGTGTTGGAAAATAGATCATATGTACTAGTGTATGCATGTGTGATGGATGTTTTGTTTTGATGGTCTTGTTGGTTGGCATTGATTTTAACTTGGTTGTGGCATGACTTAAGGGAAGTGATTTGGAGGCTAAGTAGAGATGGACTTGTGGTGATTGAAGATGTTGTTATTCTAGGTGGCTGGATTGTTACTACATGAGTTGCATGTGCTTCTACATGTTTTGGAAGCATTGGAGTTTATTCCATGTATTGAGATGTCGTTACGTGTTGGAGGTGATTCTATCAGTGTTGGAGGAAGTTGGATGGCATGCTGTTGCTATTGCAGGTTTTGAAGATGCTGCTATAGGAGTTAGAGTTGAGGATCCTTTTTGATTAGGTCTCCATATACCTAATTATGTCTCTCATGTTGATGATGTTATACATAGATATTGGAGGGGATATACAAATTTTGGATGATACTTGAGTAGGTTTTACAGGTTACGAAGGTTTGTCATGGGGTCCCTCACAACCTCATGAAAATGTGCTCCAAGTAGTGGCTTAAACAAGTTGGAAATTGGGATTTTAGAGGTTATACACTAGTTTTATTATAGTAACAACTTACATATGCAGGTTTCCTTCATAGGAGTAGCATATGGATTATGAAAGTGATATTTCCTCACATTTCTCACGCTGCTAAGGTTAATTAATGATTTTTTCAGCTTGTATTGTTCATTTTTTTCTAATGTAAAGGTAAAAAAAGGTCAGGGAGCTTCTATAAAGGGATTAAATTTGAAAATATCAAAATTAAAGTGGAGTTGGTGGCTTTATCAAGTCAATAAGCTGAATCTAGATAAAATCAAGCATATGAACAAAGATTGTGGAACTCAATATTTCTCGGTAATTATTGAGTTACGCACCTCATTTCATCCATATATTGGAGGAAGCTCAATGATAGTATTTTTGATTCTTTTAGTGTGTGGAGTGAGTGTGAGATTGGATAAGAGTGTGCAAGTTGTGTGAGTTGTATTGTAGAATTACTAGAGCAGTTTGTAGGTGTTGCAACATATTGTAGAGTTTTTTCCAACCATTATTTTTATGTAGTAAGTGAGATGGTAAAGTGTGGATTAGTAGAAGTGTGTGGAGATATTTTCTTGCATTTTGTGGTATATTTGGTTTTTTATTGTGTGCTTTGATGATATGTTGTTGTAGTGCTCATGTTGAGAAGTTCTCGGTTCTAGTCTGAAATATTTTGAAACGAGAACCACATAGAGGAGTGGAGTTGGAGGACTCCAGTGAAATCAATATAAGTGAGCATATTTTCTCAATCCAATGGTGGTTTTATAGTTCGGAAGAAACTAGGGGAGGCTCGTTGGTCGTTGTGGCTTCTAGGAGATCGAAGTCTGTAGAGTCGATTGATAGTTCTGTAGTAACCTGGTGATGATCGTTAATCGTGGTGGCTTTCAGTCTATAGTAGCATGTAGATCCACATGATAAATAGACTCCATTTGATAGTAGCCATATCTATATCTCTATGTAAATAAATGTTTGACATAGTAGAATTTGAGCAATGTAGCAGCAGCGGGTGTTTTTTTGCCCCGGAAAGGGTTTTCCACCAGAAGTATTTCTGTCTATTGTGTTGATTTCTTTCATGATTCCTCTATTATGTTTGATGCTCTAATCTCTGATTGTGTGTTTTAGTTTATGCATGGTTAAATAATAATTAATTGGAGAAAAAAATTTAAGTGCCTTCAGTAGTGATCCACCCCCTTCTCAGTAGTGATCTACGTGTTTCCAACACTAATAATAAAGGGGAGAATATTAAGAGGGAGAATGATATGTGTAATTCATTTCATTCTAATATAATATTAATATTTGACAATTAAAAGCATTCATAATAATAAAAATTTCAATGTGTGTCATTAATAAAATACTTTAATATGTAGGATTAAATAATATTGACTTATATTTAAAAATATATTAATAATCAAAAAACCATTTGAATGTCAACAATGTTGTCCAAAAATAAAATGTATCAATGCATAAATAAAATGTCTCAATGTACATGTTTATTGAGAGGATAGGCTATGCCCATCCCAGTATGGAGGTCAAATTACATAAAAATAAAAATAAAAGAAAATTCATAAACTCTAGAGCTTAATATGGGAGAAATGTCGCAATTTTTAACATTTTGAATCAATCAAATTACATAAAAAAAGTTAAATTAAAATTTAATAAACAAATTTAATTAAAATCTATTTAAAAAATTAAATTTAATTAAATTTAATTTAAAAACTAATGGTTATAATTAATATTTTTTTTTGTAAGTTTTTTAGGATCCTCCAGGCTTGAACTGTGACTTGAGGAGTTGCTACCAAGGGGGTATCTGATCTATACAATTCACCCGGGGATTCCACCTAGCCTTGGTAACCAACCCTTAGCTAAGTGGATTTTTTAGCATGTCTCATCTCTGTGGAACGATGCATGACCACCCCTCGTGAGGTGTAATCCTGGGTCGCCTTGATGACGAGGACCATCCTCAACCAATTGTACCAGTCAGACTTGACTAATGATTATAATTATTAATAGAAAATTTTGACTAGGTATAATTGCATAAAAATAAAATAATAAAACAAGAAATAATAATAATAATAATAAAATATAATATAATAAAAAATAAAATAGCTAAGTTATACTAAGTTATACTTACTAAATATTTTGACTCACCAATTTCACAACCCATTATTTTTTCTCATGGCATTCTTTTCTAATGTAACTTATAAAATTAAAAATTAAATTAAATTATTGTGTGGAACGGGAGCTCTCTATATGGAAGGGATGTAATGATGCCTTGTCCTATAAACATTTTGACTCAGTCAAATCACATTAAAAATAAAATAAAATAAAATAGAAAATAAAATAAATAAAATGAAACATTTTACTCGTAAAAAATAAATAAAAATAATAAGAAAAAACAATGTTTAAACAAAAATAATTTCATGCTATTCACTCGTGGTATTGACACATGGTATTAATGTGAAATATAACCTATTTAAAGGGGAAAATGACTCA
Organism: Pinus albicaulis; assembly: GCA_034641835.2. Taxonomy (NCBI): domain Eukaryota; kingdom Viridiplantae; phylum Streptophyta; class Pinopsida; order Pinales; family Pinaceae; genus Pinus; species Pinus albicaulis. The sequence goes on along the minus strand of CM076582.1, from coordinate 1,152,539,713 downwards.
GTCAAATCACATTAAAAATAAAATAAATTAAAATTAATAACATGAAACATTTTACTCCATCAAAAATAAATACAAATAATTAAAAAAATCAATGTTAAAAAAATAATAATTTCATGGTATTCACCCATGGTATTGACACATGGTATTCATGTGGAATATAACCTATTTAAAAGGGGAAATTAAACCATCATTGCCCCATATTTACTTTGAATCTACCAAGGGCCAAAGAGAGATGAAATCTCTTGAGATGCAAATGTCTTTTAAAGTAAAAATATATTTGATCCAATTTATAGTTATGTAAACATTTTGACTCATGGTTTTCACAACCGATGGTTTCTCCCCATGGTATTCTTTTGTAATGCAGCATATTTAAGGGCATAAAAATCTAATAAATTTTCAACACATAAAAATAACCAATTTTCAATTTGTTGTGCCAAATTTGAATCTTTTTGTCTGAGAGTTATTTATAGACACAAAAAGTTCATAGAGAGATTAAGGAATTATGACCTTGAGTTGTCAATCTCAGTGGCTATTATTGGTAAAGGTAAGCGTGTCCCTACACAACACCATACAAAGTTATCAAAAATTTTGGGAATTTTTTTATAATTTATTTTCATTATAATTTCTTAATTTAAAATCAAAACTAAAATATAGAGTTGTTTTCTCTTTGTTTTTTTTTAATTATATATTAAATCTTTTGCAAATGTTTGTGTAAATAAAAGAAAATTATTTGACAAAAACACCTCTATTTATTGATGTCCTTTGACATGAGAGTGTTTTAATGAAAGTGTATTAACTTCTTTCTTTAAAGCTTTACCTAATAAGGAATCTCATTTTAATGACTTTGATTCTTGTATTTATTTTTGTATATTCATCAAATATTTGTATATTCATCAAATAGTCCCCGAAAGGATCAAATATCTCGAGGTGCAAACTTTTCCTAATCCCTCTAGGATCTTGTTAGAATATCTCAAGGTGCAAGAGGCTATTTATTTTAGTGATCCCTCTATGGGCTTGATAGATCCATAGTTAAGATTATCTACCATACTGTAAAATATTTAAATATCAACTATGTTTATATTATATATTGTTTAAAATCAATTACGTATACATCATATAAAACAATTGAAAATAATAAGTTTTTTTTTTTTTGTTAAAATGTGTGAAGTAATCTTACTATTTTACATTTTGTTATTTTTTTTTCAATTTTCCTTAAAATTCAACAATTTTTTTTGGACTTGAAAGTTTAAGTTATGTACTCTTTGTAGCATTTAAAAATACAATTTAAATGATGAAAATTGTACATTGCCCCTCTCTCTCTCTACAAATATTTTAGGATAGAAAAATGCAATTTTTTGCACTTAAAAAGGGGTTTACACCTAAAGAGATTTAATCTCTCTAAAGATCCATTTTAGATCACTAATAATCATGCTTCAACATCTTATTTTAACTTGATTTCACCATCAATAATAAATAATAAATTGATTTCATTATAATAATAAATTATTTCTCTTTATTTAATATCCCCATAAATGAGATATGAATAATGCTAAATAAATCATTTTTCTCTGAAATTTTTGCTTCAGATTGTCTTCATGATGCCTATTTTTCTTCTTTCTAATTTTTTCTTCTTTCTAATTAACATAATATTAAGGACTACTTCGTAAATATTTATATAAAATTCATTGATTTTAGGATTCTTTTGTTTTATGAATGAATACTTTCTCCTCCCCTTGCTAAAATTAATTGGTTGTGTATTTAATTTAATTCGGACTTAAAACAAATGGACATTGAATTAGCCTCCCATTGTCTACCTTCAATCTCCTCATACTTTTTACTTAGTTCAAAAATCACGCTTCGAGTTTATGAGAGTTGAACCTCGTTTCGAAATCTTTAACATTTACATTTTTTTCTAATTACTTCATTCAATTGCAAGCATTAAAAAAGTTGTCCATATTGAAATTAATTTTTTTCCCAGTCAAGTGGGAGGCTGGATTTCACGAAAAAATCTACCAAATAAATGAAAAGTGATTTTCAGAAAAAGTGAGTGTACATCTTTCACGATTGAAAGGATTGTTTCACGCAGAAAAGTGAGTGTACATCTTTGTCTTCTATTGAGAAATATGTCCAACGATTGAAAGGTTTGTTTCACGCAGAAAAAGTGTACATCTTTGTCTTCTCTTGAGAAATATTTCCAATGATCCAAAGGTTTGTTTGGACAATATGTTCCAGATCTACCTGTTACACCTTATAACAAAGGTGTAACATTTCTTATGATGGAAATGTTTGTTTCACCAATGTCTTCCAGATTTCTTTGTTAAACCTTGTAGAAGTTGGCAACTTTGTAATAATTTGTTTCGAGTGTACATCCTTGTTTTCTTCTGAGAAATATTTCCAATAGACTTTGTAATAATTTGTTTTGAGTGTACATCCTTGTCTTCTTTTGAGAAATATTTCCAAAAGATTGAAGGGTGTGTTTCTGGGATGTGTTCCAAATAATTTGTTTTGACGGTGCAACTTTGTCTTCTTTTAAGAAATATTCCCAACGATTTGAAAGACTTGTTTCCCATATATAATTTGTTTTGAACGAACATGCTTGTCCTCTTTTCAGCAATGATTGAAAGGTCTGTTTTCTGCATATGCTTCTACATGTTTTGGAAGCATTGGAGTTTATTCCATGTGTTGAGATGTCGTTACGTGTTGGAGGTGATTCTATCAGTGTTGGAGGAAGTTGGATGGCATGATGTTGCTATTGCAGGTGTTGAAGATGCTGCTATATGAGTTAAAGTTGAGGATCCTTGTTGATTTGGTCTCCATATCCCTAATTAGGTCTCTCATGTTGATGATGTTATACATAGAGATTGGAAGGGATATACAAATTTTGGATGATACTTGAGTAGGTTTTACAGGTTACGGAGGTTTGTCATGGGGTCCCTCATAACCTCATGAAAATGTGCTCCAAGTGGTGGCTTAAACAAGTTGGAAATTGGGATTTTAGAGGTTATACACTAGTTTCCTTCATAGTAACAACGCACATATGCAGGTTTCCTTCATAGGAGTAGCATATGGATTCTCAAAGTGATTTTTCCTCGCATTTCTCACACTGCTCAGGTTAATTAATGATTTTTTCAGCTTGTATTGTTCAATTGTTTTTTATGTAAAGGTAAAAAAAGGTCAGGGAGCTTCTATAAAGGGATTACCTTTGAAAATATCAAAAGTAAAGTGGAGTTGGTGGCTTGATCAAGTCAATAAGCTGAATCTAGATAAAATCAAGTGTTGGAATATTGAAAATTCCAGAATTGATAATGGAGAAATTAAACTCTCCCTCTTTAACACAGAGAAATAAATTTAACTCTCACAAAAAAAAACAGAGTTTCAACTCAATAAAACAAACATTTATTCCATAAAAATTCGTTACAAGTTCTTCCTCAATCACAGAGGGATTACAACTGCTGGACTGTTACAAGACACAATTCCAAACAAAAAAAAAACTCTTCTCTGTCTCTAAAAAAAAAACTCTGCTGTGAATTTTTCATTCACTGTCTCTGTTTTAAAAAAAAACAACTCACTGTTTCTGTCTATTACAAAAAAAACAATTCTCTGTTTTTCTATAAAACATACACTGCTGTGTATAATTTTAATTATGCTCTATCTTAAAAAAAAAACAATTGCACTGCTGTGCATCTCACTTAAAAAATAGAACGACTCTGTTCTATATGTTAACAACAACAAAACAATTACAATTTTGTTCTATTATATAAACAAAATATCTAAAAAAAATTTAATGTCATTTATTGACATATAACAACAAAATATCACCGCTTGAAAAATATTAATGGCATCATAACTATGCCGACACCGTTTAAAAAATTCATTTATGACGAATTTGCATGGTGGCAGAAGCGGCGGTGCTTTGGTGGTGCACTGGTGGCACGTGGGTGGAGCCACCATCCCTGGTGGTTGCGGGGGCTGCCTTCTGACGGCTCAGTACGGTCGGGGTAAGGCTCCGCACCAAATACCAATCATTGATTTTGGGTCAACGTGCCCTTGGCTGGTCAACTGCGGGGGTTTTGCTCCCGTTAACTGTCGAGCTATTCTCACTCCCACTAACCGTCGATCGCTTGTCGAATCGGAGATCACACATCAAACCTTCTCCCGCCTTACTTGTGCACTGATCAACATGCTGCCACCTACAACTCGTTCGAGCAGTTGGTAATTATACTCCAACACTCCCCCTTAATTTCAACTACTGGGTTTTTTTGCATACCCAGGCATTTTCTGAAATTTTCAAAGCTTTTCTGCGCAAGTGGCTTTGTGAGGATATCTGCAAATTGATCATCTGTTCTGCAATGTTGCAAAACTATCTCACCATTGTTAACCAATTCACGTATAAAATGAAACTTGGTGTCAATGCGCTTTGTCCTTTTATGTAAAACAAAATTTTTAGACAATGCAATAGCTGAGCTATTGTCACAAAAGATCATTGTCCCTTTTACCTGTTCTTGGCATAAACTTCTCAACATTTTTCTCATCCAAACTGCTTGACACGCTGCTGCTGTAGCTGCCACATATTCTGCATCTGCTGTAGGCAATGCTACAATGGGCTGTTTCTTAGAAGCCCATGAAATGGCTCCTGAAACCATGTGAAAAACATAACCGGAAGTGCTCTTCCGATCATCTACACTTCCAGCCCAATCACTGTCAGTGTATCCAACTAAATCTGAACATTCTGAAGCAGTATAAAAAATACCAAACCTTTTGTACCTTTAACATACCTCAGAATTCTTTTCGCTACTTGCCAATGTGCATATTTTGGCTTTTCCATGAATCTGAAAATCAAACTAACAACATGCATTATGTCCGGCATAGTTGCAGTCAAATAGATAAGGCTGCCAACTATGCTCTTGTATAAACTAGGATCAAAATCCTTGCTGCTGTCCTCTCTGCTGAGTTTTAATCCCATCACTGTGGGAGTGATTGCTGCTTTGCTCTCCTGCATGTTAAATATTTCAAGCACCTCATTAACATACTTTGCCTGTGAGATAAAAATTCCATTTTCATCTTGTTTTACTTCTATTCCCAAGAAGTATCTCAACAAACCCATGTCAGTCATCTCAAATTCTTCTTTCATGATTGTTTTAAAATGTTCAATAAGGCAATCATCATTACCTGTAAAAATAACATCATCAACATACAAGACTGCAATCAATATTTTACCATCTTTTTCTTTGATGTAGAGGGTGGGTTCTCTCTCACACTTTTCAAAACCATTTTCCACTAGATATGAATCTATCCTACTGTACCATGCTCTTGGCGCTTGCTTCAGCCCATAAAGAGCTTTCTTCAACTTGCATACTTTATGCTCTTGGCCTTTCCTTTCATAACCGAGAGGTTGTTCAATGTAAACCTCTTCCATTAACACTCCATTCAGAATGCTGACTTCACGTCCATTTGGTAAACTTTCCATTTGTTTTGTGCTGCTATGGACAACACTGCTCTCACGGTTTCCATTCTGGCAACTAGTGCGAAAGTTTCCTCATAATCTATCCCATGCTTCTGCTTATACCCTTTGACAACAAGTCTTGCCTTGTGTCTCTCTATTTTGCCTTCAACATTACTCTTGGTCTTGTAGACCCATTTAACACCAATGACATCTTTACCTTTTGGGAGTTCTACCAAATCCCAAGTCTTGTTCCTTTCTATGGCGTTTATTTCCTCATCCATAGCTTCTATCCATTTCTCATCCTTGATGGCTTCTTCGAAATGAACAGGATCATCAACATGACAATATAAAGCAAACAAACCATTGATACCTTCATTAGCTATATCTTGTTCATAAATATCTTTCAAACTTCTAAATTTCTTACCTCTTTCAGTAGGTGTACAAATGCTTGAAGAAGCACTTGAATTTCCTCCTTGTGGTGTGCTTGGAGAAGCACTGTCATTTCTCCTCAAGGGTGTGATTTGCTGCTCTTGTGTTGGTGCTGCTGTTTGGGGATGTATTTCAGCCAACTCATCATCACTATCATGAGATAAATAAGCTTAACATTCACTGTTTTCTCTATGCTTCCATCCCAAGCTTCCTCCTCAATGAATTGAACATCTCTGCTCACAATGAACTTCTTGGTGGATGGGTTATACAACCTATAAGCTTTGGATTCCTCATTGTATCCAATGAAAATACATTTATCTCCCTTGCTGTCCAACTTCTTCCTTCGCTGATCTGGAATGTGTGCATAAGCCACACATCCAAAAACTTTCATGTGTGTGACAAATTGCTTTGTGCCACTCCATGCCTCTTCCGACACTTTGTTCATAACTGCTTTTGTAGGGCACCTATTGAAAATGTATGTTGCACAATGTACAACTTCAACCCAATAATCATTAGACAAATTCTTTGCCTTTAACATACTCCTTACCATATCCATTATTGTTCTATTCTTCCTTTCGGCAAATCCATTTTGCTGCGGAGTATATCTAGTTGTAAACTACTTACGAATCCCATTTTCTCTACAAAAACATAGAAAATATTTAGAGATACACTCTCACCTCCTCTGTCAGTCCTTAAGACTTTGATATGTAGCCCACTTTGTTTCTCAACAAGTGCTTTGAAATTGCAAAATTTTTCAAACACTTCACTTTTGTTTTTTAAAAAATAAACCCAAGTTTTTCTTGTAAAATCATCTATAAATGTTAAGATATAGTGGCTATTTGCAAGTGATGGAGTTTGCATCGGTCCACATACATTTGAGTGGACAATATCTAAAGGTGATTTTGCCCTTATGCTTTTCCCGGAAGGAAAACTTTCTCTGTGTTGTTTCCCCAAGATACAACCTTCACAAAGGCTGTCCGGTTTCTCTATCAATGGTAAACCACTTACCATTCTTTTTCTGTTCAACAAATTAAGACCTCCAAAGTTGAGATGTCCAAATCTCAAGTGCCATAACCAATTATCATCTTTTGGTTCACTTTGGAAAGTCTCTTGTGCAACTGCTGCTATCTTTTCCTCATTCTTCAAGTTTGCTCTCATCCTGAGAGGGAACGTCCTGTTCTTTGTCATCTTTACTTCAGCAATACACTGTTTGCTGGGTGGTTTGTCCATGATGGTACAAAAATCATCCTCAAAGAAAACATTATACCCCTTATGGAAAAGTTTTCCAATACTTAAGATGTTACATTTCATTCCTGGAACATAATAAACATCTACTATGGATTTCTTTGCACCTAATCTTGTTAAAACATTTACATCTTCTTTTCCCATAACAGAAACTTTGCTATTAGTTCCTAGTGTGACTTGTGACTTCACACTCTCATCTATCATAGAAAACATTGCTAAGTTTCCTGTCATATAGTTACTGCAACCAGAGTCTAGAAACCATAAATCCTCACTTTTTTCTTCAGCCATATTACAAGCTAAAAAAAAATTATTTTGGCTGCGATTTTCTCTAGTGAAATTTGCACTAGTTCTACTTCTCATATCTTGCTTCTTCGTTCTACATTCATTAGCATAATGACCATATTTTTTACAATTGTAACATTGGACATTGGATTTGTCATACCTCTGTCCTTGAGCATTTTGCTGACCACTCTGTTGGCTGTTGTCTTGGCCGTGGCTGTAATTTTGACTCTTGCACCTTCCATGTGACTGTGAAGGGCTGTTCATTCCACCTCTGTTTTGGCTTCTGCCTCTTCCTCTTTTGTTTCCTCTGCCTTGCCTTCTTCCTCTTCCAAAACACATCTGGGTTTTAAAAGCATGTTCTAGAGATGAGTTTTCACTCTTATCCAATCTCTGTTCATGGGTCATCGGTGATGCATGTAACTCATCCACTGAAAACTTTGTTAGATCCTTAGTCTCCTCTATGGTGGTGACAATCACATCGAATCTTGCAGGTAAACTTTTCAAGAGTTTTTCCACAATCCTCTTGTCTTCAAGAGTCTCTCCATAAGATCTTATTTGTGTGACCATTCCAATCACGTGAGTGAAGAATGAGTCAATAGTGTCTGATTCTTTCATACAGAGAGTCTCAAAGTCTCTCCTCAACAACTGAAGTTTTGTTGTATTCACCTTTTCCATACCTTGATAAGCTATCTTGAGAGTTTCCCATGCTTATTTGGATCTTTTGGCTTTTGCTATCCTCGGAAACACACTCTCATGCACTGCTTGATACAAAAAGAAAAGAGCATTGGCATCTTTCTTCTTATTGCTCTTTAACTGTTTTCTTCCTGCTTGAGTTAAAACATAAAACTCTGCTTCATTTGCTGGCTCTTCAAAGCCATCCTCAACAAATTCCCATAAGTCTTGGGAGACAAATAATGCTCTCATAGTTATTGACCAGTAATCATAATTTTTCCCATTAAATTGTGGGAGATGGATATTTCCCATACCCATACCAGTGCTGGCTCCAGCCATTCTGCACTCTTAACTATGATTCGAAAACACTTGACTATGTGTTTAAAATTAACTAACTGTACTGCAACAGTAACACAAAACTGTATAGAGAAATACCTTTGGATTCTTCTTTTCTGAGTCTTCACACTGCTGGAGAAGCTTCTACAATAAAGAACTCCTTTCCTTCAGCTTATTTGACCTTCAAATAGCCTGAATTGACTCAGATACCATGTTGGAATATTGCAAATTCCAGAATTGATAATGGAGAAATTAAACTCTCCCTCTTTAACACAGAGAAATAAATTTGACTCTCACAAAAAAAAACAGAGTTTCAACTCAATAAAACAAACATTTATTCCATAAAAATTCGTTACAAGTTCTTCCTCAATCACAGAGGGATTACAACTGCTGGACTGTTACAAGACACAGTTCCAAACAAAAAAAAAACTCTTCTCTGTCTCTAAAAAAAAAACTCTGCTGTGAATTTTTCATTCACTATCTCTGTTTAAAAAAAAAACAACTCACTGTTTCTGTCTATTACAAAAAAAACAATTCTCTGTTTTTCTATAAAACATACACTGCTGTGTATAATTTTAATTCTGCTCTGTCTTAAAAAAAAACAATTGCACTGCTGTGCATCTCACTTAAAAAATAGAACGATTTTGTTCTATATGTTAACAACAACAAAACAATTACAATTTTGTTCTATTATATAAACAAAATATCTAAAAAACAATTAATGTCATTTATTGACATATAACAACAAAATATCACCGCTTGAAAAATATTAATAGCATCATAAATATGCCGGCACCGTTTAAAAAATTCATTTATGGCGAATTTGCATGGTGGCAGAAGCGGCGGTGCTTTGGTGGTGCACTGGTGGCACGTGGGCGGAGCCACCATCCCTGGTGGTTGCGGGGGCTGCCTTCCACCGACTCAGTACAGTCAGGGTAAGGCCCCTCACCAAATACCAATCGTTGATTTTGGGTCAACGTGCCCTTAGCTGGTCAACTGCGGGGGTTCTGCTCCCATTAATTGCCGAGCTATTCTCACTCCCGCTAACCGTCGATCGCTTGTCGAATCAGAGATCACACATCAAACCTACTCCCGCCTTACCTATGCGCTGATCAACATGCTGCCACCTGCAACTCGTTCGAGCAGTTGGTAATTATACTCCAACATCAAGCATATGAACAAAGATTGTGGAACTTAATATTTCTTGGTAATTATTGAGTTACGCGCCTCATTTCATCCATATATTGGAGGAAGCTCAATGATAGTATTTTTTATTCTTTTAGTGTGTGGAGTGAGTGTGAGATTGGATAAGAGTGTGCAAGTTGTGTGAGTTGTATTGTAGAATTACTAAAGCAATTTGTAGGTGTTGCAACATATTGTAGAGTTTTTTCCAACCATCATTTTTATGCAGTAAGTGAGATGGTAAAGTGTGGATTGGTAGAAGTGTGTGGAGAGATTTTCTTGCACTTTGTGGTATATTTGGTTTTTTATTGTGTGCTTTGATGATATGTTGTTGTAGTGCTCATGTTGAGAAGTTCTCAGTTCGAGTCTGAAATATTTTGAAACGAGAACCACATAGAGGAGTGGAGTTGGAGGACTCCAGTGAAATAAATATAAGTGAGCATATTTTCTCAATCCAATGGTGGTTTTATAGTTTGGAAGAAACTAGGGGAGGCTCGTTGGTCGTTGTGGCTTCTAGGAGATCAAAGTCTGTAGAGTCCATTGATAGTTCTGGAGTAGATCAAAGTCTGTAGAGTCCATTGATAGTTCTGGAGTAACCTGGTGATGATCGTTGATCGTGGTGGAAAAAAGTCAATAGTAGCATGTAGATCCACATGATAAATAGACTCCATTTGATAGTAGCCATATCTATATCTCTATGTAAATAAATGTTTGACATAGTAGAATTTGAGCAATATAGTAGCAACGGATGTTTTTTTGCCTCGGAAAGGGTTTTCCACCAGAAGTATTTATGTCTATTGTGTTGATTTCTTTCATGATTCCTCTATTATGTTTGATGCTCTGATCTCTGATTGTGTGTTTTAGTTTATGCATGGTTAAATAATAATTAATTGGAGAAAAAAATCTAAGTTCCTTCAGTAGTGATCCACCCCCTTCTCAGTAGTGATCTACTTGTTTCCAACACTAATAATAAAGGGGAGAATATTAAGAGGGAGAATGATATGTGTAATTCATTTCATTCTAATATAATATTAATATTTGACAATTAAAAGTATTCATAATAATAAAAATTTCAATGTGTGTCATTAATAAAATACTTTAATATGTAGGATTAAATAATATTGACTTATATTTAAAAATATATTAATAATCAAAAAACCATTTTAATGTCAACAATGTTGTCCACAAATAAAATGTATCAATGCATAAATAAAATGTCTCAATGTACATGTTATTGAGAGGATAGGATATGCCCATCCCAATATGGAGGTCAAATTACATAAAAACAAAAATAAAAGAAAAATCATAAACTCTAGAGCCTAATATGGGAGAAACGTTGCAATTTTTAACATTTTGAATCAATCAAATTACATAAAAATAATTAAATTAAAATTTAATAAACAAAATTAAATTAAATTTTAATAAAAAAATTAAATTTAATTTAATTTAATTTAAAAACTAATGGTTATAATTAATATTTTTTTTTGTCAAGTTTTTTAGGATCCTCTAGGCTTGAACTGTGGCTTAGGAGTTGCTACCAAGGGGGTATCTGATCTATTGAATTCACCTGGGGATTGCACCCAGCCTTGGTAACCAACCCTTAGCTAAGTGGATTTTTTAGCATGTCTCATCTCTGTGGCACGGTGCATGACCACCCCTCTTGAGGTGTAATCATGGGTCACCTTGATGACTAGGACCATCCTCAACCAGTTGTACCAGTCAGACTTGACTAATGATTATAATTATTAATAAAAAATTTCGACTAGGTATAATTGCATAAAAATAAAATAATAAAACATGAAATAATAATAATAATAATAATAATAATAATAATAAAATAGCTAATTTATACTTACTAAATATTTTGACTCACCAATTTCACAACCCATCATTTTTTTCCCATGGTATTCTTTTCTAATGTAACTTATAAAATTATAAAATTAAATTAAATTATTGTGTGGAACGTTTTTTCCCATGATATTCTTTTTTAATGTAATTTATAAAACAAAAAAAAGTAAATTAAATTATTGCGTGGAAGGGAGCTCTCCATATGGAAGGGATGTAGTAATGCATTGTCCTATAAACATTTTGACTCAGTCAAATCACATTAAAAATAAAATAAAATAAAATAGAAAATAAAATTAATAAAATGAAACATTTTACTCGTAAAAAATAAATAAAAATAATAAGAAAAAACAATGTTTAAACAAAAATAATTTCATGCTATTCACCTGTGGTATTGACACATGGTATTAATGTGAAATATAACCTATTTAAAGGGGGAAATGACTCAATCAAATCACATTAAAAATAGAATAAATTAAAATTAATAACATGAAACATTTCACTCCATCAAAAATAAATACAAATAATTAAAAAAATCAATGTTAAAACAAAAATAATTTCATGGTATTCACCCATGGTATTCATGTGGAATATAACCTATTTAAAAGGGGAAATTAAACCATCCTTGCCCCATATTTACTTTGAATCTACCAAGGGCCAAAGAGAGATGAAATCTCTTGAGATGCAAATGTCTTTTAGAGTAAAAATATATTTGATCCAATCTATAGTTATGTAAACATTTTGACTCATGGTTTTCATGACTGATGGTTTCTCCCCGTGGTATTCTTTTGTAATGCAGCATATTTAAGGGCATAAAAATCTAATAAATTTTCAACACATAAAAATAACCAATTTTCAATTTGTTGTGCCAAATTTGAATCTTTTTGTCTGAGAGTTATATATAGACACAAAAAATTCATAGAGAGATTAAGGAATTATGACCTTGAGTTGTCAATCTCAGTGGCTATTATTGGTAAAGGTAAGCGTGTCCCTACACAACACTATACAAAGTTATAAAAAATTTTGGGAATTTTTTTATAATTTATTTTCATTATAATTTCTTAATTCAAAATCAAAAACAAAATATAGAGTTGTTTTCTCTTTGTTTTTTTTAATTATATATTAAATCTTTTGCAAATGTTTGTGTAAATAAAAGAAAATTATTTGACACAAACACCTCTATTTATTGGTGTCCTTTGACATGAGAGTGTTTTAATGAAAGTGTATTAACTTCTTTCTTTAAAGCTTTACCTAATAAGGAATCTCATTTTAATGATTTTGATTCTTGTATTTATTTTTGTATATTCATCAAATAGTCCCCGAAAGGATCAAATATCTCAAGGTGCAAACTTTTCCTAATCCCTCTAGGCTCTTGTTAGAATATCTCGAGGTGCAAGAGGCTATTTATTTTAGTGATCCCTCTATGGGCTTGATAGATCCATAGTTAAGATTATCTACCATGCTGTAAAATATTTAAATATCAAATATGTTTATATTATATATTGTTTAAAATCAATTATGTATACACCATATAAAACAATTGAAAATAATAAGTTTTTTTTTGTTTGTTAAAATGTGTGAAGTAATCTCACTATTTTACATTTTGTTATTTTTTTTTCAATTTTCCTTAAAATTCAACAATTTTTTTTTGGACTTGAAAGTTTAAGTTATGTACTCTTTGTAGCATTTAAAAATACAATTTAAATGATGAAAATTGTACATTTCTCTTTTCTCTCTTTAGAAATATTTTAGGATAGAGGAATGCAACTTTTTGCACTTAAAAAGGGGTTTGCACCTAAAGAGATTTGATCTTTCTAATGATCCATTTTAGATCACTAATAATCATGTTTCAACATCTTATTTTAACTTGATCTCACTATCAATAACAAATAATAAATTGATTTCATTATAATAATAGATTATTTCTCTTTGTTTAATATCCCCATAAATGAGATGGGGATAATGGTAAATAAATAATTTTTCTTTGAAATTTTTGCATCAGATTGTCTTCATGATGCCTATTTTTCTTCTTTCTAATTAACATAATATTAAGGACTACTACGTAAATATTTATATAAAATTCATTGATTTTAGGATTCTTTTGTTTTATGAATGAATACTTTCTCCTCCCCTTGCTAACATTAATTGGTTGTGTATTTAATTTAATTCGGACTTCAAACAAATGGACATTGAATTAGCCTCCCATTGTCTACCTTCAATCTCCTCATACTTTTTACCAAGTTCAAAAATCACGCTTCGAGTTTATGAGAGTTGAACCTCGTTTCGAAATCTTTAACATTTACATTTTTTCTAATTACTTCATTCAATTGCAAGCATTAAAAAAGTTGTCCATCTTGAAATTAATTTTTTTCCCAGTCAAGTGGCATGCTGGATTTGACGAAAAAATCTAGCAAATCAAATGAAAAGTGATTTTCAGAAAAAGTGAGTGTACATCTTTGACGATTGAAAGGTTTGTTTCACGCAGAAAAGTGAGTGTACATCTTTGTCTTCTATTGAGAAATATTTCCAACTATTGAAAGGTTTGTTTCACGCAGAAAAATTGTACATCTTTGTCTTCTTTTGAGAAATATTTCCAATGATCCAAAGGTTTGTTTGGACAATATGTTCCAGATCTCCCTGTTACACCTTGTGACAAAGGTGTAACATTTCTTATGATGGAAATGTTTGTTTCACCAATGTCTTCCAGATTTCTTTGTTACACCTTGTAGAAGTTGGCAACTTTGTAATAATTTGTTTTGACTGTACATCCTTGTCTTCTTCTGAGAAATATTTCCAATAGAAGTTGGCAACTTTGTAATAATTTGTTTTGAGTGTACATCCTTGTCTTCTTCTGAAAAATATTTCCAAAAGATTGAAGGGTGTGTTTCTTGGATGTGTTCCAGATAATTTGTTTTGACTGTGCAACTTTGTCTTCTTTAAGAATTATTCCCAACGATTTGAAAGACTCGTTTCCCATATATAATTTGTTTTGAACGAACATGCTTGATTTCAGCAACGATTGAAAGGTCTGTTTTCTGGATATTTGCCAGATCCATCTGTCATACCTCTAGGTTGGTGTGACTTGATAATATGTTTGGTACTATTAATGCACTATTTCCAAATAGTAACACGGGTTCTATCTCACAAATGGCGGGGATTTAGTAAAACTTGCCTACAGAAATATGAAGGGCTGAAGATAGTGACCCAGGGAAATTTTGTAGTTTAATCATTTTGAGCCACTATTTCTCCAAATATTCTCCGAGGAGAAATAATTTGGTCAATGAATAATGGGTTTTGCACCATGTAAAAGCTTCCAAGAAATCCATCAGAGAATCCAGCCTATTGTTTTGTTAAAAAAACAAAAAATTAAAATGATCAATCTATCATAGAATCCATTCTATTATTTTGTTAAAAAATAAATTAATTAACTCTATTTTGGGTACAGATCGTCAAAAGTCTGGTGAAAACTTTATCAAGATAATTTTGTTAGGTTACTCAGCTGATATTTCACATCTGGTCAATAATGCTATGTAAAAGAGAGAGAAAAATAACGTGATTTATAGACCTGTTTTCATTCTCCTTTCTCAAAGGGTTTCAATAACAAAACTTGGAACTCAGAAGTATTTTTGAAACACCACCAAGTTTTCTTGGAAATAGACTTTCATTTCACACTATGTTAAATTACGAATGCTAAGTTAGATTACGAGTCTGCCGTACATAAGTAGCATATATCATGATACTACATTACTGAATCCTTGTTTGATTTCCTAGAAGGCCTAAGGGATAAATCCAGCCTCTGATTTGATAATCTTTTGTGCTTTTGAAACACCACCAAGTTTTGTGCAACAAATTTAATAACATCATTTCACACTAAGTCAGATTATGAGTTTGCTCCACATAAATAGCATATATCCTGACACTACATTACTGAATCCTAGTTTGAATTCCAAGAAGGCCTATGTGACAAATCTGGCCTCTCATGTCATTCTCTTCTATTATGTACCTATACCTTTTGTATGGGAACTAGGGTACAATTATTACTTGTACAGTGGGACACTGACTTTTAACGGCTACAGAGAAAACACACTTAATGCAAATTATCATTGACTTTCAATGGTTACAGACAGAGGACACAAAAGGAGATTTAATTCTATTTATGCTTCATCATCTTCAATGCAAATGAAAGAAGATTTGATCGTGTTCTGACTATACCATTCTGATATATCCTCATTTGTAAATTTAAAGTTTGGTGAAATGGAAGACTAAAACGTTATGATATATGCTCATTTGCATATCCAGAGTCTAGTGAAATGGAAGAGTACAACATTCGGATATATCCTCATTTGTATATTCAAAGTTCAGTGAAATGGAAGAGTACAACCTAAAAATGGATGCCAAAACTCAGCAAGGGTCATAGTCACCAATCTGTCATGTACCTGCTTAGACTCTCTAAGCCAGTAACCAGGTAGGTTTAAAATTGAGTGCCATGAATTCATTTCATGGCATGAGACTAGACTACAACTCAATTGCGGTTTTAATAGGGTTTAACATATTTCATTGAATAATGAAACCACATGCTGATCTAACTTGCATAATATTAGAAGCTGCCAACTATTTCCTTATATTCTTGGGATAGTAGCTAAAATGGATTCATTTGGTTTGGGTTGTTTTTCATAATCTAAGTTTTTGGGAAAAAACATATAAAATGATTTTTTTTTGTTTTATGTAAAAATTTTCTAATGTAACTGGTTTAAAAGTTGTGAATGGATATAGAAAAAATGTCACAGGTTGATATTTATCCATGTAAACTTGTAGAGGCAATAATAACACAAAAATTGAGTGGAGAGTCTGTTGAATGGATGGATAATGTGTGCCTCTGGTTGTTGTAAATCTCCCTTGAATAATAAGAATATAGATTATCATTGCCCAGTGGATGTTTCTCTCATAAGGAGGGTTTTACCACGTAAAACAATGTGTCAATCATTGTGCTTGAATATTATGCTATCTTGTTTATTTGCCATTATTTTCTGCAATTAAAATTTATTTGCAAGTTACTCAAAACACAGTATTAGAGTTTTGGGGAAAGGTTTGTGTTAATGGTGAAGATGTAGAGTGTGATGTTTGAAATCGCAAAGTTCAATGGGAGTTATAGCTTTGAGCTATGGAAGGTTAATATTTGGGATATTCAAGTACAACAACGAAACCCGTGGACATGGATGAAAAAGATTGGGAGGACATGGATGCAAGAGCCCTCAGTGTTATTCGTCTGTGTTTGGAAGCTGATGTGTTGTTTAACATCGTAGGAGAGGAAACAACAACAAACTTATGGACTAATTTAGGAGCCTTTAAATGATGAAGTCCTTGACAAACATAATCTAATTGAAGTGGCAGTTTTACAATTTGTAGATGAAGTTAGGTACAAAGATATTTGATCATTTGAATTCTTTCAATACTCGTTTATGTCAGTGGTCTAGGATAGATGTGAATCTCAAAGGGGAAGACAAGGAAATTACATTTTTGTGTTCTCTGCCTGAGACTTGGGATCATTTTGTAACCTCTATCAGTTTTAGTTCTATAAATTCCATTGATTTTTATGTTGTTGCGAGAGATTTAATATATGAGGAAACTCAACGAAAATTTAGCCTTGAAACCTCAACATCAAAGAAATGGCGGCTAGTGGTTGATCAAAAGAAAAAAAATCAGAATTTGAGAGACACGTCAAGATCAAAGTCAAGAGGCAAGAACAATAAGTTAAAGTGTTGGTATTGTAACAAATCAGAGCATCTTCAGAAGGATTGTTGGAAAAAAAGGAACAAGTTGTTAAAAAGGACTCGACAGAGGAAGCTAATTTAGCTGAAACAAGTGCAAGAATTGTTGATGAGGTATTTTTCATTTCTATTGTTTCTCAACATCATCCTAATTGGTTGCTATTTTCTGGGGCTTCCCATCACATGTGCCTTCATAGGAATTGGTTCTTTTCATACCAAGTTGTTGATGACGGTGTGGTTTTCATGCGTAATGATGCTACATGCAAAACTGTTGGGATTGGTGGAGTTAGGATTAAAAATGTATGATGGTATTGTTAGAATGTTAATAGAGGTGAGGCTAAGGTATGTGGCTGAGCTTAGAAATAACTTAATATATTTGGGATTTTTTTATTCTACTGGTTATAAATGTACAGTTCAAGGTGGAGTTATGAAGTTGACGAAAGTCATATTGGTAGTCATGAACACTAAAAGGTTTGGGAACCCTTATAATCTTGAAGTAAGGACAAAAACAGATCATGCAATAGTAGCATATAATGATGCAAGCGAATCTACTGGTGTATGACATCAACACTTGGGTCATATGAGCAAGAAAGGGATGAAGGTATTGATTGATTATAAGTTACTTCCAAGCTTGAAATCTCTGAATTTGAATTTCTGTGAGCATTGTATTTATGGAAAGAAATCTAGCCATAAATTTAAAACATAAAAACATGTCAGTGAAGGTATCCTTGATTACATAGATTCAGATCTTTGGGGAACATCTCCTAAAGTCTCTTTTAGAGGATCTTCCTATTTTTCAATATTTATAGATGATTATTCTAGAAATGTGTGGATCTATTTACTAAAAAGAAAAGTTGATGTATTTGATGTTTTTAGGAAGTATAGAGCTTTGGTGAAAAGAGAACTAACAGGTCAATTAAATGTTTGAGAACTAATAATGGAACCGATTTTACTTCAAAGGAATTGGAAAATCATTACAAGGAGCTAGGATCGAAAGACATAAAACCACAGTTTATACTCCTCAGCAAAATGGTGTTGCTAAACGCATGAATTGGACTCTTCTATGAAGAGCAAGGAGTATGCTCAGTAATGCCAAGTTATATCAGGAATTGTGGGCATAAGCAATTCTTACAACGTGTTATCTGGTAAATCAATCACTATAAACTACAACTAACTGTAAGATTTTAGAAGGGGTATGGACAAGTAAACCTTGTGATTATTCAAAATAAAAAAATATTAACCTTTGTGGGATATGGTGATGGAGTTAAGGGATATAGATTGTGGGATCCTACTACCCATAAAATCATCATTAATAGAGATGTCATATTTCATGAATCGTCACTCATAAAATCTTATGTAGATGGTGAAATGGAACAGGAAAAAGTACCACATATTCAACAAGTTCAATTAGAAACTCAATCATTTTAAAGGGAGGAGGATCATGAAGATGTTCATGAAGAAACTCCTACATAATCATACAAGGATACACAAATTTCTTAGGAAACTGAGGAAATACCAAAATAAATTCTACGAAGATCTACACGGATCAAATATTTTCCTAAAAGGTATGAATATTTTTCTACATTTGTTTATTTAATTGATAATGATGGAGAACCTAGTTGTTATCAGGGAGCAATGGATGTACCTGATAGTGATAAATGGGAATTAGTAATGAAATAGGAAATTGACGCCTTACAAAGAAATAAGACTTGGGATCTAGTGAAACTTCTTAAGGACAGGAAAGTTGTTGGCTCCAAGTGGGTTTGAAGAAATGGGTTGATGATATTGGTCACAAGCAAAAAGCAATATTTGTTTCAAAATGATATTCTCACAAGGAAGGAATTGATTTCCATCATATTTTTTCACCAGTTGTTAAGCTTGTTTCAATTTGAGTTGTGTTAGCATTAGTTGCATAACTTGATCTAAAGTTAGAGTAGCTACATGTTAAAACAACATTCTTACATGGATATTTGGATGAGGATATATATATGGAACAACCAGAAGGGTTTGTTCAAAATCACAACAAGAGGTCTGTTTGCAAACTCGAGAAGCCATTATATGGCCTAAAGAAGTTACCAAGGCAATGGTACAAGAAGTTTGATTCCTTCATGATGAGCTACAATTTGATGAGAAGTGAGTATGATCATTGTGTTTATTTTGAAAAGTTGGAAAATGGCATTCATTATTTTGGTGTTATATGTTGATGATATGCTTGTAGCAAGAAAAAGCATGCTTTAAATCAATAGGTTAAAGGCCCAGTTGGCTAGGACTTTCAAAATGAAGGATCTCAAAGCAACAAAAAAAAATTGGGCATGGAGATACACTAAGACATGAAAAATGGTAAGTTGTGGTTATCACAATAGAATTATGTGGACAAAATACTTCTGAGATTTGGTATGAATAATGTGAAACTTGTTCAAATCCCTTTAGCTTCCTATTTTAAGTTTTCTTCAGGTTTGTGTCCTAGTAATGATGAAGAAACAGAGTATATGTCTCGTGTACCATATGCTAACGTAGTAGGGTTCTTAATGTATGTGATGGTTAGAAGAAGGCCATACATTTCACATGCAATTGGTATTGTCAGTAGATACATGGAAAATCTAGGTAAAGAGCATTGGGTAGCAGTAAAATGGGTGCTTCGATATCTTAGGGGCACAATTAATTTTTGTATAACCTATAATGGTAGTAGTGATTTAGTCTGTGGTTATGTTAATTGAGATTTGCGAGTGACCTGGAAAAGAGGAGATCCACTTCTAGATATGTTTTTACTTTTGCAGGTGGAGTTGTTAGTTCGATTTCAAAGCTTCAGAACATAGTTTCTTTATCCACTACTCAGAAAGAATATATACTTGACTCACATGCTTGCAAAGAGGAAATTCAATTAAAAGGTTTGCTAGGTGAGTTTGAAAGGATATAGGACAAGGTGAAAGTATTTTGTGATAGTCAAAGTGTTATTTATTTGGTGAGAAATCCAGCTTATCATAGAAAGAAAAACATATACTTTCTAATTACCATTTTGTAGGACATGTGAATGATTAAAGTGGAGCAATGGCTTTGGAAAAAGACCATACAAAGAAAAATTGTGAAGACATGTTTACAAAACTAGGTTTTCAAGAGAAGTTGAAATGGTGCCTAGCTTATCTTGGCTTGCAAGGAAGGTGATGAATAATTTGGGCATGGTATATGAGATTAATTGTCATCAAGGTGGATATTGTTAGAATTTTCCAACTATTTCCCTATATTCTGGGGATAATAGCTAAAATTGATTTCTTTTGCATGGGCTGTTTTTCTTAATCAAAGTTTTTAGAAAAACATATAAAAGGAAATTTTTTGTTTTATGTAAAACTTTTCTTATGTAACTTCTTTAAAAGTTGTGAACATATTTAGAAAAAATTGACAAGTTTCTATTTATCCATGTAAGCCTATAGAGGCAATAAGAACACAAAACATGAATGGAGAGTGGCTTGAATGGTTGGATAATGTATGTTTGTGAGTTGGTTGTCTTAAATCTCCCTTGAAAAATAAGAATAATGATTATCATTTCTTCGTGGATGTTTCCCTCACAAGGAGGGTTTTAAGATGTAAAACAATGTGCCAATCTTTGTGTTTGATTATTCTGTTATCTTGTTTATTTGCAATTATTTTCTTAGATTTCCAGAATGAGACTAGTTGTCATCCTCTTGAAGAGGTTTTTTAGTGTGTGATGAATTGTCAATTTTTTTAAAACATGGCCACAATGAATTTTTTCTCCAAATTTTACAGAGATATGGTATTGAAACAAACCAAGACCAAAGCTTCACCCTTGTTTTTATTGGTCAATCATAGTCATGACAATATTGCAAAGTAGGCTAGAACCAGGGTCTTGTTTCTGAACCCACTTTCTACTAACCAGTCAAATAGAATGATATGGTTGCCTGACTTTTCTAATGGAGAAACAAGAAACTCATAGGGACAAAAATAGAGAAACAAGAAACTCATAGGGACAAAAATGGAGAAAACCGGGGTACAATCTATTGCCATTGTTGCAAGAAATATGTTGGATTGATAATTACCATTAGAAGATCACTTTTTGTTCTTTCCATCTCTATTTGGATATTCATAATTTCCCCTTTGATTATAGGGTGTTATAGCATCATTTCTCACCTTGACATGATTCATGATTGCTACATGGCTTTTTGGGCACCCATTCCTACAGACTTGGACAAATTCACTTAAAAACAGTGGAAAATTCCTCATACGCGACTATGCCCATACTTTTCCGCGTGTATACGCGAGTACAACTAGACTTTTCCGCGTATGCCATTAAAATGATTAAAAAATATATAAAAATCCCTAATTTCGCGCTGGGTTGATGGTTACTCAGGTAGTTCAACCACCCCAGCCCGTGGCCAACTGTTTCCAACTGCTGAAACTACTTGGAGGGACTATAAAAAGCTCTCATGTGTATGGCCTAAGGGAGAGAGAGAATTATTGATATTATACTCTGTTGGTATTCCCTATCCAAGTCTGATTCCCCGTGCCTCCTGCACTTTCCCAGTTCATTGTAGGAAACCCTTGTTTCCTTGAGATACACATCCCTTTATATGTTATCTCGTATGCACCAGTTTGAAAGGAGTCTTAGCGAGGCAAGGGCTGGACGGATCCGGACGACGGTCTGCGAAGGCCTTGGAAGGATCAGGTGATCTCTCCACGATTACTTTTGTACGTACTATTTATAATACAGAAGTATCATGCTGTTCCCGAAATAAACGTGTTAGTGTATGCTTTTATGTATGAGAGTATTTGTTATACAAGCATTCATTATGATTTATTTAATGTTTTATATGAATCTCACTAACATATAGAGTAGAAATATGCTGTACAACTTGTCCTTTGTGCTGGTTTCTTCTTGTATTTCAGGTTAAGGAGGAAGGACGGCTGCAGGGAGTTTGAACTCCACGTGGATCTACTTCAAACGTAGGACCAACGGGTAAACCTCTCATTCTGCTCTATTTAGTTTTTATGAATGTGCATGATTGTGTGAGTCTCTGTTAAGTAGTACGCCCCTGCTCTGTGGAGGTTGAATCCCAACCAACCTCTAGGGTGTTAATTCCCCGAAACATAGGGTAACAAGCAAAGAAATGCTTGATGGCTTTGATCATTAAACCATTTTCGCTAGTAAAAATTGTTCAACTTAGTAAGCTGCCTATTGTCTACCTATGTTTCTCTTTGTTATTGGTACATATATATCTCAAGGACACCACTCTAGGAATGTACAATTATGAATGCACAACTTTTGTTGGCCATCCTGAACTTGTTATATTTATCTGGATTACAGATGTCTAGAATTTGATGAAAAACAATTAGATTGCTGATGTTAAGAATTTGATCAAGAACAGATATTAATAAGTTTCCAAGAATATTTCTAAAGATATAGTTATTCAGATTCCAAAATATTCCTAAAATACTTAGATAAAGTATTGACCATTAAATAAAGCATTGAAATCATTATAACAATTGACAAAAATAACCATTGAAATCTTCAAATCTTCCCGCATCTGGTAACATGTAAACTGAAATTCTTAGCTAGAAAATGCTCATCATTGACCATTATATAGATCATTGAAATCATAATAACAATCGACAAAAATAACCATTAAAATCTAAAATCTTCTAGCATCTAGCAACATGTCAGAGAGAAATGTAGGAAGGAATCATCATGGTTCCACACTAATTGAAACATGGCCATGGATCTCGACTTCATCAGATGACTTCTAATTCCGGGCTTCTATTTAGTGAGAGGCATTACCAACAAAGTACACTTTGACTCGCACGTGTTTTCAAAGGAGATTGACATGAGTTATATAAGAGTGAATTAATCTTCATGATTTGTTATGTGGGTTAAGTTGGCATTTGTCTTGTTCACAGAATAGAAAAACCACATTCGCATTTTGCGGTTAAATTTGATGGACATTTACTTGTATTTCACTTTTTTAATCATTATTTATTAACGTTTTTAAAATTCATATATATATATATATATATATATATATATATATATATATATATATATATAATTGATTCTTTATAAAATAGCAAGTAGTTTTAATAATAATTTTTCAATAATTAATAATGTAGAATTTGAATTTTTACATAGTTATTATTGTGTCAAGAGAGACTTAATTATTTTAGCTCCATGTTTTGACAACCTATAGATTGATTATGGTATTTGTTATAATTAAGCCTATTTAAAGGCTTGAGGATATCCACTATGGAATCAAAGAGTATTGTGATCCATTTCTGTATATCAATTCACTTAAGCATAACACACCCACTTAATGAAAAATATATTTGTGAGTTAACTTGAATTTATTTATTTCCAAAGTAACGTTTATTCATAAAATTTTAGTAGTTTCATAAGACCGAGAGTATGCTTTAAAATCATAATAATTAATTTTTAATTTGAATATATTTATTTTAAAGTCGCGTTTATTCATAGAAATTTAATCATATAGTAAATAATCTAATAAGGTAAAGATGATTATTCAATAATTAGAGCTAAAAAATAATGTGTCCCATAATTTACTCTAAAAAATAATTTAGTCATAATTTAAATTTATTCATTTCTAAAGTTACGTTTAAGGCTAAATGTATGCTTTAAAGTCATAGTAAATGAGTTTTAATTTCAATTTTTTTATTCATAGTAAATGAGTTTTAATTTGATTTTTTTTTTTTTTAATTTCGAAGTTACATTTACAGTCTAACTTATAGATGAAATAGAATTTTTCACCGGAATCAATCTACCGGATTTTGATTAACATTAACTAGAAAATATGCCATGAAAAAGATCATTTCGTCTATAAGTTAGACCCATAAAAAATTAATGGTTGCATAATATGCTTTAAAAACATAGTAAATAATATAATAAGATAAAGATGATTATTCAATAATGAGAGTTAAACATAATTTTAATATTTTTTTATTAGAAGTTCATGAAATTAAATAAATAGTAAAAAATAACTTTCTATGATAAAAATTAACCTATTGAATATTCTTAAAATAATATAAAACATAGACATATATTTTATGGTCAAGCCATAATTAAAAAATTTACGAAGACAAAACACAAAAATTAGATCAGCTAAGGATAAAAATGACCCTATGTTACCTCCAAGAGTCTATAAAATCCAAAATATTAGCTTCTTCCCCATTTCATTCCACCTAGGTCATCACGGAAGCCCTTGAAATTGAAAATTATCCTAACAATTGTAATTGGGATGATGGCTACCAATTAAACTAGTCATGGAAACCCACCATCTATTTCTTATAATCTAAACCTTGTTCCTCTAATTCAAACTCTAACCCTTCCTAACCTACTTCTCCCTCCCCCAACCCCCTTTCTTTATGGATTTTTTCCTTTAATTCATAATTTTCTTTACATAGTCATCTCTCATCAACATTAATCTTAATGGTCATTCCTCTTTATAAGATTATATTAATTTAATGCATCTCCCCTTTTTAAATATTTAATAATCTAAATAATATTTCATTACTTAAGTGATTCAATTTTTTTTTGGCCTAATTTACTATTGACTAGCTCCACATTAAAAATTAATATATTTTTATATGGATTTATACATTTAACCTAAATTTATTGCATAAATGTATATTAATAAAATTGTTTTTAAATTTCATTATTTAATCCATTCTCTCCCTTTTTTTGAATTTTGACCAAATTTACTCTTGTATTTTAATCTTATTAATCAATTACATATATGTCTTTTTACAATTTTAACAATTATTGGACATCCCCGATAATAAAATTTTTATTTAATTTTCTATTAAAATTAATAGAGTCAAACCTAAATTTTAATACAACATTCAAATCTATGATAAATCTATTAATTCTTGATTATAATTTTATTAATAAAATATGAATTAGTTTAATCGCTAGTGCTTAATTTCTTCTAATATTGTTTGAATTTTGGTAATATAATTTAATTCAAATCTAGTAATTTTAATTATTAATAATTACACCGTAAGGCATCTTTATTTGAAAACAACTCTCCAAATTTTCACCGTGTCAATTTGTGAGCCATTGATCTATATGTTAGATGATTAGAAAGTTTTCTACTGTTGGATAATTATAACTAACTAACTAATCTGGAAACAGTTTATATGTGACTGTGACTGCTGTGTTATTACAATTCATATGTCACTGTGACTACTAATCTGGAAACGGTTCATATTATTACGGTTCATATGTGACCGTGACTACTAATCTGGAAACGGTTCATATATAACTGTGACGGTTGCGTTATTACTGTTCATATGTGATTGTGACTACTAATTCTAAACCGTTTATATGTGACTTTGAATGCTGCCTTATTACAGTTTATATGGTACTGTAATGGCATTGTCAAGATCTTCTTTGTCTTGGCTTTCAGACATTTTCGAACTCATTCAAATTTTCAAGAATATTTTTTTAAGAAGTGAAAAGAAATTATTGAAATATTACTTTAGAAATTTTACAAGATTATCTTTGTTTTGGGTTTCAGACATTTTTGAACTCATCCAAATTTTCAGAATATTTTTTTTAAGAAGTGCAAAAAAATGATTGGAATATTACTTTAGAAATTTTACAAGATTTTATCTTCAGGTTTGCTTGATTTCTTTATCAAGATCTATTTTGTTTGGTGTTTTAGACATTTTTGAACTCGTCTAGATTTTTAGAATGTTTTTTAGTGAAAAAAAATGATGGGAAATTATCTCTGAATTTTCACTGAATGTTTTTTTAGTGAAGAAAAATGATATTTTATTTTCAGGTTCTCTTGATTGCCTTATCAAGATCTTCTTTGTTTTGGGTATCAGACATTTTGGAACTCAACCCAATTTTCAGAATGCTTGAGAATATTACCTCGGAAATTTCACCGAATTTTATCTTCAGTTCCTCTTTTCAGAATGTTTTTTTTATTATTTATTTATTTATTATTATTTCTTAAAATGAAAGGAAATGATGAAAATATTACCAAATTTCACTGGATTTTATGTCCCATTCCTCTTTTCAGAATACTTTTTTTTTCTTTCTTTAAGTGCAACAAAATGATGGGAAGATTACCTCTGAAATTTCACCAGATTTTATCCTCAATTCCTCCTGGTATCTTTATCAAGATTTCATTTGTTTTGGGTGGAATTTCTTACGTTTTGAAAGTCCCAAAATTCCAGATGAAACATTGTAAAATCTTCCGTGATTGCTTAAAGGAGTGCGTGACTTTATAGAATTGTAAAATCTTTGTTTCGGGTTCGCGAGTGAAGGTTCCATCGAGCATTGACAGTGTGGTTATATAATTGAGAATTTACAGTGTGGTTATATAATTGAGAGTTTATGAGGTCAATAGCCTATGGAACAATTTTTGTCCATGTTGATAATTCAAAGAACTTTGTCGTTATTAAAAGATTTATATGTAACAAAAAATTGAAGGGTCCATCGAGCATTGATAATGTGGTTATATGATTGAGAACATTGACATTGTGGTTAATATAATTGAGAACTTATGAAGTCAATAGTGTATGGAATAATTTTTGTCATTTTCAAAATTTAACTAATATTGTTTTTATTAAAGTGTTTATATGTGTAAAAAAAATAAGTTAAGGCATTATTACAGTATATAAATGCTTTGTATAAAATATTGATTAGAATTTTATAAATTATTTTAAATTTTTTAAATTTTATTATATTTTAATTTTCATTATTGTTTTTATTTTAAATTTCGATTTTAGTTAATTTATGAAATAGGTATAAAGTTTTGATTGGAATTTTAAAAAGTTAAATTTTAATATTCATATTAATTTTTTTTTTTTTTTTGTTTTTTTGTTTTTTTTTTTGTTTTGAAAAAAACTAAATTTACAAAATAATAGTAATATAGCTTTTATATTACTATATAAAATGTAATATAAAATGTTAGAAAAATTAATGAAATATAATGAGAATTATTACATCATATTTTATCTTCCATCATTTTCTATATATTTAAGTAAAAATTATTTTATAAAATAATACAATAATTATTCAATCATTTTCTACATAAAATATAGTCTAAAATGTAAAATAAAATGTTAGAAAAATTAATAAAATATAATGAGAATTATTACATCATATTCTATCTTCCATCATTTTCTATATATTTAAGTAAAAATTGTTTTATAAAATAATACAATAATTATTCAATCATTTTCTACATAAAACTTACTTCATAAAATAATCTTATATTTAATCCAACATGTTTTGTATTTACTACTCTTCCATATTAGATGTGATTTAATTTCTTTACTTTGAAGACCCCTTTTTTGTGGGGCAAGGGTGTATGAGACCCCCTTGTTTGTGGGACAAGGGACCCACCTCCGCACAACAATTTGACTTCTAATTATATGAACGCATACATACTCTACCCCATTAGGTCACCTCTTGAGATGAAACACATGCTCTTAACCATTAGGCCCACTCGGGGTCAAATTATATATATATATATATATATATATATATATATATATATATATATATATATATATATATATATATATATATATATATATATATATATATATATATATATATTTCATTAATAGAAAAAGATTTATAAAATAAAAGCTTAGATTGAAGCACTTCTATAATCCAAAACACTCAACATTTGAGTTTATGTCCAATTTACATTCTATACGAATTTGCAGAGTAGAGCTAAAAAATCATCATTAGGAGACCAATTTTTTTTTTTTTAAACAAAACTTTTTTGTTGTTCTTCAAAGAGCTATCCAAACAACCAACATAGTTCTTACACTACCAAATGGCTTTCCTTGCATGATTGTCACTCTCATGCTAGAATTGGCCTAATATGGTCTTGGATAGCATATTTCAAGTGATCTTCCCTCCCATCAGTGCAGGTGCAACTTGTATGTGACTTTTTTATTTATTTTTTTATTTTTTTACAGTGGGGAGGGTTCTCAAACAAAGAAAGTGATATATTTCCAACATCAAAATAGATGATTCTACTATTGAGAATGCCCACATGGATGCCCTTAATTGGAAATCATAGAAAAATATCCTATGCAACAATGTTTGAAAGCCCACCAATATGACTATATCTCAAACTATCCTTTACAATTTTCTCATGGTGGACTTGATTTTCAAACTTAGCATCACAAGGATTATCTAAATGAACTTCGAATTTCTCCTGTTCCTCCAAAATAAATCTCTTCACAACATTGGGTAGGAGGCCTTTAGGCATTGTTTTACCAAATAGCCAAGACTAATGTCAGTTATTTTCCAGCAATGAGATGACACAGTTTATTTTAGATATGGATAAAATTATTACAAATGGGACACTTGATTTTTGAAGTAGCTACTGCTTAATGTAGGCCTCATGGCACTTGTAACTCCACTTCAAACTTCGCAGCCTACCTATTTGTTCATACTCTTCCTGCCAAATGTTGTATCTGAAGTCAATGCATAAGTAGAAGCCCTCTTTATTTTTAAGCACCCGATTCAAACTGCCTAACCTACCTCTTTCTTAGGCCTCATGGCACTTGTAATTCCACTTCAAATTGCCCAACCTACCTATTTCTTCATACTCTTAGTGTCAAATGAAGTCAATGCATTAGTAGAAGCTCTCTTTATTTTTAAGAACCCAATTCAAACTCCCTAACCTAACCCTTTCTTCATACTCTTCCTGTCAAATGTTGTACTTGACCTCAATATGTTGTACTTGACCTCAATTCAAATGTTGTACTTGACTTCAATGCATGGAACCTGAAAAAAAATACATTATATCTGAAAATAAATTATATTTGAGTAGAAGCTCTGTTTATTTTTAAGCACCTAGAAATCATCTCCTCATTGAATCTTTTCCTTAACATAAATCCTTAACATAATGAGCCTAATATTCTATATTCTATGATTACTCACAAGAAATTTTACCAATATTTAGCCACATAACAATGTATTGATCATGTAGGTTCACTCTGTTTGAGAGCATAGCTTCTTTTGGTGTCAGCACTTGCTCAAATTTCATTATGTTCAATGGCTTGCAATGCTAATAAAATGTATAATCCTTTGAATTATAAATGTGTAAGAAGTATCCAATGATAAATATGGTTGGATACTCACTCAAATGACTATTGGATTCGAGCACATTGAGGTTGTAGAGATCAAGCTTAAACTATGAGAAGGAAAAAAATATTTAGAACCACTTTCACAATGGAAGAAGAGTAGGTTGAAATAATTGAATTTTGATGTTGATAAAAATATATATATTTTTTTCCAAAACTAAAATCTAACCCAGATACATTATAAGAAATCTTGAATAGCCTGCCTCTTTCTTCATACTCATCTTGTCAATTGTTGTATTTGAAGTCAATGCATGGAACCTGAAAAGAATACTTTATATTTTAGTAGAAGCTCTGTTTATTTTTAAGCACTAGAAAATCATCTCCTCACCTAAATAGTTTCCTTAACATAATGAGCCTATTATTCTATATTTAATGATTCCTCATATGAAATGTTACCAATATTTAGTCACATAACATTATATTGATCATGTAGGTTCACTCCTTTTGAGAGCATAGTTTCTTCTGGTGTTAACACTTGCTGAAATTTCATTATTTTCAATGGCTTGTAATGCTAATAACATATATAGCCCTTTTTATTGTGAATGTGTAAGAAGTAGCCAACCCTTTACAATTTTGTCATTGTGGGCCTTATTTTCAGACTTAGCCTAAAAAGGATTATCCAAATGAACTTCAAAGTTCCCTTGTTCCTCCACAATAAATCTCTTCACAACATTGTGTAGGAGGCCTTTGGGAAATGTTTTACCAAATAGCCAAGACTAATGTTAGTGACTTCGAGCAATGAGATGACACAATGGCTTTTAAATATGAACACAATTTTTGCAAATTGGACACTTTTTTTTTGAAGTAGTTACTACCTAATGTACGCCTCATGGAACTTGTAGCTCCAGTTCAAACTACCTAACCTACCTCTTTCTTCATACTCTTCCTGTCAAATGTTGTACTTGACTTCAGTGCATGGAACCTGAAAGGAATACATTATATTTGAGTAGAATCTCTATTTATTTTTAAGCACTTAGAAATCATCTCCTCACTAAATATTTTCCTTAACATAACGAACCTATTATTATAAATTCAACGATTTCTCATAGGAATCGTTACCAATATTTAGTCACATAACATTTTATTGATCATGTAGGTCCACTCTGTTTGAGAGCATAGTTTCTTTTGGTGTCAACACTTGCTCAAATTTCATTATGTTCATTGGCTTGCAATGCTAATAAAATGTATAGTCCTTTGAATTTTGAATGTGTAAGAAGTAGCCATTGATAAATATGGTTGGATACTCACTCAAATGACTATTCGATTCGAGCACATTGAGGTTGTAGAGATCAAGCTCGAACTATGAGAAGGAAAAAAATCCTTAGAACCACTTCCAAATGGAAGAAGAGTAGGTTGACATAATTGAATTTTGATGTTGATAATTTTTTTTTTTTTTTTTTCCAAAACTAAAATCTTACCTAGATACATTGTAAGAAATGTTGAATCTCGAATAAAGTTGGCATATACAAATAGGGTATGGAATAGTGGACAAAATTCCAACCATTCAAGTAGAAAATACTTCAAACACAAGTGTTTCGAGTACAAATACATATTGATGTTTAACCAAAAGATAAAATCAATGTTTTTAGTCAATAATTGCTAAGGATAGAGATATTTGCTATCTTTACAATGCATTATTTGGAAAATACACCAAATAACGAAAAATATATAACTTGATACTATGGATACTCCTATCATGCCAATTATGTAATTCCTGAGAACCCCCTCTTTAACTAAGACACAAATTCTACTTACACTCTTTGACAACTTTTGCTGACAATTTCAATGTCATCATGGAAGAGTAAAAATTAACACAAAATTCTACTTACACCCTTTGACAACATTTGGTGACACTTTCAATGTCATCATGGAAGAGTAACAATTTAATGCTACTCTTTCCTACACTACTGCCTCACGACGTTTCCTTTGCAACATCTGGTGCAATTGCTAGTTCTAATATAACTAACAATCCCTAAATAACTCCAATTATAAACATTTTATTTAATTTTCTATCTTTATTGATTTAGTCAATTTTACCACATTCTCTAAGGGTTATTTTTTCTCCATTCTTTATAAATAATTTGGTCAAGCACTCTTCCTATCATCAGTTAAGCTTTCTGCCTCTGAAGATTAGTGAAGTTTTCACCTGAAACGTCACGCATTTCAAACATAATAAAGATACTTCGAGAAGATCTCAACAACATTATGTTACTGACTAGAAGATCTTAACAACATTATGTTACTGACTATAGAAATATTCACGCTATAACAAAAATTATAAGTTACCAAAAAAGATATTTTATCATCACAACAAAAAAATAACAAAAAACATGTAACACATGATATTTAAATGATGGGTACAAATAAAAATCAAACATAATGTGAAAGGAAATTTCAAAAGAAATTCATCATAAAAAAATATTTTTGAGAGTAATGCCCTGTCATATTTATACCTTGTTCCCAATGCATTTCATATAAAGAAGAAAATTTGAAATTAGAAACTCAAAGGGATTTTTTTTTAATAGGCTTCATTTGATGAATCAGAGGTTAAAATAAATGTTGTATAACGAGGTCACAAATTTTCCCAGAAAATAATGGAAATTCTAGCATGATTTTGAAAAAATCTCGTAGGAATTTTTAGAAATCGAGGTTATAGCTATCAAGTTTTAGGATTTTGGGTGCCCCAATGGTTTTTGATGGTGATGAATCCATTTCCACCATTAAAAAAACCATTCAAAATCGAGGTTATAGCTATTAAGTTTTAGGATTTTAGGTGCCCCAAAGGTTTTTGATGGTGATGAATCCATTTCCACCATTAAAAAAAGGATTCAAACATTCCTAGGATTAGATTTTTTGGAACAAAAAATTCAATATCTCAATTCCTACTAGAATTTTGTCATCTCGACAAAATTGTAACTTTGTAGACAACTCCAAAATAAATTTGGATATTATCATATTAAATTCTTTAAGAAAATTAATTAATATATTTTAAGATTTATACGAATGTCATTTAATTAAGAAAATTAAGTAATGAATTTTAAGATTTGATTTTAAGAATTGATTATGTTAGTAAATTAGAGTCACATCATATGTAAAATTTTAAAAATGGATTTAATGTTGTGTTGTGGCAATAACTCTCCCATAAATTTTTATAAAAGATATTGGGGCTTTCTATGCAGAGTTTGGTCAAAATCACCTCTTTCATGTTTTACTTTCATGATTTCCAGTTTTCTACTTCGATTGTTTCATTATGTGTGGTTATCTTCCAACTTTCGGATAACTCAAATTTTGCTAAATTTAGATTTAGGATTTGAAAGTGGTGTGTTCAAATTTGATTGATTTTCATTGTTTAGATTTAAATATGTAAAAAATATATTTTGTTTTTTCTTTGTAAATTTAAATCAGATAAACATAATTTGTAAAATTTAATTACTTTAAATTATATAAATATAATTATTAATTAAATTTAATTAACTTATTTGATTTTATAGTAATTAATTAACATTAATTAAATTAATTATAATTAATTTGTAAATATTATTATTTCATTAATTTCTTTATTATTCATAAAATTAATTAAATTATTTTATTTAATTATTATATAAAACCACCATAACCGGGAACCTGTATATCTATTAACTATATAACGAAACCATATAATAAAAGTTTCATATATACATATATTTTTTTTCAGAAAGAAAAAAACGATGTATTATAACAGTTCATAAATCAAACATTACATTCTCATCTATAGATAGCTGAGAAAATCGTAATCCAAATCATCAAGAAATACACTAGCATCTTCTAAGAAAGAAAGAAGCCCAAACAATCTCTAGACGGGATCAAAAATTATGGAGGGCATAAGAACCACTCCACTCAAGATTTCCAGATACATATAAACAGACCTGTCTTCATTGAACAACATATAGAATGATCCAGATTCACATATCAGTGGTTAGAAAAGGAAAAACTGCCTATATCAAAACAATCAAAACAGTTGTCCGTGTAATTCATGCAAAGTAGTAGAAAGAGAGAAGAGAACAGAATGTAACAAGGATAATAGGCAGACTCGCTTGTGAGGTAAGTGCTGAACCAGGCTCGCTTGATATATCTAATAAAAAGTTGTTAGAAGAAAGTATGTCGCATATGTGATCATAAAGTCTGTGCTCCTGATAGGTGATCAAAATCAAAACTGGTAGGCTCGCTTGAATAGGAAAATTCCAAAAAAGATAACCAGCTCGCTTGATAGTCCATACCACAGGCTCGCTTGATGGTGCCACATATAGGCTTGCTTGTATTGATAGATCCGACTCGTTTGTAAATTCATCCTACAGGCTTACTTGTTAAGAAGTATATTGGCCCTCATGTATGGAAGTCATTCCATATTCGGCACAGATATGAACAAACACAGGATCTCTTGAGAAACACTATTGCATATGGCAGTTGTGCTACGATTATTTGTATACATGTGAGAGTCTGGAGCAACCGATAAAAGACCTGTGAAATAAGAAAAGAGAAGGATCATAGTATGACAAAATATATATATTATGCTTCATATGGGTTGATCAGCTATCATGGAATTGGGATAGAAGTGTTCCAAATGAGTGCCCTATCCCTGTAATGTTCCACCTGCAAAAAACCAAATGCTTCACTGAGACCTTTTTTGGAGAGACCATCCGCCCTCGTATTATTATCTCTAAAAATGTGGGAAATAGGGGGATTGCCCAATCTGTGCCATAAGCGTTGTGTTCTTCTGAGCTATCCCTGGAAATCCGGAATGTTCATATGTTGACAGCCAGATATACATTCAATAATAAGTTTGGAATCACCATATATGTGCATCTCTGTCATATTCAAGTTGTAAGAAGCTAAAATCCCTCCCCATAATGCCATAATTTCTGCTTTGTTATTGGTCCCCGGACCACCATTCCAGTGCAAGTGTATCCTCTCCCTGCTAGATAACTTGATCCAAGCACCACAACTTGTTATGCCCTCTTTACACACCCCATAAAAAAAAAATAGCAGGGATAGTTATCTCATGAGGACAAATTCTATGTGATCTATCTATACAGATGGACAGGGGCTGGGGCTATTGTTGTATCCATCTCATAATGGCAGAGTGTATTAAGGGAGGGGAGAAGGCCGTGCCATCAAAGATCAACCTATTCCTAGCCAACCATACTTCCAAAATGAAAAATAAGGGCAGAGATCTGAAACTGTTCCTCAATTTATCCCATTCTCCAGCAGCAGAAATAAAGTCATGCGGAATCCAGTTTGGTTGAAGTAGGTGAAAGCTGAAAAGATTACATAACTGAATAACAAGAGGGCATCGGAAAAAAATGTGATCAATAGTTTCCTCCATATTACCGCAAATAGAACATCTACCAGGCCCATGGATGCCTCTTTTTATAATATTATCCCAGGTAAGTATTTTATTTTGCCAAGTAAGCCACCCAAAAAGAATGGATTTTGTGGGGATCTTCTGGGACCAAAAAGGTCCAAAGACACATGCGTATTGACCAACATATGACTGTGAATTAATATAACTATAAATATCCTTGATAATAGGCATGTCCCCTTTTGTAGGCCCATTCCATGTAACCGTATCTCCTCCCATCGCATGAGAAAAACCAGAAGCCCTTAATGTGTTGAATATCTGTTCCCAATCAGAGGCGTCCTCATCAAATAAACCCAATTGAACAACATTCTTGAACACAGGAGCACCAAACGACCATGTATGTATTGTTTGAGATAAAAAACATATGCCTCTATGAGCCAGCTTATGAATGAGTCGTGGCAAAGGTACTAATAGATTGTCAAATCCTTGTATGCTGGACACACCTAATGGAATACAACTTCCATCCCTAAAAATCCAAACAACTCTATCTGCCACGTGACCCAATATTTTCTTGAAGCTACCCCATATAGCAGAATAGGTTGATGGGAATGGGAATTCATGACAGATAAGATGATGGAGGGAATCACCATCCAGATACTTATATTTGACAATATTGTTCCAGATACCAGAACCGTTAATGGCTCGCCAGAAGGACTTTATAAGTAATGCTTTGTTGAACATTCTCGTGTTTTGAATGCCCCACCCATCATGTGATTTGGGGCGACATAAAATCACCAGTTTGACCAGATGATATTTGTGCACCTGTCCAGTCCCTCTCCAAATGAACTGTGCTATAATCCTGTTAATGTTTTCAATAATCAATTCGGGGATATAGAACAGATTCCCCCAATACACAATTAGCTATGAAAGCACTGCTTGGATCATGATGAGTATGCTCCCCAATGTCAGCCATTTGTGAGTCCATTTGTGAGTCCATTTGTTGATTTTCTCCTTGAATCTATCCACCATCCATAGCCAATCCCTGTTCTTATATCCGCATAGCTTGATTCTGTAACCAAGATAATGGAAACCATCCACCGTCAACTTAAAATTAACCTTGAGGAATTTAGCAATGAAAGAGATTTCATTTATGTCACCAAATTCATATAACAGAAATGATTTAAACTTGTTGATGCATAACCTCGTGGCCTCACCAAATCTAGTCAAAATGAAATGGACATAGAACCAGTGGTTCCTAACAAGTCTACCAAAAAGCAACATGTCATCAACAAGGAGAGAGTGTGAAGTGGAAATGGAATCCGAAAAGGAGAAACCTGATATATAGCCTTTTTGTTCCGCATAGTGCATCATATTACTGAACCCATTCATAATTAAAATGAAAATGAGAGGAGACAATGCACAACCTTGACATAGTCCCCTACCTACTTCAAAGAATTTAGTAGGAAGGCCATTAATAAGCACAACATATCTTACAGAGGTTATGCATGACATTATCCAACGAATGATCCTTATAGGAAGCCCAATTTTTAAAAATACGAGACGGAGATTTGACCAGTCCAGTGTGTCATACGCCTTGAGCAAATCAAATTTCATAACCAGTGCCTCTCTATTTTCTGAGTGCATAGTGTGTAAAATCTCTTGTGCAATGGCTATTGCATCATGGATGGATCTGCCTTTGAGAAACCCAAATTGTTTAGGAGATATTTTCTCAGAGAGGGTTTGCTTTAACCTGTTGGCAATAATCTTAGAAGAGATCTTGTATAGAATATTGGAAAGGGAAATTGGTCGAAACTCTCCAAATGTGGTGGGATCATCAACCTTCGGAATGAGAGCGATAAAAGTGGAATTAAGATTTGATGGAATATGTCCAGAAGTCCTGAAAGTTTCAGCCATTTCAGCAATCTCCACACCCATAATTTCAAAGAAAAAAATGTAGAATTCTGATGTCCATCCGTCTGGACCCGGACATTTGTCATGTGAGAAAGACTTGAGAACCCCTTCTACCTCAACAACCATGATATGTTAATCTAGATGCTTGATATCATTCTCCTCGACAATCCCACTGATCTGGTCCAAGAACCATCTTTGGCAGTTCTCATCAATACTGGAGTTTTCTTGATAAAAAGATGAGAAATGTCGAAAGGCTTCATTCTGTATATCCGGAGTAGTAATAGCAATGCTTCCATCCATTCTCTTGATACGCCAGATAACATTCCTACATCTTTGATCATTAGCGCATTTGTGAAAATATTTTGTATTTAGATCTCCTTATTTTAACCATCTATTCCTACTTTTAAGCTTCCAAGTTATTTCCTCAATGAGGAGAATCTGTTTCAATCTGTCCCCCAATGTTCTCAGGATTTCATTATATTGAGCATCTAGAAACTTGTCCATGAATGCCATATATATCTACCTCATCTTAGCCTTTATGTCGACAATCTCCGCCTTGAGAGCCCGGTTCTTATTAATTTCCCATTTTTTAACCGCCTTCTTCATCCTCTGCATTTTGAAATGAAATCGATCCCATTCTGGTAGATTGTGGAGACCATCCATAGACAGCCAAGACTCCCTAATGAGTTCCACGAAATCCTTCTCTTCCATCCATGCTCGGTTAAATTTAAATGGAAAACCCCGAGATCGATTTCCCAACCTCCACGAGAGAAGGATCAACATATGGTCGGATATGTTTGAGGCCACCACTATAGATCTGGGCATACCCAGTGTATTGATGAGACTGTCGTTCAACAAGGCACGATCAAGCCGTTTGCCAATATAGTCACCATCCATCCTTTCATTAGACCATGTGGGAGTAATGGGACTTGGGCGTATATCAACCATATGATTATTTGAAAACAAACCATTTCAAATAATCAGATAAACAGTCAATTCTAGCCCTGTCACCCCATATTTCGTCTTCCTGTAAAGTAGAATTAAAATCACCCATAATGACTAAATTTCTTAGTGAAATAATTCCAGATTTTTGAAACTTGTTCCAGAAATCATATCTTTTCTGATAAGGAGCATATAGATTAATGATATTAAACAAACCTTCGATACCCCGGATATAACCAACCAACAAAATCCCACCAAAAAACCTGAATGCTTTGAAATTTTCCCAATAAGGGTTCCAGAGCACAATCATGTCGCCAGAGTGTCCATAAGAATCAACTGCCACAGCATGCCAACCTTTACAAATGCTTAAAAAAGCATTTATGGCTTTTTCCCGGGGGCATAGAGGACTCTCTTGACATAAAATAATGCAAGGTTCTTTAGAGCTGAAAATATTCCTAAGGCAATGTAGTTTGGAGGCATCGCCAATCCCCCTAATATTCATAGACAGGAAGTGGATCATCGCTGAACGTCTGCGGGGTGTCCTGCTCTAAGCGCCCGAGAATTGACACTGATATCATCAACTATGGCTATAGGAATGTCAGTAAAGTTATCTATGTCATCAGAGAGCAACGACAATGACCTAAGATTACCTCTGGGCTGTCTGGTACCACTTTTATTTTTTTTCTTGATTGTGACGTTTGATACAGAAGAATTGGGGTTGGCAGCGACAGGGGAGACAATAGCTTTATCAAAGACCATGAAGGCGGAAAGATCAATATGCGGGTTACCTGTCAGGGAGTCAATGTCACTACCCATCGTATTATGAGGGGATTCTGGCAGGTCAACATGTTCATCGGAGGACTGGGGAGAAGACAATAGGTCAAGAGAAACATCCTTATCCTTGGCCATATGTGCATGTGACGATTCTCCGACATAAAAGTTGGTTGATTTAAAAAGAGGAGGGTCCAAGTCAGCGGCAATTATAGAAGGTGTGACCCTAGTATCCCTGACACACCCATTAGGATCTGACTCATAATCTGCATGGGATGGGCTATTCACCGCCCGCCTACTAATAATTTTATCAGACACAGTGAGAATAGAACCATACCCTAACAAAAACCCAGGATTTGAATTGTTATCGACAGCATGTGGGGAATCCCAATCCACCCCAACATTAGGCTCAGCCAAAGAGGAAATCTGACCCATCCCTACATCAGAAGGGACCAGCACAGGGTTGAAAAAATCCCGCCCCACCCCATCATCATCCAGAAACGTCCTATCACTATGCTCATATGCAGTGGTAAATGCATCATCATAAGAAGAAATAGGGATAGAGTTACCTGTGATAGGACCTCCTGGAGAGCCTGTTGAAGCATTATTTTGTCGACACCCCTCACTTCCAGATGGACCGCTACGTCCCAGCCGAAGACGTAGAGGAAAATTTTCCCGAAGATGACCAGTTTTATGGCATATAAGGCACCTTATGGGAATGCCCCAATAGTCAATTCTTTGGTGGTGTCGGCGTTGTCCCCAAATGAGATCCACATCCCCCGGCAAACCTCCAGCAAAATTTACGTCAACAAGAATCCAAGCAATCCTTTTGTCACTTGCACCCACAATGCTCAGGTCTATGTATTTAGTACTCCC
This sequence comes from Pinus albicaulis, assembly GCA_034641835.2. Taxonomy (NCBI): domain Eukaryota; kingdom Viridiplantae; phylum Streptophyta; class Pinopsida; order Pinales; family Pinaceae; genus Pinus; species Pinus albicaulis. The sequence goes on along the minus strand of CM076582.1, from coordinate 1,152,500,532 downwards.
AATGGAGTTTCCAATGGCTCTGAGCGCTTTAAGCATCCAGAATTCCAGTGGTAGACCAGATAATTTGACCCAAATAACATGGATCTTGGGTGCTTCCATAACTGGGTTAAAACCCAAGTACCAAGGGACAAGCTGCAAAACACTCCGCCCCCGAACTCATGTTCTATGAATAATATTGAATATGTCCCTCTCGTCCATAAAGTGAATACTAAATCAACCATTTAAAAGCAGCTAACTTTTGGGGAGTATCCAATTAACGAGGACCAGCATTGACGAACCCAACCATCCATATTAACCTCTTTTCCATCCGGGAACATCCACCTTCCAATCAACGCCCTTTTCTGTAAGCTTGCTACCCTTCTACACAAATCTTCATGGTCCAAAGTGATTTCTTTGATCTCCATTCTTTGTTTGTAAAATGCTTTGTTCCTTTTCCCACGGTTGGACTTGTTCTTTTTTTGGCGCTGCGAACTAGATCCACCATGTACATTCACTTGGGCATTCTTTGTATTTGTTATGCCTTGTCTAATGATAAAGTTGTCCACCTCTGTTAGACGTTCATATTCCTTCTCAGCATCAATGGTTGCTCTGATGAAGGCCTCATGTGCCGAGGTATCAGAGTCTAAACCCAAAACGGGCTCATCAATATGAATCCCAAGGTTTGAATTTTCCATGTCAGTGACCGATGAGTCTGGCTGGCAACAGACACCGTAGCACCGCCAATGAGAAAACCAATGTAATATGAAGCTTATGTGGCAGGGATGTAATATATATATTAATTGAGAATATTAAAGTCTCACACCACGTCCAGGTAAGGAATGGTTAGACCGTCACATCCTCAGAGAACACAATCCCAATGATATATATTCCGTCCGATTAAGTCAGAGCATCCAAATATAGAAATGACCCGAAATGATATTTTATTTCAGGCAAAAAGACAACACCTCAGATCCAGTCCTCGAATGGAAGGCCACTACAGGTCCTTTTTAGATAACACATACGACCTCAGAGAATATCATAAAGTGCATATGCCTTCAATTTGTTGCGCCACCCTTAAAATCCACACATAACACCTAGATATAAAGAAGACTCGAGAGAATGTCTTTTCATCACTCACCCACCCCAAGGACAAATGATTAATAGACATCTGACAAGTATGTAATAAAAATCTGGAGAAATTCCTAATCCCAAATCATACCCTCTGTACTCCTTAAATGGCTGCTTCCACCTTAGAAATTCCCTACCTCAATTGGGTATGTCGAGGAAGACCTTAATCATCTGTCAGACCCCCATAAATTCCTAGAAAATAAAGTATTGTTGGAAATCTGAGCCTACCCCAAAACCAGAAAAATCATTGCCGAAAAAACCAGTCCCCAAAATCAACAATGGAGTTATACGTGACAACAACATCAACATATAAAACCAGGGCAGGTCCACCATCTAGAGCCAAGTCTAAATCCAAAATTTTTGCAAGGGCGAGATATGATGAGTGAGTCAACCCATTTCCTCCAAAGGCAGTACCACTTGTAGCACGAAGAGGTGGAATGATAATCTGCACTAGGCAAAGAAACCAGGGATGGTACCGGATAACCAACACAATCAACGTGTTCTACCATTCGCCTTATACTCAGCAAATAACGCCTGTAATATCATACATGCCCCAAGTGCAAGAATGAAGATAATGCAAATCTCCAATTCCTCCTCATAAGACATTGATAGAGCAAAGAAATTGTGGACATGAGCGATAATTCTTGTGAGCATAGAAATGTTAACAGAAGTAATGAACACCCTTGTGTATCCACTTCTCGGACCAAGATGCAACAGTCCCCAAAGAAATACTACAGACTTATATGTAATCCCAGCAGTATGAGATAATAATAAAAATAATGAACACCCTTCAGCATCCACCACTCAGACCAGAATGCAACATTCCCCCAAACAAAACTACAAACCTACATAGAACCCCAGCTATAAGACATTACCATTTAAGTGAGCCATCCCGGCTGGCCAAGACCCTATCCACTGAGCTAAAATCTTCATCATAATGACTGTGCCCATAACCTATCATCCTTAGTGAAACTCTTTCATCAACCGAAACACATGTCACTACAGAAAATCAGTGAAGTTTTCACAGAGAAGCACTCACTGTGATTATGAGCTATGGAAACCTTTACCACAACCTATACCACTATTACAAGCAAGGAAACCCAGAATGTACTCCCCAGAACAACACATACTACCAATACCTCTACCAGAACCACTATGGCAGACAATGCAACAGAGTACTAACAACTCGAGCCACAATAGAGATTCGATATTATTCAACATTCATACCACCCGGATCGCATCCACGGGACGATGTCACAGTGGAGATATTCGTACTAAATGATGTAGAAGGGGGCTTCCACAGTTTTAAAATTATATTTAACATGGAGGGAGGGCTCACTCCACGTGAACCTAAGCTCCTCTCTCCCTCCTCCATACGTTCCATTACCATATAAAAAATATAAACCCTTTCATCAATTATATATATATATATATATATATATATATATTTATTTATTTATTTATTTTTTTCGGATTTTGTTTATATACTATTAAGTGAAATTTGTTTTATTATTTTTAATATTTAATAAAATTTATATTAAAAATCAAAACATAAATGGAAGTGTCCATAGTTTTTCTCAAATTGTGCATTATTTAGCACTTTCAAAATTTTGGAACTCATAATTTGAAAGGCTCTATTTTCAGTTTTACTCAAGCCAAATGAAGTTTAGGACCACTCGTTGAAAAGATAAAATCATGGAAACAATTTGTAGACTTTAATCAAGCAAATATGAATACTTAATATGCCAAAAAAATAGCAGAAGTTGGAATTGTGAATCTAAAAATAAATTTGGAATTTATTTTGGAGAATTTTTTGTTTCTCCAAAATGGCTTTGTTGCAAATTCATTTTGAATATCAATTTTGGGAAGCTATTATCTGTAGAGGAAGCAATATGAATCACACATTTGGTTTATTTATTTATCAAATTAGTTTTGAATGCGTTAATTTGTTTTCATAATTTAGAAATATAAGTTTTTCTTGATTTTCATTGATTTGAATTTTCATTTTGGAATGGATTTTTGGCAAAAATTTGTTGCTAAGAGATTAAGAAAAGTATTTTGAGAAATAGGATTGCACCAGCAAAGAAGAAAAAGGAGGATTTGCAGCTATAAAAAAGTATAAATTTGAACTACTTCCAACAACTCTCCTTTTTTGGTATAATTTTATAAATTATAAATAATTGTTTTGAGAATGAGGAGAGCATTCCTCTTTGCTACAAGTTATAGACTTTGAACACTTTTTCAAAGAGAATTAGAGCTATAGATTGAGAGGAATACTCATATCCAAGTGTTTGGGGATTTGTTTTTCAAGATTTAGTCCCTGTCTTTGAGGTAGAGCTTGCACTATTGCAGCTCTTTACTTTAGTAGCAAAGCTTATTGTTTTGGGAAATATTGTTGAGGAGATACTTTATAAAATAGAGAAAATATTTTAGTATTAATTTTGTATTCAAGTACTATTATCTATTAATGTAAATTATGTCCTTTTCAATCACATATTTGTGTCAATTGTTTCATCTTATGCACTTATGTTGGATATGAGAATGATTGTTCATTTAATCAACTATATAATATTGTGGTTGCATTGATTAGCTATTGATTTCTCAATTTAATTTTTTGCTCTAATCAAATTTCTGAGTGACTATTTACTTACAATTCTCAATTAAAATAGGTGTAACTGACATTGGAATTAAGTGAATTATTTCCTAGTTCTATCCGCTAATCATTCATTGTTTTAAATATTCAAACATTCATTGTTTTAAATACTCAAACATAGCATGTTTTTCAATTATAATATCATATTTTATAACTTCTTCTGGAGTTTGATTATTCATTATAAATGAACATGTTAAATCCTCATTCATTTAAATCACTTTTCTCTTGATTTGGATAAGATCTATATCTTGTCTTAATCAAGATAAGATAGATTAGTTTTATTTTATTGTTTCCATCCTAGAATATATTTGCATTTAGAATTAATATGTTTCATTTTGATAAGCCTCCTTATGCAAGAGAAAACAATAGTGTTGCTAGGTTGTGCCCTTGTTTCAACTTAAGGGATGCTTTATTGAAAGCTACCAACAAGAGAGAATTCAATAGTTCTCTTTTTTTTATAGGTAATTAGATATATCACAAGTGAGAATAGAAGAGTGAGGGAGTAACTGGACCCAATAGAACTAGTCGTAAACACCATTCCAAACGGAAAAGGATCTTGATTTGGGGCCTTGATCAAGTGGTCTTATTTGATGTTTATGAGGTCATTTTTAGCCATCAATAGGTTGGTAACGTTTTGTTAAATCCATGTATATGATATATGATGGTCTTGTTGTTAGACACAAGAAAAAGTTGTGTAGAAATGCTTTACGAGAACATGTCCAACCGAAGGCCCGCCGTCGGAAAACCTGCGCAGAAAGATACAACTGATATCTCAAGTACATGATGTATATGGTATGGACGCAGCCATCCGAACAGAGTATGCTATAATCCGGATCCAGGGTATGGGCGCAGCCATCCAACTAAGATCAAACAAATAGACTCAGGTATGGTCGCAGCCATCCAATCAATGAGTCATGTACATAATGATAATAATCCACAATCGCAGCCTGGATTACAACAGACACAATCCAGGGTCTTGCGCTCCATCTCGACCCAAACAAGTACAAGTTCGAGCATGTGAATATGTGAACTGATGTCGAACATGCAAGAACATCGTCTGATTACCAGCCAATGATGAAAGCCGTTAACAGACGCGAGAGAAACCACCAATAATGACAATGGTCCTCAAGGTACTACAGGTACAATCTACGGCATGCGAATAAATGAGTTGACGTCGAACACCCGCAGAATCATTCGATCGGAAGTCAATGATGTAAACTTCACGTCGAATGCGACGAACCTGCCATTGAGGCATGCAGGCTCCAAGGTACCATCAGGAGTCTCTAGACCAACTTCCTGGATAATGAGTTGAAGTCGACAGGAAGTGACTTTGATCGAAGGTGGGCCATAATGATTCCCACATCATCGACACGAGACAGAGGAACATAATGTTTTGTTGTGAATCAGGACCATATGAGAAACAGAGGAAGGTTGATATTTGCAGAGGCCAACTTCTCTTGAACACATAAACGGCACGACAATGGATTTGGCAGTATTTGACATCAACGGATCAGAGGTCATGGCGACGAGGCAGTGAACAGATGAGAGGTCAAAAGATATTACCCAAACCCATGGAGGCAAAGTGAAGCAGCGAGATGAGATGTCCCCAACCCGACACGAATGCAGACAAGTGCCATGTTCAAGAGCGACATACTGCCGACGACAACGACAATGGTTCCATTTTCCCCCCACCATTTCTGGCGAGTACCTCTTTATTTTTACACAAGCTTGAAGAGGATACCATATGCTTGTCATATAAGTCCGCCCTTCGGGCGAATCCATCCTAGTGCATTTAATGAGTCCTAGGAAGGAGAAACTCGGAGAACGTCATTTCGACTATATCCAATGTCATCAGGGTTTAACGAGTCTGACAAAGGAAGAACTCGGCGTCTTTTCATGTTTAGAGAGTTTGAAAAGACAGCGAAAAAGAAAACTCCACAGGTCCCTTTTCGTAAATAGTTCCCCATATCCGAAAAGGTAGAAAACAATATCCGGGAAAACCTCCTAGTCGCGATAGGCTAGGGTATTCCTTTTTCGTAATCAATCCAGCCCAGCCCGAAAAAGGGTTAAACTTATACTCGGTGAATGTCGATTCGTGTCCATTTTAACGAGATCGAAACGACAAGGGCCTCGGCAATCTTTTCATATTTAGAGAGTCAGAAAAGAGCTGAAAGATGACTCCAGAGTGACTTTTTCGTGTATTTACCGAGTCCGAAAAAGTATAAAATACAACTCGTTTCCACCTTTTAAGTCGCAAAAACCTGCCGCTGGACATACCCAACAAGCGTAAAATCCATTTTCGACATAATACATGCAAATATTTGACAAAAATAACTTTTTAGAGCTCATTTAACGTCGAAAAGTTATAAATATGTCTAATTGGTAAAAAATGAAATTACTTTTTACTATTTACCTTGTGGAGAGCAACAGTGGTCCATTTGGAGCAGAATCTTCTGACGGTGATTGCGACCAATCCAGGCAACCATTCAGCGTCTCGTCTGTGACAGGTAAGAGGCGCTCCTTTTCTCTTTCTTTCCATACATTTTTAATGATTTCCCTTCATAAATCAGCTCTGTAAGGGCACTTTTGAAATTTTAGGGCTGGGCCCAGTGGCGCGGGTATCGGGCACGGACCCGCACCACTGAGCTCTTTTTACTAAAGGGGCCGCGCCACCTGGCGCGACTGTTAGCAAAACAGTCGCGCCAGCGGCGGAACCCAAATTTTCGCCTAAAATTCCGACATTTATACCAAATTTCTTGAATTTTGAAGCTTACAAAAGATCTAATCAGGGGCTTTTGACCATGTGAATGCAGATAAACACTCAAAATGGAAATTGAATGGAAGGAACGAGAGCACGGAGATGAGGATGAAGAGGCCACGCAAAGCCAGGCTTGCATGAACGCTCTGAGAGACTGCGGATTGAAAAATTTCTTCCTCACGCCATGTTTACGAGCTCAGCCCGAGCTTCTCCAATATCTAATCAACATCTGGGATGAAAATGACCAAGTATTCAGAATACGAGACCAGGTGCTGGAATTGGAGGTTACTGACATTTATTTCATTACTGGATTGTCCCGCAGAGGTCTAATCCCTGTACTGACTGGGAGCAGACCATCAGGGGAAAAGATGGAAGAGGTAATGGCGCGGGTGTGCCGAGGGGCACAAACAGGATCAGGAAGTAAGAAAGTATACATCTCCACCATCCCTGATCTAGCACTGAGAGTAGTTCTCCACACCATTACGCAGGCTGCTGGGTCGCAGGCTCCGCACGAGGCCACGAAGACTCAACTCCTATTAGCCTCAGAATGCATGGGTCCCCGACCGTATGATTGGGCAACAGCTGTGACCATCAATATGAAAAGGCAGCTCACAAAGTGCAAACAGGGGAAACTGAAGCAGTTTGGGTATGGTTCCATCTTGGTATCGTTCATTCTGGAACGCATACCAACCTTCCAGGGCCAAGAGGCCCATGTGGCGAGTCCGACACCACGAGAGCCGAGAATGGCTCGCTGGGCAGCACTGATGCCCAGATCTGGAGGTGGCCAACAGATGTCCTGGAAGCCAGAGTTCTTTAGGTGGCTACGGCGCCAACTGATCGTTGTGGAAGATTGGCCCTATTCGGGAACTGACTTTACAGGAGACCCAGATCTCCCACTACTAGAAGGGGATGACTGGGACGAGGAGCTGGGTAAGACCTCAAATTTTTGATTTCATGTTTATATGTTTTTTTGTCAATACACACTTGTCTTAACACAATTATATATGCATGCAGATGTAGGACCTGAGAGACCAGCCGGGATGTCTCCTATCTCCCGGAGGACACAACTCGCCCCTGAGATCCAGGGGGAAGGCACCGGAGGAGAGGCACTGGTCCAGAATCTCGAGGGGATTTCCCATGGGATCCCAGACTATGCCCGGCTGTCAGACGTACCGATGGAGTACCAGCGCCATATGGTGGGAGTCCCAAACCGGCTCCACCGAATCCTGAGGCGGCTAGTGCGTGCAGTGACGTGCTATCATGAGCACCATGCGGATTAGTCTCTAGGATTTAGCTACACCTATTTTTTGAGAGACACAGTGTCTCAGGATGTATTAAGACAATATGTATATTTTTTGAGTTTTATGATGTACACTGTGCAAACATTTCGACACACACATATATATATATATATATACATATGACTATTTTGGATGGATCTTTCTTTACATGTGATGATGTTTTCTATATGTCATGCAAATGTCTAATACAGATGTAATCTAATGTATCAGTTACATAACAAACGACCCAGTGAAAAATGTATTCACACAATGTATCTAATCACACATTTCATTTTTACGCAAGCTTAAAAGCACACATGAACACACACATATGCAAACTATGCTTGAATGAGGAAGACGGGCATGCCCCCCAGCATGATGTCTCAATTCGAGGTGCATGCCCCCCAAGCTTCAGTCCATTGAAAATGGAGTGAAGGTTCAAAACAAAAAGTCGAATTGAACATGCTCGTGTTTCATTATTTTAACGAGGTTGACACACTCTTAAAAGAACTATCCTCAAACAACTTGTTTCATTGTTTTAGGAGCTCGACACAAGTGGAGGAACTATGCTCCGACGATCTTGTTTCATTTTTTAAGGAGCTTGACACAAGACAACGAACTGTGCTCCGGCGACCTGGTTTCATTTTTTTAAAGAGCTTGACACAGGGGAACTGTGCTCTAACCGGCTTACATCAAAATGAACAAGAAGGCGGCGCTTCCAAGAGTTCCACTCCCGATGGAAGGAAAACATTCTGGAAGTCAGGACCCAATGCCCCTAGCACCTGATGCACGACGGCATCATCACTGGGCACAGGCACGGGGTAGGTAGACACATAGTTGACCTGCGGTGGGGCAGAGACAACAGGTGGATAAAAACCAGGAGGGGGTGATGGCGGACCAGTTGCCACATTAGAACCAAAGAATGACAGCTGATCAATGGTCACGATCCTTCCTTCATGCGGAAAACAGGCCACACGAAAGAGGGAGGAGACGAGCGCTCCCATGGCATAGGTGTAATCGCGCCCCAAAAGCAGATTGAAATCCAAGGGGCCTGGAACGACCATCATGTCCATATGGACGGTTTTGCCTCCCAAAGTAACCGGTAACCTTGGAAGGATCCCCAACGGTTGACTCGTCCTTCTGTTAAAAGTGAGCAGATTCTGCGTAACATGTGCAAGCGGCGGCGAATCGAAAGCTTGCCAGGTAGTTGAAGACAGAATACTAACAGAGGCACCTTCGTCTATAATGGTGCTGGGTACAACCAGACCAAGAGCCTGTACTGTGATCTCGAAAGGCACATAAGACGGAAGGCGAAATCCTGCAAATCGATTCCAGTCAAAGGAAGCGACCAAACTACTCGGAGGGGCTACCATCGAGATGCGAAGGTCTTCCCCTGATGTTACGGAAGCAGAAACCTCCCCCATGACCTCCATCTCGAAGGCGGGAGGAATATCCTCCGTAGCCTCCATCATGGGAGGCGGAGGAGGAGCTTCTTGAAGCACAGGGACAGGAGAATCTTTCTCCAAGTCTGAATAATCTGAAGAGATCAGAAGGACATGGGGGGTGTGAGGTCCACTCTCGACAGAAAAGACCTGGTGCACCGTGGACGGGGCCAGTTCAACCGATCCCACGACCAAGGGTTGGTCAGGGATGGATTCGTGAATTTGAATTTCTGGGGGAGTGGGATCGACCAAGGATAACTCTTGACCAATCATGGGATCAGCTGGCGGAGGACTCGAAGAAAGCCGATTATAACCAGGTGGAAGGTGTGGTGTAGAACCGGTCGAGTTGTCCAAAACTAGTTTGGCTTCATCCATATAAGGACAAAGGTGAATGGCATGGTGCCCTTCACACAACTTGCAGGGATTGGTGATCTTACCCTGCTTCTTAGGAGTCTTATCAGTACCAGATGAATACGTGCCCCCAACCTGGCTTTCGGAAGTCAAAGGCAACGGCGGTCGGCCGTCGGACCATGTTTCGAGCACCTTGGGAATGCCAGGGCAGTCTCGAAGCAAATGGTCTCCCGCGCACAACATGCATGGAAACTTGACTTTCCGCGGAGGGTCGGAGGGCCTATCAAGATGAGATTTCTCATGGACAGTAGCTGTACATTTAGCCTCTCGCTTATCAGACTTCTTCTTCTTTGTCTTCTTCTTCTTCTTCTTAGCCACTTGGTTACTTGAATCCAGACTTTCACCAGGCGAAGTAGAAGAGGAGGACGCAGAAACAGGCGAAGAAGGGGAGAGGTCCACCTTGGAATCAATATGAGGTTGTTCAGGTGGAGGAACTGATTGAACAATAGTGGAGACATTCGGGACAACAGAGGTTGAGAACAACCAAACAGGCAACCCAACAGTTAACCCAGGAAGGGACAACGTCGCCATGTAAGGAGCACCAACATTTCCAAAAGGAGGAAAATGACCAGGATTCCCTTCTGAGGGGATTCCTTGGCTGGTGAACTCTGAAAAGGTTTCCATCAAACTCAAAACCACAGACGGGCTGAAAACGAGTTAAGACACACGATCAAACGGTCACCAAGCAATTTCTAAACAGGAGTGAAATCGTGGGCGATTAATTTTACCACATTGGAAAGTAAGAAATTCTACCGTTTCATGTTTCAAGAGTCGAGAAACGATAAAAAGATGACTCTATCTCTTTCAGAGTTGACACAAGCGTGAAAGGACAAGCGCTTGACGGTTTTTTCAAGTTTAGGGAGTCAGAAAAGACCAAATGACTGCTCAGGAAAAACTAGGCACAAAGGGTGTACCAAATATCCGTGAACTGCAATATACACCTTGGTTTCAATAATGAAACAGAAATCGACCAAGGACTTTCCGTACGTGTAGGTAGTCTCCCCGAATGCCGTGTTCGGTGTATCACGGGTATAGGGCGGCAGACTCGGCTTCCTGTGGATAAAGGATTGAAAACCTAGAGGGGTCTCCCTTTATATACGCGACGGTACGGGGAGCGCAAGTCCGTACTAGCGCTGTCTAAAGCCAACAGGCGAACGACAGCTGCTAGGTTTAACGACGCCGAAACACGTCTCTAGCCTAGACCTTCTAAATATGTTTCGTTAAGTTCCAATGTTGCCTTAGGTTAATTGAATAAATTTTACAGTTGATCTTCAATTAAGTTTCAATTTCCAGGTCCTATCGTATGTAGTGTCTCGAAAGACTCCTAGATGCAAGCTATATGCCACAGTGCAACATTTCGTTCGATGAAAACTAGTTAAATAAGAGTTGAGAGCTTTTATGCAAACGAAATGAACGGAATACAAACAACAATGTTTCTAATGCAACTAATGCAATTGAACACTTTTCATTCAAACACTAATCACTAGCGATATGGAAAAGATCACAATTTGCACTAATTAATAAAAACAAGAGAGATTTTTTTTTTTAATGTTTAATGGCTAATGTGCACTGAAAACAAAAGGAACAATTTGAGAAATGATATCGAAGAGAGCGAAACAAACAAAATTCACTCAACAATGCAATCAATCAGATCTCTAAATCGACCCAAAGTCTCTCAAATCGAAGAAAGACTCAAAAGCTTCCGATGGACCGTGTGATCTAGGTCCAAAGCAAGGGCAAACGAATTCCGAATGAAGGAACAAACAATCACTCAAAAGACGCAGCAAAACAATCAAAGACTGTTAAAAGAGCGTGGAGAACCAATCAACAAGTTGACAGGACAATCAAGACACCAAAACTCCCAAGGAGGGCTCGATACACTAGGCCACTAGATGCCCTAGGGCTCAAATCGTGAAATCGGTAGATAGAGGCAAACAACCAAAGGATAGCGGTGAATTCCAGCCAAACAAGACTCCAACACACTCAGACAATCAAGAAATCAAGAAGAAAAGTACTGGTCAAGTCCAGAAAGCTCAAAAATGAAGAAACTCAAAAAAGTCACAGGGGTGGCGCGACTGTGGACTTGAAACTGGCGCCAGAGGCCAATTGGCGCGAGACAGACAAAGGCAACAAGCGTCAAGTGGCGCGACTGTCGGGTTAAAAACCGCGCCAGTAGAGTTCTTCAATAACAATTAAAAAACAAGCTACCCTGAAAGCAGACCAATACAAGCTAAGCAAACCAAGAAGCTACAATAATGAAAGAATCCAACCCAGAAGGTTCATCAAGCAAGGAAAACGATCAAGGCGAACCGACATAAACGAGACAAGGAAAACCAGACGATCCCCAGCGGAGTCGCCAATTTGTTAAGGAGGTAAATCCCCTCTGCGGACAGAGGTGATCCCTACTAGCCCAGCAGGGGTCTAGCAACAAACAAACAATGCTATGACGCAAGCTCCTAATTACGAATGAAAGACTTGGGATAGAAGCCTACCTGGATTCCAACGCTATGATCTGAAGAAGAAGTGTCCCCGTCCTTCAGCCCTGGCAGATCACAATCCTTCCACGATCTCCGCGGATGAACACCTGCACATAGAAGAAACGAACCGATACAAGCATAGGAACCAGCATACGTAACTAAACATCGGTCAGAAAAGATATAACTCGCATTAACATGATGGAAAACGGAGTGGAACCATAATCATAGTCATCTATTAAATGATAAACGAATAGAAGTTACAACCAAGTTCTGACGTCGCAGCTTCCTTCGAACGGGTCTCCGGTCGTCCACGTCTCGCAAAGCTCGCCAAGGAAAGGGAAAACCTCTCCAGAGTCTCGTAACAATGGTCTCCTCGCTTAAATGGGCCTTAAGGGAAAGAAGGGATTCTTTACAGCACAAAGGCACTTGGGAATAGGGAGATGCAAAGCTTCAGCACTTCAAGACTAGCTTGCCATGGATCTAAGCAGGCTTTTATAGATGGGGAAGGAGGGAGTTTGGATCCCTATTATTATGGGATTGGCCCTATCAACAAGGAAGGTTCCATGGGAGGTGGCAAAACCAATTCCCTTCCATAGAACTCCCGCAGCCAAACCTCCCAACTCAAGATAGGCAGTGGTTTGTGAGTTTGTTTGAACTCAACTTCCGCCATCCATATTTAAAAACAGTCCCTAAAATGGGTGGCGCGATTGCTGCTCTATGACAGAGCGCCAAGTGGCGCGACCTCTTTACAGGATTTCCCTGATTGGCGCGAGCACTGAACTGTATACCCGCGCCAATGCAAAAAGAGCTGTTTTTCAAGAGTTTTGCAAGGAGATGTCTCAAGGGAAAATGAAGCTCATACTCAGAGGGATGCATTGATGATGTTTTCAAGGCATGATAGTGTTCACAGGTCACATAATGGGTCCTCCATTGTGCGGGATGGGGAATGGTAGGGACGGTGACAAATTACTGTGTAACACTCCTCATAAGACATTGATAGAGCAAAGAAATTGTGGACATGAGCGATAATTCTTGTGAGCATAGAAATGTTAACAGAAGTAATGAACACCCTTGTGTATCCACTTCTCGGACCAAGATGCAACAGTCCCCAAAGAAATACTACAGACTTATATGTAATCCCAGCAGTATGAGATAATAATAAAAATAATGAACACCCTTCAGCATCCACCACTCAGACCAGAATGCAACATTCCCCCAAACAAAACTACAAACCTACATAGAACCCCAGCTATAAGACATTACCATTTAAGTGAGCCATCCCGACTGGCCAAGACCCTATCCACTGAGCTAAAATCTTCATCATAATGACTGTGCCCATAACCTATCATCCTTAGTGAAACTCTTTCATCAACCGAAACACATGTCACTACAGAAAATCAGTGAAGTTTTCACAGAGAAGCACTCACTGTGATTATGAGCTATGGAAACCTTTACCACAACCTATACCACTATTACAAGCAAGGAAACCCAGAATGTACTCCCCAGAACAACACATACTACCAATACCTCTACCAGAACCACTATGGCAGACAATGCAACAGAGTACTAACAACTCGAGCCACAATAGAGATTCGATATTATTCAACATTCATACCACCCGGATCGCATCCACGGGACGATGTCACAGTGGGGAGATTCGTACTAAATGATGTAGAAGGGGGCTTCCACAGTTTTAAAATTATATTTAACATGGAGGGAGGGCTCACTCCACGTGAACCTAAGCTCCTCTCTCCCTCCTCCATACGTTCCATTACCATATACAAATATAAACCCTTTCATCAATTTTATATATATATATATATATATATATATATATATATATATATATATATATATATATATATCTATATATCTATATCTTATATCTATATATATATATATATATATATATATATATATATATATATATATATATATATATATATATATATATATATATATATAAATTTAATATTATTTATTTTTTCTGATTTTGTTTATATACTATTAAGTGAAATTTGTTATTATTTTTAATATTTAATAAAATTTAGCATAAAATCAAAACATAAATGAAGTGTCCATAGTTTTTCAAATTAAGTGAATTATTTAGCACTTTCAAAATTTTGGAACTCATAATTTGAAAGGCTCTATTTTCAAGCTACTCAAGCTAAAATGAAGTTTAGGACTACTCGTTGAAAAGATAAAATCATGGAAACAATTTGGAGACTTTAATCACAAATATGAATACTGTTATTATGCCAAAAAAATATTAAGCTAAACTGAATCTAAAATAAATTTGAATTTGTTTTGGAGAATTTTTTGTTTCTCCAAAATGGCTTTGTTGCAAATTCATTTTGAATATCAATTTTGGGAAGCTATTATCTGTAGAGGAAGCAATATGAATCACACATTTGGTTTATTTATTTATCAAATTAGTTTTGAATGCGTTAATTTGTTTTCATAATTTAGAAATATAAGTTTTTCTTGATTTTCATTGATTTGAATTTTCATTTTGGAATGGATTTTTGGCAAAAATTTGTTGCTAAGAGATTAAGAAAAGTATTTTGAGAAATAGGATTGCACCAGCAAAGAAGAAAAAGGAGGATTTGCAGCTATAAAAAAGTATAAATTTGAACTACTTCCAACAACTCTCCTTTTTTGGTATAATTTTATAAATTATAAATAATTGTTTTGAGAATGAGGAGAGCATTCCTCTTTGCTACAAGTTATAGACTTTGAACACTTTTTCAAAGAGAATTAGAGCTATAGATTGAGAGGAATACTCATATCCAAGTGTTTGGGGATTTGTTTTTCAAGATTTAGTCCCTGTCTTTGAGGTAGAGCTTGCACTATTGCAGCTCTTTACTTTAGTAGCAAAGCTTATTGTTTTGGGAAATATTGTTGAGGAGATACTTTATAAAATAGAGAAAATATTTTAGTATTAATTTTGTATTCAAGTACTATTATCTATTAATGTAAATTATGTCCTTTTCAATCACATATTTGTGTCAATTGTTTCATCTTATGCACTTATGTTGGATATGAGAATGATTGTTCATTTAATCAACTATATAATATTGTGGTTGCATTGATTAGCTATTGATTTCTCAATTTAATTTTTTGCTCTAATCAAATTTCTGAGTGACTATTTACTTACAATTCTCAATTAAAATAGGTGTAACTGACATTGGAATTAAGTGAATTATTTCCTAGTTCTATCCGCTAATCATTCATTGTTTTAAATATTCAAACATTCATTGTTTTAAATACTCAAACATAGCATGTTTTTCAATTATAATATCATATTTTATAACTTCTTCTGGAGTTTGATTATTCATTATAAATGAACATGTTAAATCCTCATTCATTTAAATCACTTTTCTCTTGATTTGGATAAGATCTATATCTTGTCTTAATCAAGATAAGATAGATTAGTTTTATTTTATTGTTTCCATCCTAGAATATATTTGCATTTAGAATTAATATGTTTCATTTTGATAAGCCTCCTTATGCAAGAGAAAACAATAGTGTTGCTAGGTTGTGCCCTTGTTTCAACTTAAGGGATGCTTTATTGAAAGCTACCAACAAGAGAGAATTCAATAGTTCTCTTTTTTTTATAGGTAATTAGATATATCACAAGTGAGAATAGAAGAGTGAGGGAGTAACTGGACCCAATAGAACTAGTCGTAAACACCATTCCAAACGGAAAAGGATCTTGATTTGGGGCCTTGATCAAGTGGTCTTATTTGATGTTTATGAGGTCATTTTTAGCCATCAATAGGTTGGTAACGTTTTGTTAAATCCATGTATATGATATATGATGGTCTTGTTGTTAGACACAAGAAAAAGTTGTTACCAAATAAATATGCATATTATGTAGGGATTTAACAAATGGTCCTCTATTACTCACCCCTTAGCTTGATAAGAGGTTGGAATTTTTCCAATGCAAAGTGGAAAGCCTTGTTTAATTTCATTGATTCTCTTTGAGTCTCTAGTCTGTAACTTTGTGTACAATGTTTTAGTTTTCTTGTGGAGATCACCTTTGTTTAATACAAATGAAATGATGGATTCTAGATCTTCATGCTTGTTTATCAAAACACCTATTATTTTCTTTTGTACCATTTATAGCTTGGATGATGTATTTTTTGTCTATAGCGAGAATATGTCACTATTTTCCATTGTGTCCCTCCCCAACTCGACTAGTCAAATCCAACAACAATTCCTAATTCAATTACTATTTAATTCTCTACATCAAAATTGAAATGATGACATATTCCAAATCGAGATATCATTTATGAGAATTTTCTCATTTCTAGAGGAAGTGAACCCTAAAACAACTTGAAACATGCTAGAAAATGCAAGAAAATAACCAAAACTATATGAAATAACACTAATATATATGAAACTAGAAACTCCGAGGGAGAGAATTGATCACACAAATTAAGGCTATGTTGAAAAATATTTGAAATTTACCAATTAGAATAAATAATAAAGTAATTTTTTATATGGGAAATGTTGAACAAACACACCTTACCAACACCTTACAAGACATAAATCTTAAAATTTTCCTTGAGACCTTATCTCGACTTGTGAAACACACACTCTCCTTCTCATTGTATACGTTTTATTTATTATTATAACAAATGGTATGCTTATGATGGATATCCACTTGACCATCTTTATAATATTTATAATTATCCCTTTACAATTAAAAAAAATAGGAATGAGATTTTTGGAATCACAGTGCCTTTAAATAATATAAAGTGTTTCACTTTGCATTTTGTGGTGTGATTTTCTCTATTGAAACATTACACTATGTGGCCAACCAAATATAAAACTTGTAGTGGTAGTGTTGTGCATCTTCTAAAATTTATTTAGGATGAAATACACTCATCTTATATTATCTAGTGTGACATTGAGTTGAGTAAATAAGACCAATACAACACACTAATGGAGGGTTGGGTAAGGTTCATTTTCGTGCTTATCTTTTCCACGTCAATGGCCCTTGTAGAGAAACAATTAACATAAAAGGGTGAGAACAAGACACTTTTCAAATAGGAATCACTCTAACATAAATTTGTCGATAGATATTTGAGTTGACATCTCAAACCAGAATGCATTTGAATGTGCTAGCGATGAGCACTCGATTTTCAAATAAAAAATAAATTTCCACTTGGACCAACTCCCATAGATTTACAAGGAAGAGAAACATTTATTGAATCCAATTTTCTAATTGCATAGGTTCATATTTCCATAATAACTATCTAGTTGCATATGTTCATATTTTCATCATAAAATATACTATGATATGATTCTCACCCTTGCTCTCATTAGGAATTTTGAGAGAAAAATATTTGATACATGATTGATGATAGCTCATTTTACAAACCCAATGAAATTAAGTGGAAACCAAGGTTCAATTCGAAAAGTTTGTGAAATTGGTGGTTTTTCAAAATGTTGCATGTGGTCCTATAATAATAGATGTCATGTACTCAATCAAGATAGAAGAAAGAGAAATGTGGTAATATGTTAAGAACATATCCAACAATGAGGAATTTAAACACAAAAAAAATTAATTGCATGGGTAAAGGAGGTTTCAAAAAACCATGGCCAGCTAATTGCAAACACATCTTACCTCTTTCTATAATCATGTTTCCATCAAATTTACTATGACTTCCTATAATTGTAGTGAGGCTTGGTATCAAAATATTTTTGTTTTCTACTTAAATTTGATGTCATATCCCATCATGTTTTATATTTTTGCATTTGGAACATTATGGTTCAAGCACACTAACATGAAATCATTATCTGACTTGGTTGAAGCTCATGGCCTTGCTTGTTAATATGTGCCCCTCTATTGATTTGTTTCCTTGTTGGTTTGGTAAACTTCATATTCACAATAGCTAAATAAATCTATTCCATGCCAATTTTTAGTGTGTGTGTGAAGGTAATTCGGACAAGAGATTGTCAACATGATAATTGTTGATAATTACCAAGTTGCATATAATTTTGTAATAGAAGGAAAAAGGAAAGTGTTAGACGTCAATTTGGGCACCATTCCCAATGACCTAGTTAACTGGACATCATCTCCAGGACCAATGATCAAGGGTCTATCATTCCCTATCATTTCAGTAGCTACATGCCCTAAGACAAGGAACAAGAAAAATCAAGAAAAACTTTCATTAAGCAAAGGTTTCCATGGTTTGAAGCTTATTATATAGCATATGAGAGCTCACCAACGCAGGCTCTAAGGGGCCTAAGTGCGTTGCATATGCAGGTAGCCCCATATAAGGCTGCTCTACAAAGCACTTCCCGACATTCACAGGTGCGTTGGTCACATTGGGAGCAAAATTCTCATTGTTCCGGAATCTCCACTTGGCCAGTGCCTTCTAGAAGAGTTCACATTTGTCAAGATTTGGATCCAAGTGTCCATTTGACATATACATGATTGGAAACATGTCTTGCCTATTATTGGAAAGTCATTGATTGCAAAACAACCTATAGTTCATCTATAAATTGAGCACAGATGTAAGTGCTTGAAGGGGAAGAATTTGAGTAGAGAAATGCTGGAGAATTTTCAATTGAGAGCTAGATTTGTGTAGCTGCTGCTGGAGAGATTTATACTGTGATGAGGCTTGGGAACATTGCTGGAAGGGTCACTTCAAATCAGTCATTTGGTTGTAACCTCTCCTTCTATCATCAATAAATAATACTACTTATTTTTCCCTATATGCATCTGTATTGGCTTTGATTTTCCATATTGCAAGATCTTAGTTGATGTGTATGGTTTATGCTTTACTGATTTAGAAAACTAACTTGAATAGATATCTATATTATTGCATCTTATGTTGTTTCAGTGTTCTTTCTTGCAGGAAGAATTCCGTACAAACCGCTTGAATTTGAAGCTGCAACATAAGCGACAAAAATGAGCTATTTGGAATTGACTAATCAAGTAAGCCTCCAATCCTCTCTATGTATCTATTCTGAGTTAGGAGAAATAGTCATATAGTCTTTCACCTGTTGTTCTAGACTAGAACCTATCTAGGGAAGCGTGATTTATCAGTAATTCACAATTCTAGCCCAACAAATTGGCGACTCCACTGGGGATCGAACCCAGAATCTCTGCTTTCATAGACGATCTAATTTCAATGTTCCTCCTCAAATAAAGGACTCTCATGCTAGAGATGGCTTGATAGGCTCTGCAAACACACACCACTTTACTTCATCTGATCCTGCTCCTACTTCCGAAATTAATTCCATGTCATTTGACAAAGGCAAAAGTGACAAGCAACCAGGAAGTAAGAAAAAGGGGAAATCAAAGAAAAAGAAAACTTCTAACCCACAGGAAAGATCATCTGATCAACCTTTCGGACCACAGAAACCTTGTTATCCATGAAATATCTGTGACGAGGAACACTTTGTTAGGGATTTTCCTCATGGTGCTGAAGTCTCAAAAATCATTAAGACTTCCCATGCATCAACTGTGTTGACAGACCCATTTCCAAATCCGGACACTAATTTGGTTGCTACGGATCCAGCTCCTATTTCCCAAGTGTTAATGTTATCCACCACAAAACCTTCACAAGATATTTTTGTGCCAACGTGTAATAAAGACTATGGTAGTCCAACCACTGATCAACCTACTACCTCGACAACGAATCCATCTATTGAATCAGTACCACCTACTGTTATTCCTGAATTGAAAATTAAGCCACCAAAGGGAGTAATTCATAAATCGACATATAATCCTCGAGCAAGAGCTGCAAAAAATTATAATATAGTTGAATATTTGGCTCAATCCCCTTTAGCTATGTATGCTCTTGAGGTATTACAAAATTGTCCCTCCCAGAAGAAGGCTTTATTGTCGACCATTGGTGGAATTGATCTGACTGATTCTAATATTGTCGTCTTTAATCATACAGGCTATGTACCACAGCTACCGGCAGAGTTGGAATTCTCCATACAAGTAAATGTTCTCAATCACCTTATTCATCGCACTATTATTTATGAGGGAGCATTTACGTGTATTATGTCTCTAAAATGTTGGAAGTCACTTGGCTCGCCGCGATTATCACAATCATCAACGACGTTGAAGGCTTTTGATGGAAGAACATATAAACCTTGTGGTATTATCAATAACCTGCATGTTGAACTAGGGGGAAAAACAATGAATATTGATGTCGAGGTTGTTGATGGACCCCTTGACTATAATATTTTACTTGGAAGACCATGGGTATATGCAATGACTACCATTGTTTCTACATACTTTAGAATGATTTCCCTTCCACATAAAGGTACAATCACAGTCATTAATCAATTATCCTTTTTTGCCTCTGCTTCACAGGTAACTGGAAGCGTTTTGTTTGTTCACTTACCCCAACTAGAAATTCAGAACATTGGTGTAGGACTCTTAAAGGATTCCACTCTTATGGGAACCTTTGCATTACTGCTGCCCGCGACGTTGGCAGAAATTGCAAGTATAGAGACCTGCTACATGATCTCTTCCACTCCATTTGGCTTAAGGGAGAGTATGGGTGATTCTGCTATTTCTACATTGATGAATTTTTACCGCACAGCCCTATTGAGCTGGTATAGCAATCAATCTATTTGGCTTGGGTGACAAATTTGAAATCAGCGTTGCCGAGTGTTTAGGTTGATCGTTCCTTAGATTTTGGTACTCCATCTGATCCATTTTCCTCAAAGTTTTTGACAGATGAAAATATTTTGGAAGCTATGATGTCAGAAGGAGAACCATGGGAAGATTATCATCATCATTCCAATCTTCCTGATTATGATGAAAACAATCTCAGTAAACTATATCACCCATCCATCAAAAATTTCTTTTTGAGTTCTTTACCGATTAATGCAATTGACTCCAAGCGAAATTTATCAAATATTGAAGAAACCATTTCTATCGATATTTTGACCAAACCTGGCATTGTAGAAAATATTCATGTCGGTGTATCTTGTTCTCCATCAGAACTTCATTCATATCGCTCTCTATTTCGTGAATTTTGTGACGTATTCGCTTGGTCTTACGAGGAAATTCTAGGTATAGATACTAGTATAGTTGAACACACTATTAATATGTATCCTGATGTAAAATCGGTGCACCAACGGCTTCGTCCTGTTCATCCAAATAAAGCCGCTACCATCAAAGAAGAAGTTGAAAAAATTTTGCGTGCTGGTTTTATATACCCTATTCCACTAACTGAGTGGGTTTCTAATATCGTTCCTGTTATGAAAAAACAAGGAACCATTGGAGTGTGCGTTGATTATCGGGATGTTAATCATGTTTTTCCAAAAGACAACTATCCTACTCCCTTTATTGACCAGATTATTGACGATTGCGCTGGATGCAAAAAAATTTCGTTCATGGATGGATTTTCTGGCTACAATCAAATCAATATCTGCCCAGATGACCAACATAAGACAACATTCATCTGTCCCTGGGGCACATTCGCATATAGGAAACTTCTGTTTGGTTTAAAGAATGCTGGGGCAACTTTTCAGAGAGTAATGGATTATGCTTTCAACGACATCAAGCACATATTTCAACCATATCTAGATGATTTACCAGCACATTCACGAAATCGGATTGATCACCCAGTGCATTTGAGAGCCATTTTATTACGCTGCCAACACTACAAAATATGCCTCAATCCACATAAATATGTGTTTGTGTTGGTTCTGTTCGATTGCTCAGATTTGTAGTCTCAAAAGAAGGAATTCAAATAGATCCACTAAAGGTACATGCTATTCTTGATTTTCCTGCACCATCAAACTTACTTCAAATATAGAAACTTCAAGGAAAGGCTAACTTCCTGAGAAGGTTCATTCCAAACTACGTTGAAATGGCTAAAGGATTTGCTTGATTATTGAAAAAGGGGGTTCCCTTCCATTGGGACCAAGTTGCGCAAGCTTCTTTTGATGCTGTCAAGGACACTCTTGTCCGAGCGTCATTAATGTATCCTCCTAATTATCAAAATGATTATTTCCTATATATTGCCGCGGCTGAAACGAACATTGCCATGGTTTTGTTCCAAGTAGAAGATGGAATTGAACATTCGATCTATTATTTGAGTCGTAATCTCAATGATACGAAATTTAAGTACTCGTACGTGGAAAAGCTTACCTTGGCAGCTGTTCAAGCTGTCCAAAGATTTCGCCATTATATCCTGCTGCAAAAAACAACAATAGTTTCAGATTGAAACCCCATTAATTATATCTTATCACGTCAATTGCTGGGGGGAAAATATTCAAAATGGATTGTCATTTTGCAGGAATTTGATTTGGAATTCATCAAATCCAAGTCAAAGAAATCTTTAGTTTTGGCTGAGCTTCTCTGTGACCTTCCCTCTGATAGTACTGCTACTACGTCAGAACCATCTATTCTAGATGAGTCTCTATTTCTGATCAGATCATCTGATCCTTGGTATGGGGATTTCATCATTTATCTCCAGACCCAAAATTTTCGACCTAATCAATCTCGCTCTGAACAGTGACGTATTGAATACCAAGCCAAAGATTGTTTGATTGTCAGCGATACACTTTATCGTCGTGGTGTCGATACCATTTTAAGGAGGTGCCTCACACATGAGGAGGTCAAAAAATTCTTAAATGATTTTCATGTTAGGGCTTGTGGTGGACACTTATTTGGATATTCTACCGCGCAGAATATACTCCGTGTCGGTTACTTTTGGCCTACTATTTTTCAAGATTGCATCCTTGCATTTAGAAGTTGTCATGCATGCCATATTTTTTATCATAAAATCTGCAAACCGCTAGCGCCAATGCATCCTGTTGTCTCTGCTGGACCATTTACGAAATGGGGTATTGAATTCATGACCTGTAACCCTCCTTCGTTCGGGGGGCATGGTTATATTATTGTTGCAGTCGACTATTTTACCAAATGGGCTGAAGCGATGCCTACATTCAATAACACAGGACAAACAACTGCATTATTTTTCTTCAACCACGTTATTGCATGGTTTGGGGTCCCATAGGCTATAGTTACGGATCATGGGAAGAATTTTCGCAACCATATGATGTCTGAATTGACTACCAAGTTAGGATTTCCGCATGATAATTTTACTCCTTGTTATCCACAATCAAATGGACAAGTTGAGGCTATTAAAAAAATTCTTAAACGAATGCTTCAATCAATGATAGGAGTCCGTAAAATG
Organism: Pinus albicaulis; assembly: GCA_034641835.2. NCBI lineage: Eukaryota > Viridiplantae > Streptophyta > Pinopsida > Pinales > Pinaceae > Pinus > Pinus albicaulis. Next base: position 1,152,477,218 of record CM076582.1, on the reverse strand, counting down.
AATTGGCATTTTATCCTGTACTCCGCTTTGTGGGTGTATCGAACCTCGATGAGAAACGCAACCATATTTACTCTTTTTCAATTGGTGTATGGTTTGGAAGATATCTTACCAATCCAATGTGAAATATCATCGTTAAAACTCACGATAGACTTGTTACCTGACACCTCAAAAGAAGAAGCGCGTCTTCTTGACCTCATCCATCTAGATGAAATATGTCGTGAAACCCAATTGGCCAACGAAGTGCATAAGAGACGTATAAAGGCGCAATACAACAAAAATGTCCAGCCTTGCATCTACTCAGAGGGCGAATTGGTCCTTATTTACGATCAAGAAGCTGGTGTAATAGGTACAGGGAAATTCGAGCCATTGTGGCATGGCCCCTATATTGTCAAAGGAGTTCTTGCTAAGGTGGCCTATGAGTTAGTTGATTACAATGGGATTCCATTGGCACAACCTAGAAATGGGTTGTATTTGAAACGTTACTATGCTTAATCATGAGCGTAGTAATTTTTTGTATTATATTGTATATATGCTGTTGATTTGCATTCACTATCTTAATTTGTTTTTAGAGTTTTCTTGACATTAGTAATCCGCTTTACATTTAATCGCAGATGTCTAAATCTTCAGAACCATTTTTTGGATATGCTGATGGTGCTAGTCGTAGTACGCAGAATCTATCCTATCCAGCATGGGCCATTTTCGCTCTGAACGACAAGTTAGTGAGTTTTCGAGGGATTTGTATTGGTATATCAACGAACAATATCATTGAGTATAGTGCATTGATCTAAATTCTATCTAATGCCATTTCATTTGGTATTAACCGCATAATCATAAGGTTAGACTCACAACTTGTGGTATTACAACTTAGTAGTGATTATACTGTTAGAAATCCAACACTTCTTAGATTGTTCCTAAGAGTTCGAATTTTGGAAAGACATTTTGATTTTGTTCAATATCAACACATTTCTAGAAATTTGAACACATTGACTGATTCATTAGCTAATCAAATTTTAGATAGAAATTTGCAACATAGGTAAAGAAAACATTCACATCATTGAATAGGATTGCACAATAAACATGGGAAAAACTCTGAAATCATATAGATAGATAGTTATAGGTTTTTACAAAATTTGTGCTCTAGACACATTGATCATCTAACCTCAAAATGTATGCAAAATTCCATAAGTAAACTAGTGGTGCTCATGGTAACATGCTATAGATCTAGCAATCCTACGGAGAAACTGCATCCAATGGTTAGGAACCCCAATAGTGTGTCGTCGCATGGGAAGCTCTTCATTATGGAAATACAGAATCCTGAAGGTCAATCCCTCCATGTGCTGCTGAAGTTCAGCCAGAGTCTCATCCATATCAAGGTCCTAAAGGACTGCTCTCCCGACAACCCTCTCTGCTGGCACATCTGCTTCGCGCTCTAGTTCCTCAACTGGTTGAAAACGACCTATATCTGCATTAAATCAAACATTTAGTTTAGTCTTGGAAAGAAATCAAAACATAAAAAAATTGTATAAACCTTAGAAAAGTAAAAAAACATGGTCAAATCATTCTTACCTATTGCACCCCACTGAGCGCCTTCCGGTAATACTAGATCTGGATCTCCTCGGAAGTCGACGCCTGCGTATTCATACTCATCGATGGAGACGATCTGTCGCCGGAACCAAGCAAAGAATGTAGTAGAGAACACAACAGTCGATTTGCCTGCATGCCGACCCATGAGTTCTACCCATCTCTGCATTCGAGGATCTCTAGGGCTAGATATATCTAGTGTTACATGTTGTGGCTGCATCAATGGAATCTGTTCCAAAGTGAAGGAGATAAGGATTGAACCATAACTGAAATTTTTCTTCCTTCCTCCCTTTGCTTTGTTCAGTTGTTCCTTTATCTAAGATAGAACAGCTTAAGACCAGTTGAAGACTGTTGGCTCTAAGCACTCTAGCACATACTGCATATATGATCTGTTCACTACATGTAGTGTAACGGTGCCAGCAATTTTAGCAATCGTGAAAAGGATGGTTCTAAAAGGCAAATCCCTGACATCCCGGATGTTTATTTTTCCATCTTTGCTAGGTTCTGCCCCTGGATAGAAATACTGCATAACATAATCCCTCACTATCTCTCCTCCAACGATAGACCCTGTGAGAGAAATGGGAAAACCTCTCCTTGAAAAGCCTATGAGAAAATACACGTCCTCAACTGTTCTGGGAACCACTTGATTTTTAATGTGAAATGCCTCTATCGCTGGATCCCATGCTTGAACTAAGAACTCCAAGAGTTCTATTTTTTGCCTCATTCCCGACAATTTGAAGTACTTAAGTAGTCCACAATCTCTTAGGGCTCTTACAGTACCCGGATCATTCAAGGAAATCATATCTTTTTCTTCATGTTCTCTTTCCCTCCATGTAATCATCATTATAATCTGATGGAAACCTGAAATACAACCACAAGATACATTAGATTCCATTCATTACAAAAAAACTAGGCAAATTTTGGGCACAACATGAAAACCAAAAACTTGAACTGCGCCCAACACACTCCCTGGGTTGAGACAGTGCGTTGCATATGCAAGCACCCTTCAATGTACCTGCTATGCAAAACAAGTTTCGACATTCAGGGGTGCGTTGCCCTCATTTTGGGCATAATTTACCCTAGGGGCCTTAAAACCCTAAAAAATCTACAAATAATGGAAATGAAATGAATACCAAAGGGAAGAGGAGGTTCATGATACTAACCTGGATTAAACGACAATGAAATCCATCCACAAAAATGATCGCAATCAACGACTGAAGTTCGGGGGCAAAATCAGGTTTAGAGCTCCAAAATGCAAATGGTAACTATGGAATGGTAAAAATGAATAGTGAAACTACTTTTTATAGTCATTTAATTGTTTGCAAGTTAAATTTGTTGGTATGATTATAGTTTTATTATGTTTTTATCATGAAACAAGTATTTTTAATCCATTTGATGTTGTTCTGAATAGGAAATAAAACTGATGAACATATGAGTCGTGCAGATTTATTCAAAGAATGACTTGACCACAAAGCATACTTTTTCTCCTTATTTTTCGAGCTTTGTTAAAAACGAAAAAGAATTTGAAGCGAAATTTTATCTCTTTTTCGAGCTTCAATAACAACGAAAAAGGAACCCCTGGAGTCTTCTTTCAGCTCTTTTTAGACTCTGATAATATTAAAATATTTCCGAGCACTTGTCTTTTCAAGCTCGTAAAAGTGAATGAATTGATATCTACTCAGTATAAGTTTAACCCTTTTCCAGATTGAGATGGATTATTCACAGAAAAGGAATACCTTGGTTAAACATGATCAAAGAGATTCTCTCAAATATTATTTTACACTTTTTCAGATCTGAGTGACAAATTTACGAAAAAGTTATTTTGGATTTCTCTTTCGTCCTCTTTTTCAGACTCTCTAAATATGAAAAAGGACCGGGCTATCACTATCGTTAAGCTTGTTAAAACATAAAATAGCGACGGGCTTGTCGATCATGGAAAGAATCAAGTTTCATTAATCGCTAGACTCGTTAAATTATTAAATAATGATACTTTATTCACCTGAAGGGTTGAATTATAGATCAAGAAAATGTTACCCTTCTCAATCTTGTTAAAAAATAAAGAGGTACTGGTCAACAAATGACCGGGGAAAATTTGGGAAAAGTAAGCAAAGTTTCTTTTTGGTAGCAAGTCGCTCTTGAACATGACACTTCTTTCACTCCATGTCCGTGACTATTTGGGTTGGGTAATCATCTTGACGATTAATTCACACCTATGGTTCATCATACCTTCACTTTGGTTTTGGGTCAATGCTGCCAACTCATCACAGTGTCGTCGATATGTTCAAGAGAAGTCACCTAGTGATTAAAAACACATCCTTCTGCAATACTCATAAACCTTCATTTTCATGACCATCATCCCTGAAAATGGCTATATCAAGTCATACCCTTGTCTCCAAAATCAGTAACTCCAGTTTTGCAATAGCTGACTTACTCTCAATGAAAAATAAATATCCAGGAAGTTCACTCAGAAACATCAGATTCCAGTACCATGAGGCTTGTTACAGCATCGAAAATATCCTCGCTTCCAGACCTTTGACTGGAAGATTTTGTTTGGCGTTCAACATCAAATAATCTATTCAAACCTTAAAAAATGTACTAAAGTACCTTGAGGGCCATTGAAGTTAATGGTGGTTCTCTCGCATTTGTTAACAAATCACAGCATTGGCTGGTAATAAAATGTTGTCTTTCCATGTTCAACTACAAATCATGTATTCACATGGCTAGACTTGTACCAGAATGATTGAGTGAACGAGATAAGAAGACCCTGCATCTAGTTTCAGCCATCTGAGCTGCGATTTCAGGATTGTTGTACACATCATCTGTATGGTGACCTTACATACATATTGTCATCCAAACATGGGCCTATATCTGTAGTCATGTCTGCATTTGGACAACATTCCAATGAAGATGAATTTCTGAATTATGTACACGTTATTATATTATTTTATGTGTTGAACATGGGAATGCCTACCCTCAGCAATTATAATCGAAGAGGATATACCATGATGTAATGTATTGTAATATTGATGCAGGTGACCACTCCACTTCGTTTCCAGGCTCATCATAGTGTAAATCATCTCAATCAAATGCTCTTATTATTTGGATCTCATGATTTAGGGGGCAATTGTTATAGGTCAATTTGGGCACCATTCCCAATGACCTGGTTAACTGGACATCATCTCCAGGACCAATGATCAAGGGTCTATCATTCCTTATCATTTCAGTTGCTACATGCCCTAAGACAAGAAAAAAGATAAATCAAGCAATACTTTCACCAAGCAAAGGTTTCCATGGTTTGAAGCTTATTATATAGCATATGAGAGCTCACCAACACATGCTCTAAGGGGCCTAAGTGCATTGCATATGCAGGTAGCCCCATGCAAGGTTGCTCTGCAAAGCACTTTCCGACATTCATAGGTGCATTGGTCACATTGGGAGTGAAATTCTCATTGTTCCGGAATCTCCACTTGGCCAGTGCCTTCTAGAAGAGTTCACATGTGTCAAGCTTCAGATCCAAGTGTCCATTTGACATCTACATGATTGGAAACATGTCTTGCTTATTATTGGAAAGTCATTGATTGCAAAGCAACCTACAGTTCATCTATAAATTGAGCACAGATCTAAGTGCTTGAAGAGGAAGAATTTGAGTAGAGAAATGCTGGAGAATTTTTAATTGAGATATAGATTTGTGTAGCTACTACTAGAGAGATTTATACTGTGATGAGGCTTGGGAACATTGCTGGAAGGGTCACTTCAAATCATTCATTTGGTTGTAACCTCTCCTTCTATCATCAATAAAGAATACTGCTTATTTTTCCCTATATGCATCTGTATTAGCTTTGATTTTCCGTATTGCAAGATCTTAGTTGATGTGTATGGTTTATGATTTACTGATTTAGAAAAATAACTTGAATAGATATCTATATTATTGCATCTTCTGTTGTTTTAGTGTTCTTTCTTGCAGGAATTATTCCGCACAAACCGCTTGAATTTGAAGCTGCAACAGAAGCGATAGAAGGAGCCATTTGGAAACGACTGATCAAGTAAGCCTCCAATCCTCTCTGTGTATTTGTTATGAGTTAGGAGAAATTGTCGTATAGTCTTTCACCTGTTGTTCTAGACTAGCACCTGTCTAGGGAAGTGTGATCTATCCATAATTCACAATTCTGGCCCAACAGAAAGAGTTGAATCATTGTACATTTTGTCGAACTATTATTCAATATTTGAATAGTTGTGGGAAGTTTAACCATTTTTATAATTAAATATTAGAGGCATTCAAATAATCTATCTTGGACTCCTACTAGAATCTACTTAAAAGTGAATCATAGACAATACAAGGGTTTTAGATGGTTCAATGGATTGATTTAATATTTAAAAATTGATTGTGTAATTAATTGACGGGTCACAATAGAGTTTCATTGGCTTTAAGGAGAGGTTGAACTATTCACTAATCATTAAATATTTGATTTGGGAGTTACAACTAAAATGTTTGCATAAGATAAAAAGAGATTCCTTGAGAAAAAAAACACTTTCAGTCACTTATTCAGAATGCCAACATTGTAAAAATGTTTTATAAGAGCACTTAACCACAAAGAGAACATATTTATAAAATGTAAACATTTTATTTCATTACAAACCCATTTCTATTTGACCTAGAGTTTATTTCTCCTAATTATCCATTAAAAGCAGCCTTATATTGTGTATAAGGTTGTTTTAATTTTATTTATGATGATTAAAATATTAAATAATAGAATTTCAAAATTACATATGATTATGCACCAGTAGAAAATGGCTAATTAGTTACTAAAAAACTAATCAAAATTTGCATATAAACGATTATTTTCCAGTCAATGAGCAATAATGCTAATTTACAATATCTTATAACGTGGCCAATGTTTAGTCATAATTAGATTAGTCATTAATTGGTTATTTCAAATTTATTGTATAGTAGTATATTTAGTCATAAATTTAATCATTAATTTAGTCATTAATTGCCAAAATTAATGACCAAATATAAAACAAAATATATTACTATATCACCACCTGAGAAAACCGATTAGTGACCAAATAAATATGACCAAAATGTTGGCTCTGTTATAATAGACTGTAATTAGCTATTAATAGTCATATATATGCAAATTTTAGTCATCATTTGAAACTGATTAATGACCGAAGAAATATGAATAAATTTTGGTCGTGTTATAAGATACTGTAAATGAGATACTAATAGTTATATATATGAAAAATTTAGTCATCATTTATAATCACAAATTTATAAATTGCAATTATCATTTATCAGTTTTTGGTAGTTTCGTATTCATTATATAAACAATTGATCTAGTAGCTTATATTCATTTCATTTACTTTCATTAATAATCATTATAAAAAAACAATTTAGTCATATATTCATTTTATTTATGTTCATCATTAATCAATATAAACTACTAATTTAGTAGTTTTAGATTGATTTTATGTATTTTTTATTAATCAACATAAATTAATTAGTACATGATTTTGCGTCTAAATTAAAAAATGTCATACAATATGCATGGTCATCTAATATGAAGACTCAAAGTTACACATGTTAATTACAATACTAAATAATGTCAAGTGCAACTATAAATAATTTCAACCACATAAATTATATTATATAAAAGTTCAAGTATTACAATATGAGTTTCCAAATCAATATTGGCTGGACTACAATTTACACATGAAATATTGTTTCATCACCTCAAAACATTATCATTGTGTTGTCATGGCAATGTAGGTGAATTCACCAACTCTAAAGACTTGACCACCATTATGTATATGTGTGTCTTATGCGGTATATTATCTTTAAGGGATAAACCAGTTCTCTTCTCTCTCTCTTTCTGCATTTGTGATGCCAGTGTTATTGTTCTCCTCTTTCTTCAATTCCTGCTTCTTACCATCAATGTTGAATTCCTCTTTTGAAAATGAAATAATATATAATGAAAATTATAAGACATGAAATATGATGAACATTGAAATATAAAATAAAGTAGACTATAAAGAATTTGTACAACATATACCTCAACATCAACAATGGAAATATCATATTCCCCCAAAAAGCAAGAAACTCAAACAAGTTTTCTTCTATTAGGCGATAGTGGCCACTATGTGGTGAGATGAACTATATAAACAAAGAAAATAAAATGTCACCATAGACAAGAAGACGTTAGGACTTAGTATTCAACCTTCTGGAAAAGCATAGGCACAATCATGTTAAGTTGCATGCCAAAAGTCTCAAGCTATAAATAACTTGTGAAAAGATAAGGAAAGAAAAAGACAACATATAATAAATAATATATGATAGCTGGCTAGAAAATTTCATCATAGAAGAAAAAATTATCCTATGGTTACCCATACATGTGGGTAGGTAACCTATCCCAATATTCCATGATTTTTAGGGTCCAAAGGAAGTAAAACTCCTACTAACATAATGATTTATTGGTTGGATCTTGACCTTGAGACAACTACCATGATTTCCCTTACATGTCATAATATTAAAATATTTAGAAAAAAACACAAGAATAAAGGATATAAAATTACGTTTGATAATGATGATACATTCAAAAAATTATGAGGTTAACAAATTAGTTTTATGTAAATATAATAAATATGGTAATCTGAAAAGTTTCACTATGTCTTTTTTAGCACAAATCTAAAAATGTGAAACAAAGTTCTTCGTAATTATTATATGAAGATATTTATAACCCTTTATGTTGTCATTTTAGTTGTTATTATAAATATTAGAGGCAACATAAAAGGGTTCTATTTCATATCACAACATACTCAACAGGCCTACGACCAACAATTTAAAGTCCTGCAAATAAAAATTATGCAAAGGAGTTTTCCACTAAGAGGATCTGCTCATATTATCACTAGTAACTACTGTAAACAACAAAGAAGGGCACCTAGAGAAGAGGATTTATGGTGTGATCATGAGTCTTATTCAAAGTGATGATCATTGGGTGTGAATCAATGATGAGCTATATGTCCTGCATTTATATCACCATATTGAGTTGCACGGTTGATCACTTGTCCAAATAAAGTTGGTCCAACAAGTGAAAAATTACGTAAGGCACTTGCATATGCAGACATAATACCACTTATCCCTTCAACCTAAAATTTTATATGAAATCTGGAAGTACATCACATTCTAAAGAACTAATTTCATGAAATTGGACCTATTCAATGCATTACAATTTCAATATTCAACAATTATTGTAATACCCCAGTTTTGATCCTCAATTCAATGTTGTGTATGTATATGATGAATATGGAAAATTTAAACCATACATCATCAACTACAAAAGAGAAGGACAAAATAAAGGGGGATATGACTCTATAAGAGGGGAAAGACAAGGAGGCTTAAGTAAAATAAGGAAAAAGATCGTAGTAAGTGATTTACCGAAAGTATTTGCAACCTGAATTATATCCCTTGATTAATAACTAATGACTACTTTTATTAAGATGTGGAGAGGTTAGTATATGAAAGAGGAATGCAGGTATTCGTAAGGATACGTGGCCTCTTCATACCATGCATCTTAAACTTTACCTTTTTTCCATGCAAGTGAACTCTCATTCGGTTGAAGGCTTGGGAGGAGAGTTGGAATGTTTCTTTCGGTACAATTTGAATTTGCAGAAAACTCAAACCATATCGGGTTTGAATTACCCTATGAACTATCCTTCAGTTGGGGAACTCGAGAGAATCATCCTTGAGAAAACTTCCATGAGCATGCTATAAATTAACTATGAAATACCACGGCAATGACTTCTATGACAATTATAGTTGTACGGATTATTATAATTGTTTTACAGAAAATATATCTAAAGTTGATAATCCCTCGAATCCCAACAGGGAAATTTCCCATCCACGCTATGTTGCAACCCTGGAGATAAGTGGAATAGTCTAAGGGGGTCTGGTGATCAGAGAAGGGGATCTCATTCCTTGGGTTGTGCCAGTTGAAGGAGAAGACGGTTGTGGATTGAGATTGTTGTAAGTATAAATATCAATGTTCCATTGAGTTTCCAGGATGGGGAAGTGCGGGAGTAGGGATACACACAAGGGGGATGTATATAAGCAACCCCTAAATTTAGGAAAATTTCATGGAAACAGTGGGATGTCGGAGTCATAAAAACTATAAAATTATTAAAATTTAATAAAAAAATAAAAAAAATACGAACAATATTTCAATAACTAAATAGTAAATCTTAATAATTATGAAATGTACATCTAAATTGGAACTCATATTTTTGTATTAGACTATTATGAATTATCATTTCTGCAATGAACACCTAAAAGTAAATTGAATCCATAATTTTGACATTATGCAATGTTCCATCTAAATTCATCATTTGGCATTACACAAGGTACATCTAAATTAAATTCATCATTTGAAAATGCAATGCACATCTAAAAGTAAATTCATCATATGACAATGACATTATGTTGAGGTCTAAATATTCATATAATACTAAACTAAAAGTAAACATTATAAGCATTGAAATAGTGAATTTCTCAAAAAATAATAAAAGAGTCAAGGACTCGATCATTGGTATCTAGATTAAAAAGTTCAAAACTGGAATAATGAAAAGTGTTTGGACATACCCCCTTGTTCCCCTTGCACCTCCCCCCTCCCCCAACACCCTTACAAGGGAAACGTGTTCCATCAATGGTAAATGCTTCCCTAGGAGTTTCCTTGTCCCAGGAGAGAAGGGACACACTCCCCACCTTGGGGGACACATCCATGTCGAACACTCATAAATATTAGCATGGGAAATTCCACTGTGAGAGGAAATATTAGAACCAGCCATTGGAATATTTTTCCCTTGTGAATTCATATCCGCAATGAAAGGGTGGCCTCTGTTGCAAAGAGAATTGGTGAAATAGAGAGCCTATGATAGGGTGAAACATCCATCTTTTGCAGTGAATGGGTGAACAATTTCTGGAAAAATAAGTGTTCATGAATATAACCATGCATTGTGCTGAATTAACACTCAAATATTATGGTTTCTATTATTGATTGAATCAATTTACATTTTGTTCAGTTCTGGCTACCCGTATTATCTGGGGCCCATAATTAATAAATTATGATCTTATGGATAATTAATTGTTTTCACTATGTTTCTTACATCTGTACTTTCATACCTGGATATGGTAGTTAATACCATAAAAATGAGATATGGTAACTAAGGAAAACTTAGTGCGATTTTGGGTGGAATAAAGAGTAATTGATATACTCATAATTCATAGAGGGTATTGAGTATGTATCAATTACAAATAAAAATGCACTCCATGCATGAAAAAATAAAATTATAATCCCTTATCTCAACATAACTACCACTTCCATTCAAATTGAAACAATGAGAAACTAGCCCATCAATTTGTCTACCTCCAAAACCCCATGCAAGAAACCATTTGTTAGTGTCATAAAACTCTAGAACTTCACCAACTGACTTGATTTCCTCTCATTGATATGAATATATGATTCAATATATATTTTGATTACTACTAATTCCATCCCATGGGAAGGAATCCAACATATGCATGATAAATAATAAGTAAAAGTTTTCATTTTATCAAAAACCTGCAAAAAAAGAAGTAACTTCTCACTCGCTGATATCCATTAAATCGACATGAAGGGTTGAGATAGTGAAAATAATTTGTTAACCGTGGATTCCCATTTAAAGCTACAGTTAAGAAATAAATATTTCAGTAATTCATGTGGATTAAATAAAACATTAAAAGCGTAATTAAGTGAAAAAAGAAATTTAGAAATACCTGTAAAATCTATGGCCACCATGAAGTTTAACTCGTACCCATTGGCAATGTAGTCTAAGAAATTATGTTTTGTGATTTTTGAGAACTTCTCTACAAATGAATAACCATTCAATACCTAAAAGGAAATAATCATGAGTTGAAATTGTAGCAGTCAACTATTAACATGTCATCCTACAAGGCATAGAAGTAGTTAGGACAACACCATTTTTATGCAAATTAAAGCAAAAAATTGACACTAAAATGTTATACAAAGAGTACTTACCTTACTCCCAATTTTTTTGTATGCTCAATGTCAATGGTTTCCATTTTGGATTGAGGTCATTCATTTTAATTTTTTTCTTATACACTAGGAAAACACACCCAATTTAAACTGGTTTGAATATCTTTAAAATGGAGTCATATAAAGGTGAAAAGGGATTCAAAACATGACATGATTTATTTTTTACCATTCATTTACAGTTGAAACATCAAAAAGAAAATTTAAAAATAAGAACCTATTCCTCACTAAAAATCCATGCATCGTGCCATACACTTTTGGAGAATAGATCCTTGTTTAGAAGATCAAAAATTTTAGTCATTGATTTGTAGGGAATGTCTACCCTTACTATTAATTGTAGAATGGTCCATTAGTACCCCAATAGGTTTTTTTGGGTAATTGTTTGGTAGGAAATAATATTTGAATTATGAATATTTTAGTGTTTTACAATATTAGGTAATCAATTTTTATGAGTTGCAGGGACTATGACCAGTATTAATAACCATGAGGGCATCAAAAGCCTCAATCTATTTCAAACATGTTCTAAGTTCTAACTGCTAAGCAAAAATATCATACCCACTTCTGGCAGTAACAAAAATATTCCAGCATCCAAAACATGGGATTTCCACAAGGACAACTACATTCAACAAACTCGATAGGCTTTCGAATAATTGATTTGGTATGGCCTCATCGAGGCTTTGGCACCTTTATTAGTTCTACAACTCTGTATATTATATAGGATGTAAAATTTGACTGCATTGAGGCATCTAAAATTTTGATCTATAGGTTTTCATTATTCGCATTTTTCTTGCCATACTTTGCGACATATCATATTGCTTTATAAATTAAGAGAAGTTTGGTATGAGAATATAACAATTTGAATTAAAACTCTATAAATGTTTCTTTGAATTCTACATATTTTTTATTTTTATTCTTTTAGGTAATTTTGGATAGACCTATATAGTACTGTGATGAGTATTGAAATAAGGTGTATGTCTTAACATTTGATCTACCTAGCTAGTGAGTTTTGAACCAACACCTATTGGTAACTTATTAGGGTTTTGAATTGGTAACCTTATAATGGAAAACCAAGAATTTTCCCTAATTAGTGCTAGATCTATAGTTAAGTTTGGTTTTGGATAAGGAGTTATAAAAATATGCAATGAAGTATGTAAAGGTTATATTAATGTTTTATTAACTTATCATCATTCATGGGATTTTGTTCATAGGCTAGATTTTTTTCCGTTGTTGTTAAATAGCCCTTTGTTAATTGTTGGCTCTTCCTTTGGCTCAAGTTCCAAGACCAAGAAATATCTATTCTGTAAAGTCCATAGAAGGCTTGAAACTGGCATCATTCATTAAGATACTCTACATCCTTAGGCTATCCATGTCACATGGACTTCCACTGACCATGGATGTGAAGGTTAAGTCCGTGGGTAACATTATTGTGGCAGCATGTCTTATGGGTTTTGAACCCAAGTTTGAGTACAAAAAGTGATTTAATCACTTGACCATGTTCTCAATAAATTAATATTTGTTTGATATTGAATATAGAAATTTGTAGTCCACTATTTCAAGGTTTTTAAAAGTTAAAGGTAATTAAAATTTTATAGAATCCTGAATTTTCTTAGATGCATCATATATTAATTCAAGGGAAAATGAATAAATCATGGATAAAAGAGAGATACAAATATCTAATGAAAGAATACAAGGGAATTAATGTCCTCATTAAGCCATAAATGCTAGAATATGAGTCTGTGCACATGTAAGAAGGGATTGGAATAGAAAAATATGAATATGTCTTGAAAAAGTAAACCATTTCTTGTTTAAAAAGCCTCAATTCCCCGGAGCTAAGAGGGGATGGTTATTAATGAAAGGTAGCCTTACACTGATAATTCTAATGTTCCACCAAATTTCTGGAACATGGGGATGCAAGAGCTAGGGAACACCTGTGACAGTCATATGGAGACAACCCCTTGAATTTTAGGGGGCCTCATGGGGGATAGGGGGACGTTGGTTCCCCTAGCATAGGATACTCCATATCTAAATGATTTTAACTAGGAAGGGAATCAAAAGGAAAATATTTAATTTGAATTGAAAAAGTAAAACAAGTTCGTTTTAAAACACTTTAGTTTCCTTGGTCTAAGATAGGGTGCTTCCTCATGAGAAGTAGCCTTACACTGGTAATTACAATGTTCCACTAAGTTTCTAATGTGGGGATGGAGGAGCTTGAAAATGTATTTTGAGGACATGTGGATACACCCCTCAAATTTTAGGGAGCATCATGGGGGATAGAGGGATGTTGGGGTCCCTAGAATACGGGACCCTAGCTTTAAGTGATCATAACCATCTTCTTGGTTGTTAAATGTTGTATCATAGGTTTCACCTTGTATGTTAAATACTTAAAAATAAACCCCTGGCTATCAAATATCATAAATTGAGGTTGTTAACAATTAAACACAAGTTAGCCGCCTAGAAAAACCCAAAATCAGAATGTTGAATATGTTTGGTGGCTTGGATTTAGCTTTCTAATGCCTCCACTTCGTGGCCCAGCTACAAACAACATATTTTTCTTCCTTGGCAGCTTTACTTTCTTTGTAAATTTTCTGAAACAAGAAAGGAACACATTTTTGGTTCAATTATTTTCTGATTTCATTAGGGTCAAGGGTTTTCGTTGGGTATGTCTCTTTTGCAAGTATATTCAAGGCCTACAAAGGCGAAAATATTCTTCGGTGGCTTGTACAGATATATGTACTGCACAATGGATTATTGTAGCCCCAAATGAAGCATTTGTATCTGCATCTTACATCTGTGACATGTGAATTCACAACTCCAATTCCCTAATCAACTATTCTAGCCCCCAATCCGAAGAAAAACTTTTCCATTATACATGACTTACCACTGGTGGTGAGGTGTGACATTAGATTTGCAGTTTTCTTGCATAAATGTGTTAAAACAAATGATGATCATGTTGAGAATTCAAAAAATTAAAGTGAGAAAATACATGACACAAATTAAAGAGATTGTTCACTAAAGCTTTGGCTGGTTGAAATGCATTATGTTTTGGACTCCTACAGATGGTCAAAAAACTCAGAACCAATGTCAGAAATTCCATTTGATTTCTTTTGTTTTATGGGGCACTATATTTTGGTTGAACATGATGTATCTAATTTTTAAGAGACAACAAGCTATCCTAACAGACCTGTGCCAAACAATGAAGGAATTAATGCATGAAAATTGATTTATTCTAAGATGAAAGGGAACAAGAGATAGCTAAAATTAAGTTGTAAAAGTAGTGAATAATAGTGATGTATTTTACCAATGATCTTAGCCAAATTTTTGGGGGTGTCCTTCTATATCTCAAAGAATCTTGACAATGTGTAGCATATTAGAGAGTTTGACAGGATCATCATCAATGCACATTGAGGACACTTGCAACATCTGAAGCTTTTGAAGCTTCCAAGATCCATTGGAATTGATAGAATCCAATTCCACAGCTTCTTGTCCTATTTTTATCATCTAATGAGCCCATCCTACTAGATTTCCACCTTCTACATCTTTGAAATTTGGTCCAGTTGGTTCCTTTCCTGTGAGGAGATCAAGCAAAATGACCCCAAATCTATAGACATCACCTCTAGTTGTCGATCTCCAAATCTGACCACGTTTTGGAGGTATATGTCCAAATGCACCTATTATATATGTGCTCACATGAGTCTCAAAGGAACTTGTAATGAAATTCAATCCAAAGTATCCAACTGTAGGCTCAAAGTTAGCATCTAGCAATATGTTGCTACTTTTCATGTCTTGATGGATGATGTGAGGGATGAAGCCATGATCAAGAAATCCAAGGCCCTTAGTTGAACCCATATCAATCATAAATCATTTGGGCCAATAAAGGACCTCCAATGCATCATCTATATTCCTTAGCCAATAATCAAGGCTTCCATTCACCATAAAATCTTAAACCAACAATTTCTCCTCACCGAAAGAGCATTATCCTAGTAATGGCACCAAATTTCTATGCTTGACTTTTCCTAAGGTGTCCATCTCTACTAGAAATTTTCTATGACCTTAAGTGTGATCCTTTCCAATATTTTTTATGGAAACAATTCTTCCATCGAGAATTACAACTTTATAAACTGTGTGAAACCCACCATATCCAAAAATATTGGTCTTAGAAAAAGTTATTTGTGATATACAGTATACCAGCTAGTGTCAAGAAAAGGAGAGGGCTTTCAAACATGTCTATATTTAAGCTGAGTTATTTTTTCTTTCTATTACTCATAATAGAAATTGTAGGTTCAATGGATGTATTCAATTTTCTCTTCTCATCTACCTTATGGAAAGGCTCTTGTCTCAAAATTTTCCATTTTACCAGAGAAAATGTAAGGCCCAACACGAAAGGGGTGCCTCCTATTGGGATCCCAAAAATCACCCTAGTTCTCAATAGGTGAGGTTTTTGTCTTGGAAAGAGCTTTCATTTTTGGCCCATTAGATTTCCACATACAAAATTATTTTTAAGAAATGAAGAAGAAGTAAAATTACTACATCCAACACCCTTAGGAAGAGCTCCTTCCAACATATTATCTAAGAGATTGAAGAAGTTAAGATCCATAAGATCGCACAATTAATTGGGAAATGATCCTATGAGATCATTATGAGAAATTTCCAAGTATATGAGTTGTGAAATATTGCCAAATGTTGGAACTGTGGTACCTATAAATTCATTTTTGTGGAGATCCAAGTAGGTTAGACAAGAGGGATTAGCAGAAGATCTTGGAATTTATCCACTAAATGAATTTAAAATCATATTTAGTGTCTCGATTTGATGCCAGAATATTCTCTTTGAAATAAAACTAGAAATTCCACCAGATAATATTTTTTGTTGTACATATAGACCAACAATGTTGAAGAAATTTACAAGAATAGTAGGAAATTCACCAGACAACTCATTTGTTCACATCAAGTTGATAAAGACCATTCAACTTCCCAATTGCATCAATTATCTTCCATGTAATCTGTTACTTGTAAGATTCCACTTCACCAAACTACTGATGTCTCTAAGCTCTGATGGAATGGAGCCATTCAATTTATTATATGCCAAGAACAGATCTTGAAGCATTTTAGTTGCTGCAATCTCCTTAGCAATTTTACCACCCAGATTATTGTGTGATAAATCTAGAGTTGTTAAGTTTGTAAGACGACCCAATGACTTGGGAACTCCTCTTGTGAGTTTGTTGTTATTTGGAAACAAATCCAAAATGATAATGAAGTCCCCAATTTCTTCATGAATCGGCCCTGAAATTCGATTCCAGGTGAGATTAAACATTCCATGATGTTGCAGATAACTTGAATTTGGAATGTAAATATGTTGAAAATAAGCCTCAATTTATATAGGAATAGGACTAGAGATATTATTATGAGAAAGAACCAAACATTACAGTTGCGCTAACCTACCAATATCCTTTGCAATTGTTTCATTTAAATGATTTTTTCCAAGGTACAAAGTACTTAAACTAATACAATGAAACAACTTAGTTGGAATTCTTCCTTTTAAATGATTACCATTCAAATAAAGCACAAAAAAGATTGATAATCTACTAATTTACATTGGTATTTCTCCTTCTAAGCTATTTTCTGAGAATCAAATTCTCTAGTGTTGTGAGCTTACTCATTTCAGCAGAGAGATTTCCTTCTATGAACTTGTATGCAACACTAAATTCCAAGAGAGTTGTTGAGCTCCATATATTTTCAGGTATTTCATCACTAAAATTGTTGTGATATAGCTAAATTAAGAGGAGAGGAAGCTCCTTAAAATATCCAGGAATAATTCTAGTAATATGATTATGACCAAGGATCAGTCGGGGAAAGTTTTTGCAATTCATAAATGTATTCTCAATAGTACCCAGCAGTATGTTATTATCCAAGTGAAACTCACTAAGAAAATTTAAATTGCATATATCTTGACAAATACAGCTTATCAATTGATTGTTGCTCAGTCTCAAATGAGTCTTTGAGGAAAAATTCCCAAGATTTGAAGGAATGTGGCCCTTAAAATGATTTGAAGCAAGTAGAATATCATCATCTTTCCATGACCTTCCCAACCAAGAAGGTAAAGTTCCAATAAATTGATTATATTCTATGGAAAATGAATAAGTGAGAGATTTTCAAGTGTATTGGGAAGATAACGTGTGAGATAATTGAAAGTTAACACCATACTCCTTAAATTAATTTTTACATTTACCAATCATTATTGGGATTGAACTATTTAGTTCAACATCAAATTTGTAAGGCTTTATATGTTTCCAATGGAAAATAGGATAGGAGAGCGTAGAGGATTGTTTGACATGTCTAATTTTCTTAACCTCATAAGATTCCCAATCTCTTCAGGAATCGGTCCTCTTATCATACACGAAGTTGAATAAAGATTTACCAAATTGGAAAGATTTCCACTTTCTGCAGGCCAAGGGCCAAAAAAATTGTTGATTCCTAGGCTGAGGTCTACCAAGTTCACCTTGGCTCTAATATATGAAGGGATGTTTCTTAAAAGAGAATTATTTGGTACATATAAATATTAAAAATTTATGAACTTACCAAGCTTGGCAAGGAGATTTCTAAACAAGAACCCATTCCCAAGGTAAAGAAGTCTTAACTTTTATAGTTTACCCAAATGTGATGTTATGGTGCCTAATAGACTATTACCTTCAATTTCTAGGTACTCCAAGTCACAAAAATAGCCTAGTTCATAGGGAATTTTGAACTGAAAGAATTAACGCTCATGTATAGCACTCTTAAGCATGTCAGGGAACCTAACTATAGAATTACATTCCTAGATAATGCATTACTTCCCAATAATAGATCTTAGATGTCTCCTAGCTCTTTAATATTAGGAGATATTGCTCCATAGAACTGGTTAAAACTCAGCTCTAGGAACTTAAATTTTTTAAGACTCTGGATTTGACATGGAATGGGACAATAAAGGAAGTTTCTTATTAGGCTTATTATTTCTATATGCACAAGAAACCCAAGTTGTGGAGATATTTTACCTTGTAATCATATATTCAGGAGTGAAATAGAGACCACAATTGTTTCATTGGAGTCCACTCCTTTCCACTGACAAGGAGAAGAACTGGTATTCCAGTAAGCAATGCCTTTTTAGTCATCTAGGCCATTTCTGCATGCCATAAAAGCTTCTCCATCCAAGTTTCAAGCAGATGTCCTTAAAATAAAAAGAAACAGAAACCACACCATCGTGTAAGGTTGGTATATGAACTTCCTGCTTCAATCCAAGAACTTCAATATCTAAAAACAAAACAAAATCACCTTATCATAATGTCAAAACATCAAACATTTGAAGTGCATTCACATTCAAAGATAGGGGTAGAAAAAAATCATTTCAATAAAGAAATGGAATAAGTTGATAATGTGATTTTAGGTCATTTGAAATCATGTTTAAAATATTCCCATTATCATTTCATACCATGTTTTTGTTTATGGTAGGTAAATATCAACACTTGTCATGTACGAGCACAAGCATGTAGAGAGAGGCAGCCACAAAATAAGCATTTCAAATTGATTTTGGTGATTTATTAATCCTTCCAGTAATCTAGTTATGATTCAGAATTAGTTAGGTCAAGCTTTTGAGATTGATAAATGTATTTTCAATAACACCCAAAAGCATGTTATTCTCCAAGTCAATCTCACTAAGAAAATTTGCATCGCATAACTATGGAGGAAAATAACATGTCAAATGATTGTTTCTCAAACTCAAATGAGTCATTGAGGAGAAATTCCTAAGCTATGAAGGAATGTGGCCACTAAAATGATTCGAAGAAAGTAAAATGTAGATAGATTTCCACCACCTTCCCATCCAACAAGGTGGAGTTCCAATCAATTGATTTTATTTTGTAAAGAATTAAATAAGGGACATATATGTATAAGGAAGTCTATATGTGAGAGCATTGAAAGTTAACGCCACAGTGCTTAAATTTTACATTTACCAATAGCTATTGGGATTGACCTTGTCAGTTCAACACCAAAATTGTAAGGTTCTGCAGGTTTCCAATGGAATCTGGAATGGGATATCACAAAGGATTGCTTGATAGTTATAATTTTTTTAAGATTATTAGATTTCCAATCTCTTCAGGAATCAGTCCTCTTAGCATTCATGAAGTGGAATAAATATTTATCAAGTTGACAAGATTTCAAATTTTTGTAGGAAAAGGGCCAAAAAAGTTGTTGATTCCGATGATGAGGTCCACCAAGTTCACCATATCTATAATATATGAAGTGATGTTCATGAAAGATATTTATTTCAATGATGTGATCATCAGAATTAGGATAAAATCAGCAAGGGTCCGGAAAACCAAAAAATCGTAAAAATCAGGAAAATATCGGTAAAAATTAGCAAACATTGGAAAAATCAAGATACCATCAAAATATCGGTAAAAATCAGAAAAAATTGGCTAGGAAAAAAAATCGTGATTTAAAGATAAAATCGAGATTTAATCGAGATGTTTGCAACACTGGTTATTTTATACATCTAAATATTTCAAACGTATGAGATTACCAAGCTTGGGAGGGAGATTTCCAGAAAAAAAACCCATTCCCAAGGTCAAGCATTGATAACTTTGACAGGTTACCCAATTGTATTGGTATGGCACCTAATAAACTATTACCTCCAACATCTAGGTAATCCAAGTCAAAAAGATTTCCTAGCTCCATAGGAAATTTTCCATTGAAAGACTTAAGGATCATGTTTAACAATCTTAAACAAGTCACATAACCTAACTCTTTAATTACATTCCCAAATAATACATTATTGCTTAATACTAGATATTTTAGGTCTCTTAGCTCTTTAATATTAAGATATATTGCTTCAAATAACTGATTAAAACTAAGATCCAGGAAGTCAAGTTTTTTAAGACTCCATATTTTAGGTGGAATGGGACCATTAAAGGTTGCTTATGAGGCTTATTATTTCCAGATGCATAAGAAACAGAATTTGTAGAGAGACTTTACCTCATAATCTTATATTTAGGAGTGAGATAGAGACCACAATAATTCCATTTCACTCCACTAATTTCTACTGACAAGGAGAAGAATTGGCATTCCAGTTAGCAATTCCTTTTGAGTCATTTAGGCCATTTATGAATGCTAGAAGATATTCTCCATCCAAGTTTGAAGAATATGTCCTTAAAATAAATTGAACAAAAACCACACCATCCTATAACGACTGTATATGAAAGTATTTCTCCAATATACGAACTTAAATATTTGAAAACAAAACAAAATCACATTACAATAATTTGAAAATGTAGAACATGTGAAGAGCATTCAAATTCAAAGATATGGGTAGAAAAAAAATGTCAATAAAGAAATGGGATAAGTTGATGATGCTAGTTTAGCTCACTTGAACTCATGTGTAAAATATTCCCATTCTCTTTTCATACCATGTTTGTGTTTATTTTAGATAAAGATCAACATCAGTCCTATATGAGAACAAGCAAGAAAAGAGAGGCAACCACATAATCTTCTCAAATTGATTTATATGATTCAGGAATCCTTCCAGTAATTTTCTAATTATTCAAAATCAACAGGTCAATTTTTTTAAATTGAAAAATGTATTCTCAATTGTACCTAGAAGCATGTTATTCTCCAATTCAATCTCACTAAGAAACTTTGAATTGCATAGCTCTGGAGGAATATAGACTATCAATTTTTTGTTGCTCGGACTTGAATGAGTCATTGAAGAAAAATTCCCATGCTCTGAAGGAATGTAGTCAACTTTCCACCACCTTCCCAACCAAGAAGGCAGAGTTCCAATCAATTGATTTTTTTCTCCAGAGAAAGAAATAAGGGAAAGATATGAAAGCATATCCGGAAGTGAGCCTATGAGAGAATTAAAAGTTAATGCTGGAGCTTAAATTTATACACTTACAAAGCGTAACTTGGATTGAACCATTCAGTTCAACATTCACAAGATTCAAAATTGTAAGGTTTTGCATGTTTCCAATGGAATATTGGATGGGAGAGTGCATAGGATTGTTTGAAAGGTCTAATTATTCTAAGCTTCTAAGATTTCCAATATTTAGGAATTGGTCCTCTTATAATGCACGAAGGAGAATCAATATTTACCAAATTGACAAGATTTCTAATTTTTGCAGGAAAAGGGCCAAAAAACTTGTTTATTCCTAGGTTGAGTTCTACCAAGTTCACCATGGCTCCAAAATATGAATGGATGTTTCCTGAAATAGAGTTATTGGATAAATATAAATATCGTAAATTTATGAGCTTACCAAGCTTAGGAGGAATATTTCCAAAAAAAAAATCTATTCCCAAGTTCAAGCACTAAGGTTACGTAAATGTGTCTTTATGGTTCTTGATAGATTATTACCTCCAACATCTAGGTACTCCAAGTGGCAAAGATAGCTTTCGACTGAAAGAATTAATGCTCATGTGTAGCACTCTTAAGCTAGTCAGGGAACCTGACTCTTGAATTACATTTCTAGATAATGCATTACTTCCCAATAAAATATCTTTCAGGTCTCTTAGCTCTTTAATATTAGGAGATATTAATCTAGATAACTGATTAAAACTCAAATACAAACACAAGTATTTTAAGACTTCATATTTGAGTTGGAATAAGACCATAAAGGAGGTTTCTTGTGAGGTTTAGTATTTCCAAATGCACAAGGAAGCCAAGTTGTGCAGAAATTTTTCCTCGTAATCCTATATTCGAGAGCGAGACATAGACCACAATAGTTCCATTTCACTCCACTTTTATCCACTAACAAGGAGAATAATTGGTATTCAATTCATCAATGCCTTTTGAGTCACCTAGGCCATTTTTTAATTTTATAAGATCTTCTCCATCCATTTTTTAAGAATATGTATTTAAAAAAAATAGAAACAAAAACTACACCATCCTGTAAGGGTTGCATTTGAAATTCCTGCTCCAATCTAAGAAATTCAATCTCTATAAACAAAACCAACTCACCTTATCAGAAGTCAAAAATTTAAACATGTGGAGTGCATTTAAATTCAAAGATATGGGTAGAAAAAGAGCATGCCAATAAAGAAATGGGATAAGTTGATAACGCTAGTTTAGGTAATTTGAACTCATGTTTAAAAGGTTCTCATGCTCGTTTCATACGTTGTTTGTGTTTATTGTAGATAAATATCAACATCAGTTTTGTATGAGCACAAGCATGCAAAGAGAGGAAGCACAAAATAATCATCTCAAATTGATTTAGATGATTCAATAATCCTTCCAGTAATTTGGTTATGATCGTTCAAGATGAACTCGGTCAAGTTTTTGCAATTGAGAAATGTATTCTCAATAGTACCTAGTAGCATGTTATTCTCTAATTCAATCTCACTAAGAAAATTTGCATTGCATAGATCTGGAGGAATATAGACTCTCAATTGATCGTTACTTAGAATCAAATGAGTCATTGAGAAACAATTCCCAAGCTCTGAAGGAATGTGGCCACTAAAATTATTTGAAGCAAGTATAATGTAGTCATCTTTCCACCACCTTCCCTACCAAGAAGGTACAATTCCAATCATTTGATTTTGTTCTGCAGAGAATGAAATAATGGAGAGATCTGCAAGTGTATCAGGAAGTGAACATGTGAGAGAATTGAAATTTAGCACCACAGTTACATTTACCAAGCGGTGTTGGGGTTGAACCATTCAATTCTTCCTTCACAAAATTCAAAATTGTAAGGTATTCTCCATTGGAATCTGTGATAGGTGAGTGCAGAGTATTTTTTGGGAGGTCTATTTTTTCTAAGCTTCTCATACTACCAATCTCTTCAGGAATAGGTTCTCTTAGCATTCACGAAGGAGAATAATGATTTACTAAATTAATAAGATTTCCAATTTCTATAGGTAAAGGGCCAAAATACTTGTTGATTCCTAGGTTGAGGTCTACCAAGTTCACCACGACTCCAATATATGAAGGGATGTTTCTTGAAAGAGAGTTATTTGATACCACTAAATATTGACAATTTATGAGCTTACCAACCTTCAGAGGGATATTTCTAGACAAAAACCTGTTCCTAAGGTCAAACATTGATAGCTTTGACATGTTACCCAAATGTGTTAGTATGGTGCCTGATAGACTATTACCTCCAACATCCAGGTACTCAAAGTCAAAGATTTCCTAGACCCATAGGAATTTTTCCAACAAAAAAATTAATTCTCATGTCTAGCACCCTTAATCAAGCCAGGGAACCTAACTCTTGAATTACATTCCGAGATAATGCATTAATTACCAACACTATATCTCATAGGTATCTTAGCTCTTTAATATTAGGAGAGATTGATACAGATAACTAGTTAAAATGCAAATCAAGGAACTTAACTTTTTTAAGACTCTAGATTTGAGGTGTAATGGGACCAAAAAGGATGTTTCTTGTGAGGTTTAGTATTTCAAAATGCACAACAAACCCAAGTTGTGGAGATATTTTTCCTCATAATCATATATGTAATAGTGAGACAAAGACCGCAATAGTTCCATTACACTCCACTCCTTTCCACCGATAAGGGGAAGAAGTTGTATTCCAACCATCAATTCCTGCTCATCTATCCAAGCCATTTATGATTTCCAAAATAGATTCTCTATCCATTTTTGAAGTAGATGTCCTTAAAATAAATAGAAACAAAAATCACACCTTCTTGTAAGGGTTGTATATCGAAGTCCAGCTCCAATCCAAGAACTTTAATCTCTGAAAAGAAAAAAAAAACAACTCACCTTATCGAAATGTTAGAGTTGCGTAGTGGTTGGTGGGGAACAACAACAAGCCATCAACAGCGTGATAGGGGATGGTACAAAAACAAATTGTTGCTACAAGGTGTGAAAAAGCACTAGAAGACATTCCTCGCGTTGAATGTGCTCTAGCCACGAACATTTGTGGAGAGGATAGGATACATGAGATCTCCAGAACCATGAAATCGTTTATGGAAATTCTGCCTAGAAGTGTCTAAATTAGATTTATTAACCGATTTTTAAATATTTCCTAAGTCTAAACATAGGGAAATTGGTTATTTAATCAGTATTGATTGAGATAAGGAGATAATAGTCTAGAAACTCACATGGATCGATCCAAAGATGACCCTATCCATCAATTATTTTTTAATGTTGGTCGTTGGTTCCCCAACAAAGGATTATAAAAGGAGATCAATGTGGTGATGGAGAAAACACTTCAGCAATTCGATTTCAATGGCAGATCGATTTCATAGTAGCAACAATAAGTTGCTATAGAGAGATTCAAAGAGATCGAAGTAGTGAGAGAGGGGCAGATACAGTTAGGCTGGAGGAGGCATTCCAGATCCAACAAGTGCATTTGCAGAGAGGAAGAAGAGCCACAGAGAGGCTGACACCGGGGAAGCAAAGTAGTCTCTAAAGGAAAATTGATTTTTTATATAGGAGAGGCATTTTCAATTCCCTATGCCAGGAAGGAGTCCCAGTATTCCAAATAAGTATCTTTCCGGTGAGTAGAAGGTAGAACAACTTCATCAAAGATGAGTCTTAGGCTATACATCCAGCCAGCTACGCAGAGCAGCACAAAGGTTGACGCAAGGGTAAGAGGGTCATATTTCTAAACACAATCCATGCCAGTAGATTTCCTGTGGGGTGTGGAAAATTTCTCTCCAGATTTCTTCCAGTATTTTTATCTATGGGATTGCCAGTATTTTGGCATCCAGTTGTACTTAGATTTTCTCACTGCTGCTTAATAATAAAACCCTCAACTGTTACAACAGTTTTCTCGAGATGGGTTTTTTCACGGGCTTTTATCAAAAAATAATTGTGTTGTTTTTTTTATGTGTGTGTTCTAGCATTTGTCACCTTATGCAGCTTTATTTGTATAGATTGTAGTGTGATTTATTTAGTATTTGTCGTAGTAAACAAAAAATAAATTGTTAAATTAAATTAACAATTAGCAGAATAATTTCCATTTGATGCAATGGGATTCCAGTTTGGAATTTTCACAAAGGACATATGATTTGAGGATCTGCAACCTATAGGAGATTTTCCAAGAAGATAAGGACGAGTTAGAGGTTATCTTTCCATGCATGGAATAAGTCGATATTAAGCAGGGTGTTGTCCAAGTGGATAAGGAGGAGTTATGGTTAAATTTTTTGTGTTTTGAAGGGTCTATTCTTATGTTCACAATAGGAAAGTTGAGTCTCTATCTTAAATGGTTCAAAGGCCTAAAAAGGACGAGAATAAGAGCTAATATACGTTGTATATCTACAAAGGAGTGACGAACCTATAGTAGAGGTTTAGCGCATTATTTTTTGAGGTTTAGAGGCCGAGTTTCAGGATCGATATACTTTGTTCAAGTGCCCTAACAAGAGTGTTATAGCATCATTTATCACCTCTATATACTTTATGATCTATGTATTGGCCTTGGGAATCCGTTTCCATTCAGACTTGGTCCTTTACTTAAAAAATAATATTTTGAATTCCATAAGCGAATATTCCCTCTCAAAAATGCGTACAGTCGTGGGTCCACTCACATTTGACCCACATATATAATCTAAAATATAAAAAAAGTATAGAACTCCCTATTATTTGGGCAGGGTTTACGGTTTACACCGGAAGCCCACCTATAGGAGCCCATAGGAAAACTGTTTCCCAACTAAAAAAAGCTATTTTGAGGAAGTATAAATACACCTCATGGGAAGGCCTAAAGGGAGGAGAAAGATAGGTATTGATACTACAACCTATTAGTCCCAAATCAAGTCTAAATATCCTTGTGCCTCCTGAACTTCCCAGGTTCAGGAAACACATGTTTCCTTCTTTTAGATTTTCACCCCCTTTATGTGACATCCTTGTGTACCTTTATGGAAGAATATTGTTGAGGCTTGGGACGGACGGATCCGGAGGATGGTTTCGCTTGGATATGTGGCTGAATTCAGGTGGTAGTCCTCCACATATTTTACATACATCAATAAAAAAACTTTGTCTCGTTCCTGATGTTGTGACATTTAATGCTTTTTACACATGTTAATGATCTTGTAATAGTTGACTTCATGTTATTTTCTATAATCTTATATGATCTAACCATTGGCATCTAGGATATATATGTTGTTACAAATATTCTATGTGATTTTCTTGAATGAGTTGCAGGTTTTGAAGCAGATGGAGAAGAATAGGGTTTGAACCCTGCAGGAACAACCTCAAATGTAGGACATCCGGGTAAGGTCATCTCTCCCAAGTTTTCTAGCTTAAGCATTAGGACCTTTAGTTTGATTTTTTCTTATTGTTGTATGCATTCCGCTCTGTTGGGGTCCTCAACCCAGACCCTAGGGAATTATCTCCCATAACAGAACTGGCAAATCCACTGGGTATTACATCCATCTAATTCCTAGTTTGGGTTCTTTTTCATCTGATTTGGGTTCCCTGATTGGTCTGGTCACTTTCCCAGTCTTATTGGTTCTTTATCCATCCAAGCAAAAGTCCTGATCTTATGGATCAACTTGCATTTTTTTTTTCTACTTATTTTATATGGTTTCTTTAGTATACAAATTCTCGTATATACGCATTTTGGTCCAAAGAAACAATCGTATATGTGGGTTTCCTTAGACATAGTCACGTATGCACGCTATTTGTTCGCTTCCAAGCTGCGTATGGTAAATTTCAAATGAAAATTTGATTTTTAGAGTCCTGTAAGGTCTTTTTTCCCATTCTTGGCCAATGCTGTAAAACCTTTGATGTGTCTGGATAGTGTTTCTGTCTCCTTTGTATCAATTTCTCTCTTTATTACTTGACAACCTAGTCAATCTAGGGTTTATCTTGCTTGGTGAAGTTTCAGTTTTGGCTTTTGCACCATGACATATTTCTGCGGTTCATGGCTATTGTGAAATTTCATAGCAGTGAGTTTGTGTCATATTTCTCATTCTTGGCCTTGTCATTGCTTCACTTTTTAGTTTTTGGCTAATTGGCTTTCTTGGTTTTCTTGGTTTCTTGAGATGAGTTTTTCTAGAAAATTTTGAAGTGTCTTCTTGTTTTCTTGAAGTTTCTTTGATTGATGTAGTTTTATACTGATGTTCAAATCATTTTATTGTGTTATTTACTTCATTCTATTTGTTAAGAAAGTGACATTGTTAGCTTAAGGAATTTGAGGTCTCTTGTTTGCTCAATTTGGTGATTTGAAGTCTTGGTATTTTTGTGCTTTCTCAAAGACATTTTGCTACTTCCTTAAAAATAAAAAGGCTCAAAAAAACATTGTTGTTTTCCTTTTCTTTTTCTTTTGGTTTTTATTTTATGATTTTTCATAATTTTTGAGCAGGTTTGTAGTTTGTCATTTTTGTCTATATTGCTTGGTTTCGAGGGAATTTCTTCATTTAATATCTCTTCTTGCATCAAGTTGTTTTTGGAACTTTTGTTGAGGGAAGTTCTTGTTTTGAACTTGTCTTCCCTTTACTGTCAAGTTTTCAGACCTCTCCATTAAGAAAATAATTTTCTCCATTGTTTAGAGTAGTCCTAGAATCGTGCATTTGGCATTGCTAGTTTTGCATTAGTGTAGTTGCACTGTTAAGCATATTTATTCTTTTGATATTTTTTTAGTATGTGAGCGTGAATATAGAAAAGAAAAGAAAATTTATTTCTTTTATTAGTTGTTCATAGAAACTGAGTAGAGATCTCTTTCATCGAAGAAAAAGTTGCATATTCATGTAGTAGGTTTCTATTGATTTCTCTTTTGCATCAAAACATCACAAATTGCATTCTTCGTTTACCCTTCTCTTAAAATAACAACCCTTAAAATCAAGCGCATAATTTAAAATGAACTAGAACTGTTGAGTTTTCATTAATATACACAAACTAGTCTAGGTCATTAGGGCCTTGGAATAGGTGAGTGGATAGTTAACTCTCTGTTACATAGAATTTTGTCAATGTCCCTGCAATCCCCATCCCGCACATTAGAGGACCGTTTTTGTAACCTATATGAAGTGTCATGCCTTGCATAAAATATCATTGCATCCGTTGTCATGAGGAGAATGTTTCCTCTTTTGACTTTTCAATGAGCAGACCATCAAAAACACATGATTTTGGGTTGGTGCTGGTAGACCGTTATGGCCTCGCGCTGATAAAGGAAGTTAACACTAGGCCCTGTGCCCATTGGCACTCTGTCCCAGTGAGCTTCCCACGCCAAGATTTTTTTTGGAATTTTTTTTAAATATAAAGGCAAAGTTTCCATGCTAACTACTTCGTGAGCGAGTCAGTTTGGGTTGTGCAACTGTATAACCATGAAAAACTTCCTTTGGCCTATTGTTTCAACCTTTTGGGGGAACCTCCCAAAGGATAAGGCCTCCCTTCCATCATTTTAGGGATCCAAACCTCCTCCTCTCCCTCTATAAATAAACCTATCTCACATTGATGCAACTAGCTGAAGAGGAATTGCTGAATATTTTATTGAAAGAGTCTGATATAGTTGGTGAGATAGAGCAGAGAGAGATACCCTTGTCGAGAGAGAGCTTAAATTTTTCCTTGCCACGTCCAAACTCCTTGACGAATGCTCAAGACATGCTTCGACTGGACCCATTGAAGGAGACTACGACGTCAAGGCTCTGGTTGTAATCTCTTTCTTTCTATTAATATATGCATGACTGATGTTTTGGTTCCTGTCTTGTGTTGATGTGGTTTATCTTATGCAATATGTTTAATCTTCCTTGACTCATTAGCTATTTATGAATGCAATTATTTTCATGTATTCTACTTTCGTCTTTTTATCTTTGTGCATGCACCAGGATACCATTTTTGAAGGATCGTGATGTGTCAAGACGAGGATCAAGAGACGTCTGTCGTAGCTACAACAACTGCGTTGGATCATAGGTAGGGAAACCTATCCCAACTCATTTCATTCGTTAACTAGGAACCAATACATTAGCATGTACTCTTGCTACTAGACCCACCCTAGGGCTAGAGGGATTGCCTCTACTCGTAGAGGGGATTTACCTACACAACAAGTTGGCTACTCCACTAGAGATCAATGTGTGGTTGTCATCTCATTGTTTGTTCCTCGTCGAGTTGACTTCAGTAATTTGATTTCTTTTCTGCCTTGATTAGCTTACTTGATTGTTTTGAATCCTCCTATTCAGCTTCAAAGTGTCAATATTGACCTCTGCTCAGTAGTTTTCTCCTTTGTCCTTTAGTTTTCTGGCTTAGTGCACTTTTTCTTTGAACAATCGCTCCAATTGGCGCTCGTTTCCTTTGTCACAGATGCGCCAACCCCTATTAAGCATGGATTACAGCCTAACAATCACGCTGAATCCTGTATGATTTGGTTTCACCTTCTTCCTGAGTCTTTGGTTAGTAGTTCTTGGCTCTGGATTGTTTCTTTGATTTACAATTGGTCTTTTGGGATTGTTTTGACTTTATAGCCTCAATCTTCTCAGCTGTTTGTCCATTTTCTCATTGGTGAAGTTTGTAGCCCTAGGGTTTCTAGGTGTCTTTTTCTCACTGAGCCTTCTGGTTGAAGTTTGAGTCACTATTATTTTTGTCATTTCAATTTGCTGATTGATTGTGTTTGTAATATTCCCAAATGGGAAAAGCAATAATATAGTGAAAAATGCTGGAACAATAGTGCAAATCATCATTTGAAAGCAAGAGGCCAATATGGAGACCTTTCATATGTTATAATAACATCAAAATATACATAAGAAATGGGCCATAAGATACATAACAAGGAATTACAAGCCTCCAATGGAAAAAATCCTCAAGATGAGGTGCTATAAATATATATAAAAGTGGAAGACCCTTACAACGTTATTTTATTAGCTATACTATAGAAAATGATTATACATCAGATCTAAGGCTGATATGTACCTCAAAAGATAGATATATTTCAGATCTGAGCACTATACAACCTCCTTTGAAGAACCCCTTAAGGGTTTTCAGCAAAACACCATGTACAAGATGTAGATCTAAGCCCCAAGACTATAGATCTACTACAAAATACAGATCTGGAAAGTGTGGTTGATCTGATATGATCAAAAGAATAGCCTCCTCCAATAGATCCTCTAAGCGAAAGGCAGATTGCCTTCACTAGAAAATTAGCTCTCCAAATGGTGTGCCAAACCACCCTGCAACTCCTCCTACAGAAATAACGCAGATCTGGAAGTAAAATGCATTGTAGCGATGAATAACCAGTTGGCCTGATGCCAAGATCTAAAAATAAGCACAAATCCCTTCAATATTGTCCTCCCAATGGAAAGGAAGCCTCCTCCACTAAAAATGAGCAATGAAATGGCCTAGATCTAGAGATCTAGTCTCCACTTGTTGCAACCTGCAAAACAACCAAACCCTCAACAATATCTGCGTTGTAAATCAAAGATAAAGCTTGGCCTTAAGCCTGGTAGTGGACAATGTAGTACAAGACTCCTCTAAGAGCTCTTCAATGAAAGAGGTGGGATTCCTGATCAGGAACACCCTGTGCTAAACAACACTGTATCTCAGGTAAACAACAAGAGAAAGATATATGTCTAAACAGACCATATATTCAGAAATATAATAGCCCCAAACATAATGAATATGGCGTTGGGGTTCCCATGTTTTGGCCAGATTGGCAAGACCAAAAGATGAGACAACATCAGAACCACTTTGGGGACCTAGGATCTAGCCCTCCTGGACCCGGAGAGGGATCTCTCCAAATAAACAAAGAATGATATATATCTTTGAAGCTTAAATGAGATGTTAGGCTAGGTATGAAGCACAAAGGTAGGTTTAAAATGATTTGGTTGGTTGGTTGCTGGGTCGGCCATGAGATCATAGACTGAGAAAGTAATGGAAGGAAAGGAAAAATGCAGGAGGATGTTTCAGCAAAGGGAATAGGTCAAGAAAGTGCCATCCATTGGGCTATGGAGTCATGAAAGGAGAATTACTTGCAACAACTAGCCAAGGATTTCAGAGGGAAAGTCGTCTACACTAAAGGATCTTTTAGATAGATGGTGCGATGGAACATTAAGGATTGAAAGTGAAAGAAGGAAAGCAGCCTAATTTCTGTCTATAGATCAGGTCAGAGATCATCTAACTCTAGACCTGCTTGGACATACTCAGGGGCAACTTTCAATAGAGGGACAAAGGGCAGCTTATAGATCGGACCAGAGGTCATTTCACTCCAAGTTAGCTTTAGCATGCTCCAGGGAAAACAGAGATAAGTTTAACAAGAGATTTTTTAAAGGCCAACTAGTTGCACAAGGATCCTAGTGGATAGGACTAACTCCGATCCCCAGTGTTCCCAAATCTTCCAGCTCAAACCTAACAAGAACATCTAAGAACATATTCATTTAACTCATACATCATCTAGCAGCATAAGGTACTACTACACTGGTTAAATTAACTGAAACCAATCCTCAGACAACACATTTAGCATAGAAACATTAAAGCGAGGAGAGAAAATACATAGGGTACCTATCAAGGGTAAATCCTATGCCATATTTCTGATGCAAGCCAATGAAATGAAATAGTATGAAAATATGTTACGAGAGTTAGGGAAAACATCACCAATAATAGACGAGGATCTGTGAAATGTGCTTTGATGATGCAACACCGGTCACATACACGCGAGCTCCAATAGAGACAGAAACATTTCCAAACTTTCTCCTCCCAGCCTACTACATAAAAACTACTCTACTAATCCCTCCCAAGACTGTTCTAATAGGCATAATGAATCCCTCTAACAGCAACAGCAGTAGCCTAACAACAACCTCTACAAAATGTTCTCGGGAATTCTTATAGGGGAAGAAAACAACATGAGTAGATGATAAAAATTGAATGGATCTCATTTACACTAAGGGGAGGTAGGCCGAATTCCCATTCCACAAGATGGCTCTTATTAACTGTGTGTACTCTGAAGCATGGTCCAGAAGTCTTGCTATTAAATCCAAGTATGTTCATCTGAAGAAATCTGACTATTGGCACTTTGTGGTGGCTTTCTAAATTTGGTTTACCGGATGAAAGTCTGCGAGCCTCTCCATACCTCCATAACTGTTGTCTGACAGTCTTAAAGAATCTTCTATCAGTAAAATATATTTAAGGGCTCGAGGAGGCATGGAGACTTCTGTAGGAGGTGTCCTTTTTGGAAAAACAGTGCTCTGCATGACATTAAACAAAAAATACAGATTCATTTCATGTGCTTTGGTCTTCGACTACGTCCTTTCCTCTCAATGCGGGGTTAAACATTAATTACATCAATAATAGGCATTAACCCCATTTGAATATCTTCTTCTGGTCCACTGGAAAATGCTAAAATGGCCATCTCTATGCTGTCTACATAATAAAATAGACTTGTTACAAACCCGGGCAGTGGTGGCAGAGGAATGCTCCGGAGGCTCGGAGGAACGATGGCGTAACCGTGGAATAGTGAAAGAGCGGCGAAAGAAATGATAACCAGTGTAAGACCCAAAGATTAACGCTTGGGCGAATTACAAAGGAAATCACAGAAAAACAATGAGGCAGAGCGATGGATGTGGGACCCGGTCATGGCGGAGGGAAATTAGATCAGGACCGTCGGATCTTATGTGAGATCAACAACGGGGATGAAATCGGAGGATCGCTTGTCAGAAGGAGCGGAGGAGTGGCAAGGAAGAAGTTTGCGATTGCGATTAGGAGGAAGACCTTTGTAATAGTAAAATTAATGAATTTTAAACTTTACAAAGTAAAAGGGGTTTTTTGTCATGAATGGTGGGGGAACCATATGGTGGGACCCAAAGGTATGAATCGCAATCGGAAATCGAAGTCGAGAGTAGGGCGAAGTGGTAAGCGCAAGACCTCCGATGCGATTGGGGAAAACCCTGTGTAAAAATGAAAACCATACAAATTTCCAATTTACAAAGGGAAGGACCTTATATTATATGAAAAGGCGGAAGTGTGGTACGGTGGGCCCGGTGGGTCAATTGCAATCGGAGATCGGGAGCGGGGGTAATCACAATCGTAATCAGGAGAATGCACAATGCGATCAATCAGAGGGGAAAGCGATCAGAGGGAAAGTGAGATTAGAGGGAAATCGCGATCGGAGGGGATTTTTGATCGGGTCAATTAGAGTGATGGTGCGATTGGGTGGATTGGAGGTCACAGCGATCGGAGGGGAGTTGCGATTGCAATGATCGGAGTCAAGTTGCGATCAATCGCATGGAAAACATTTGTGATGAGCCGATCGGGGGAATTAACATAAATATTGCGATTGAAAGGATTTTTGATTAGCGTGGGTCATCCGATCTATGTGGTAGATCAACAGTGGAGAACACAATGGAGGGCTTATAGAATAAACCAATCGCATTGGAGCTTTTTTGATGTTACAAAGGAATGCGCCTGCCTGACACTCCGATTGCGATTGGCTCCCAAGGCTTTAAGCGTGTTAGACTCGACATGGGTCTCTGTCGAGTCAAATTCACCAAGGTTCATTTCTCGTCATTTTGCGGTCGTTGAGTGTTGGGTTGGTCGGGGAAGAGTCATAGGTCTAGGGTTTGCAGATAGTTGTTCTTAAAATGCTTCAATAACGCCCGCAGGCCATAAGGAGGTCTTCTATAAGTTTTCGTTCCAAGATTCTCATCATTAAAAATGCTGAAGGAAATTTCTTCTTCAAAACTATGTTTTGAAGAAGAAATAATTAAGTTTGTTTAATACATGATTGATAAAGAATTCTCAAGTTTCACAGTTCTTCAGGCAGCAAATCTGAGTGTAGCATTATATCATGTGCTTGGAAGGCACTGAGGGTGTTGAGTGGATCTTTTGCTAGCACCAACTTTGTCAGCAGATGGTGATGGACTGCACAAAGCTGGGGGAAGAAATAGAAGTCATCAATGTGCTAGATATGTTGCGTGTAGTGATGACATTCCTTTCACAGGAGGAATTTGTAGGCAATATGAGTTCTAGGGAATTTGTTGATACAGTTACGGGTGATCTTCTTGACAGTCATATTTTTTGTATTCACACCAAAAGGAGAGATAAAAAATATTTCAAAGGATGCAACAGTTGAGACTGGCAACAAAATGATAGCCGCAAAAGTTAACGGGAATCCTGTGTCCCCAATACGCTTGCAAATGCTGAAGTTGCGAAGATAGCTAAACAGTTTTCCATCGGCATCAATATGCAAGGACTCGAAATTCCCGTCATAAGATAATGAGAGAAGTCAAGTGTGAAAATTAGAAGAGAAAGCTGTGTTTTTAAAGCCGTGACTATGGGTGTAATTTTCCCGCGACGCATTGGGTAGAGGTGCGGCGCACCCACAGTGCGCGATGCATACAGCTCATAAACGTCGTGTTATTTTCGTCTGGCGCGACGCACCCAAAGGCCTCGGCGCATTGGGTCTGCGCGTGGCGCACAGAGTCAACAGGTGCTTGCAACGGTGAAAATGACAAGGCTTCTGCTTCGATCTTTCTTCTATCCCTAGGCTTTGCCACGGATGAAATTGTAGCTGACATAATTTGCCGGGCTGAGACTGGATTGCAATCTGAATCCAGCATTCCTCAATGAATGGGAAGGTGAGTTTTTTCAAAGATTGAAGGTCCATCGAGTAAGAAACCTCTGCCATATAAGTGATAAAATGCAGACGAAGAGATTCTTGGAAAGAAAATGAAGGATTGGTTGAGATTTAGTGTCGCTTTTTGACACACATTCCGTGGGACCGGTGCTGATCCATTTGGAGCTCCAACCAAGAGCTGACCATGAGAAGATGGCGCAAACTCATTGGCCATGGCTCTACGCAGAATGAGAGAAAATTTTGAGTTTCTCAAGTTAGGAGTTGAGAGGTGTTGCTTTTATAACTGGGATATATCTCCTAATGGAAGAACACTTGTAGAATCAAATGCCAATCTAGATACTGTTGTTGCTCTTGTGAAACAACTTCGGGAAGGAAACTGAAATTTTTCCTCTGTGAGGAAATGCCCATTTGTTTTATGCATCCCTGCTACATGCATGGAGCTGCTACAGGTCCAGCAAGCTTGACAAACATTGCAACGCACAAATCTACTCCATGATTGGACCCTCGCCTTCTCAAATCTCCGCGCTTACATTTTAATTGTTGGAAGTCGCGGTCTTGGACCTGTACAGAGGATATTTGTTGGAACTATGAGTGAGTATATCTCAAAGCATGCTGATTGCCCAGTTCTTGTAATCAAACAAAAAGTGGAAGACACTCCGGAGGATCCTGTTGATGATTAAATGTTTAAGAGTAGTCTTTTGGCCGATCTTGGGTTTTTTGTATGTATCAGTTGTCTTCTAGTTTATATGAAGAAGAAATGAAAGTGCAATTATTGGATAAGTACAATGTGCATCATTGATATACTCATATGAATTATCAACAGATGGCTATACTTAGGATATCTTCTTTTGCACATGGCTGGTATCACTACTGTTCTGGATGGCACTATATCCAAAAGAAGTGCGATCGATCTTCAAGGCAAGTTTTTCGATCGAAGGTGTTTTCATTTAAAAATGGTTTTGTTTCAAATGGAAAATATAACGTGGCAGTTAAGGTCAAAGGACAAAATTAGAGAGAAGATATCCACAATAGAAGAGCAGTAAAATTGGGGGCCTATTTTTGTTTTCAGTTGTGATTCGGAAGGGTCTTCAGCTACAGTTTCCGCCCTTTCATTTGTCATCCATGAGATTTGAGTAAAAAATGTATTGTTCCTTTTCGGGATAGGGGGTTGACTTTCGGCTCTTATTAGTTAATGATTAAAAAATCCCTTGGATTTGGTGGATCTGTTTTCCCACGGATAGTTTTATTTATTGTATGAAAAATCATTTTGTGAAGTCTTTAGGAGGTGTGTGAAGGAAAACTTCCTTGTACGGTTTGTGAATTTAATTGAAAGTAGCGGCTCTGTTTCATAAGATCCCTGTGGTAATAACTTAGCATTGTGTTTCTTCCTTTGTTTTCATATGTGTCTTGTAATGTTTTGCAGTTCATTCGTAATCATTTTATGTTGAACACTTTTAAGTAAGAGAGGTAGAATTCAATTGTTGCTCTGCCTTGGAAAAATGTTCAAGTTCTGTGTTTTCTTCCGCCTGAAAAGGATTCATACATTAATGCCCTTTTCAGCTATCTTAAACAGTCTTTTCACCCCATTTAATTTCAATTTGAATGCTTAAGCTCTTGCCTATCTTGCCTCATGAGATAATCTGCATCTTTCATTTAATTTCCCTACTCATGCTGTCTTTTGTCCCCATACTGCCCAGGAAACCCAGTAATTTATTTAAAACAAACCTTCCTATCTATTTACTAGCCTAAAATTAGTTCCCATTTTAAATTCATCTCAGCCCCTTCGAAGACCTTTTGCCGAGATAGACCCGGAGAGAGCCCTCTCCTGTCCTCGTAGGGCTAGCTACGAGGCTGAGCGTGGTTTGATGTTGCCTTGAGATTTACCTTATTTCAGCCTAAGGTAGTTTCGAGCACTAACAAAGATGATGGTCTTGGGCTACGGGTATATGTGGGGAAGTGGTTGGAGCTTACGAGAAAGGGGATAAGCCCTGTTATAAGGTTAAAAGGTGGGTTTTTGGCCCATTTTAATGTATTTTGAAGCCAAAGGAGGGCAGGGAAAGATACGAAAAGGGTTAATTTAGCCAAACCAAGGGTAAGGGTAGAATTTAAAGGGGATTTTAGGGATATTTAGGGGGTAAGTGGGGAATTTAGAAGGGGAAGGATAAAGGATGAAAAAAAAGGCTTAGAGGGAATGAAATAAGAGGGAAAAGGAGGCCTTTGGGCATTTATTCACAAACAGAGAGGCTTTATAATGGAAATCAGTAGAGGAGATTTCATCAAAGGACAAAGGCACAAGGAGGCTTCAAGGATGATTTTTTTTCAGGGGAAATGCATTCCTTGAAGGCTCAACAACATTTTAGCCCCACAAATACCCATTTTAGCCCCACATTTGCTTGTCAAAAATTTATATGGGGCTAACATATGGCTACCATCCTCTTCCTTAAATAAGATATGAGCTTGCAATCCCTAAGCCCCATACAACAAAAGAAATACATTCACACAAAGCATATCCATCTAAAACTGCGTTTTTCTTCATTGATGACCACTCCTCCATGACAATGCTATTGATTTGGTCAAGGTTGACCCAGTCAAAGTGATCCAACCCCTTTTCACAACAAGGGTGCTTAATTAAGCTGCCAAGATTTATCTCTTTCACATTTTGCATTGATTTATTCATTATTAAGGAGAATTATGGACCTCCTTTGCCCTTTTATTCTTTAAACAAAGCAATAAAACAAAATTTAATATTCCAATTAGCTCATGGCTAATTGGGAATATTACAGTCCTCCCTTCCCAAATGTTGATTTTCTTCAAGAAACTGAAAAGGTTAGTGTTGCAACTCTTCTCCTCCTCCATTGGTGACACCAACATGTGATAAGCTTCCCTCATAAGCTAAGTGTTCACCAATCCATCCCTCCATGAATTTCTTCTCCAAAGTTCTCATGAGATGCAAATAATCCATCCCATAAGGAGACAATAGTTCAAATGAAACAAACATGGTTTGCCTAATGTTCTCCCTAAAACATTTAGCATAATGAACATGGATAATCTCTCTCCCATAGGGCACATACATACCTCCCATCCTCCCTCCAAAAATTCCCATAAAAATTATAAGTACATCATCAATGTATGGGATCAAAATTAAGTACATACAAACATAAATTTATGCATATGGAGGTGGGTCATAGTCCCACATGTGGAACCAACACAGTAAATTTCCTGACTGCATTAGATCATGATGTAGTAAGTGGTTTCCCCACCACTTACTTGTTTCCCAAGTCATCTCACCATGGCTGAAAGTGTGAGATATATTTGGTGCGTTTGGAATGCACCCATAATGATACAAAATCTCCCTTTGATCTCCAAGGGAGTGGCCATGATCAGAAATTTTTGTGGCCCAAAGTTGGCCATTAATTTTATAAGGAATAATAATCCTTCTTAGAGTCATGGCCTACATAAACATGGTAAAAGAATGCATATTTTCATCAAATAAAACATTATTTACATGAGCATGTTCTTTACCCAGGTTCCTCCTCATACAAATGGAGTGGTGCATAGATGTATCCCCTCTCATTCCAAAAGAGGAAAGAGGTGGTTGAATTAACTCATTCATAGAGTTATGTTGCTCTCCCAACTCCACATGGTTCATGCATATTTGAAAATGCTGATATAGTTCCTCTTCAAAGCCCTTCCAAGTGTAGCTTTCCATGATAGTGTTGTAGGCCTTCATGGAATAAGTATGGCTGAAAAAGAACTCTTCATAAGCTCTTTGTAGCAACTTCTCCTTGACCTTGGAGGCTCTATATAAGAATACCCTACCATGATAATGGATGACTCTTTCCTGGACTGAATAGCCCTCTTCATGTAGTTGGTCATCAAGTATCATTCATGTGAAAATATCCTTGGAATACTCCACCAACAGTTGGGATTTCCAATATGGATCAATCTCCCATAGAGACAACACTGATTATCTATCACAAAGAATGTCTGTCATATGGATTTTCTTCTCCTTGAAATCTCCCAGGCCAAAGTTATATGTTGGAAGGTCATTCCTTCCATGCTTCTCCTCCCACAACACATAATCTGAAATGAGAGCGGGTAATGATGATGTTGGGAGAATGTCTCCCTCGTCCTTCAGCCTACCCAAGACTCCCAGCATTGTATCAAGGTCTTCTAATGCTCCCATCCCTCCTGGATCTATGCTTGGAGCATCATGTTGTGAGACATCTCTCACAAAATCTGAATCAGGTGGCCTCCCAAGTGGCTTGCCACTAAATAATAGCGTCCCATGCAACAATCTCATAATCATAATAGATGGGACTGTAAGGTCCTTGCTTCCACTGTGCAAATACATCTCTGATTTCTGTGTGGAAGTTGTATTTGAGGGATATGTTTGCATGCATTTTATCATCTGATTTTTGCTACTCTTTCTATCCATCCATTCCATTTGCAAAGTCTCCCAATCAGTGCTGACTTTCCCCAATGTAATCAACCATTGAACACCTAATATCACATTGGTGTTAGGTATGTCAACCACAAAGAAGTGATTAGTCAATGCATATGTTCCCATGGTGACTAATAATGATGGAACATAATGCATGCATTGCATACTTCTATCTCCTGGGACCAAAACAGAAAATCCGTCAAAAGCATCAATGTGTATTGCCCTCCTTTACACTAGTTGGGCATCAATAAAATTGTAGGTAGCCCCACTATTAACCAAAATAGAAACCCTCTGATTCAAGATGGAACCTTGAACTCTTAAGGTCAAGTACTTAGGTACTCCTCTCAATGATGCAAGAGCCCCTCCAATAGGAGAAAATGCTCCATTCCCATTTCTTGATGGTGTTGGTTCATCTCTTGCAGTGTCAGCATTGTGACCTCTTCTTTGTTCATCTTCTTCTTCCTCCTCATCATCTGAGAATACCTCTATGTAATTTTCTTTTCGAGCTGCACATCTATGTCCAGGTTCCCAACTTTCTTGGCATGTGAAGAAAAGCTTCCTCCTCCTCAAATCTTTCAATACATCATCATCAAGAGGTTTTTTATATTGACTCTCCTTTGAAGGAGGAGCCTTCTCTTCTTTTTCCTTTGATGGAAAAGAGGGATTGTGCTAAAAAAGTTGCCTTTGCTTTTGGCAAGACATCTTGAAGGTCTCTAGCCCTTTCAATGGAATCGTGTAGGGTAGTGGGCTTGGTAGACTTAACCAACCCATGAAGAGGTTCATCTAACCCATCAATGAACATATACACCCTTCTTGTTGCAGATAAATCAGGAACCATAACAGAAAGTATTAAAATTCAGAGATGTAAGTTTCAACATTACCTGGTTGTTTTATCTTTATAAGCCCCATGAATGGTGCTTCAGAATCTCTTCTATCAAACCTTTCCACCAACCTTCTAGTGAACTCTGAATATGAAGTTACATTGGCATGACCCAATGTAGACAAGCCATGGAACCACCAGTCATGTGCTTCACCGTCAAGGTGCAGCGTTGCAATCTTAATGGCCTCCATTTCTGCAACCTTGTTCAACTGGAAGTAGATGTCAAGTTTCTATACCCATGATTTGGTAGTGCACTTGGATGACCCATCAAATTTGGGTAAAAATAATTTTCCCATAGTGTGGTGTCGATCATGATTCTGAATGAATCCACCACCTCTATTGTAATGCCTTGGTCTTCTATTGTCCTTGATTTGAAAAAACTCTTGAAAAATGAAGTGGTCCTTGAATCTCTGAGTTTGAGACTCATACTCCATAAAACAGTCTTCAAGGGATTATTTCTCTTGAAACCCTTCATTTCCCACAACCAAAAATGTAGGCATGGTAGAGCATTGGGCAACTTGTGGTTGATGCATTGGTTGACCATTCCAGTGATGAGACATGTTAGAGCCTTCACCATGATGAAATCGTTTAGGGGATTCCTTGAATCTATCCATTCCCATATCCTTGATATCTCTTGCAATGTTTTGCATGGCTCTAAGAAGGATCTTAGGGAACTCCTTCTCTTCATATTATCCTCCAAATAAAGGGGTTTTACCCTTGTCTTCTTTGTCATTTGCATAATAAAATTTCTGATGTCTTCTCCTTTGATACCTCCTCTCTCTATTAGTAAGAGGCTCTCCTTATTCAGATGGCATATTGGCTTTTCAAGATGTATAGATTGTGCTAAGATTATGAACTGATACCAATATAATATTCCCAAATGGGAAAAGCAGGAATATAGTGCAAAATGCTAGAATAATAGTGTAAATCATCATTTGAAAGAAAGAGGAAAATATGGATACCTTTCATATGTTATAATAGTAGCAAAATATACATAAGAAATGGGCCATAAGATGCAAAACAAGAAAGTACAAGTCTCCAATGGACAAAATCCTCAAGATGAGGTGCTGCAACTATATATAAAAGCTAGAAGACCCTTACAACATTATTTTATTAGCTCTACTACAGAAAATGATTATACATCAGATCTAGGGCTGATATGTGCCTCAAAAGATAGATTTTTTTCAGATCTGAGCACTATATAACCTCCTTTGAAGAACCCCTTAAGGGTTTTCAGCAAAACACCATGTACAAGATGTAGATGTAAGCCCCAAGACTACATATCTACTACAAAATACAGATACGGAAAGTGTGGCTGATCTGATATGATCAATAGAATAGCCTCCTCCAATAGATCCTCTAAGTGAAAGGCAGATCCCCTTCACTAGAAAATCAGCTCTCCAATTGGTGTGCCAAACCACCGTGAAACTCCTCCTACAGAAATAACGCAGATATGGAAGTAAACTGCACTGTAAGGATGAATAACCAGTTGGCCTGATGCCAATATCTGAAAATAAGTAGAAATCCCTTCAATACTATCCTCACAATGGAAAGGAAGCCTCCTCCACTGAAAATGAGCAATGAAACGACCTAGATCTAGAGATCCAGTCTCCACTTGTTGCAACCTGCAAAAGAACCAAACCCTCAACAAGATCTGCATTGTAAGTGAAATATGAAGCTTGGCCTTAAGCCTAATAGTGGAAAATGTAGTACAAGACTTCTCCAAGAGCTCCTCAATGGAAGAAGTGGGATTCTCTATCAGGAACACCCTGTGCTAAACAACACTTTATCTCAGCTAAACAGAAAGAGAAAGATATATGTCTAAACAGACCATATATTCAGAAATATAATAAACCCAAACATATTAAATATGGTTGGCATCCTCTTCCTTAAATAAGATATGGGCTTGCAAACCCTAAGCTCCATCCAACAAAAGCACTACATTCACACAAAGCATTTCCATCTAAAACTACACTGTCCCTCATTCATGACCACTCCTCCATGACAACGTTGTTGATTTGGTCAAGGTTGACCAAGTCAAAGTGATCCAGCCCCTTTTCACACCAAGGGTGCTTAATTAAGCTACCAAGATCTATATCTTTCACATTTGGCATTGATTTATTCATTATTAAGGAGAATTATGGACCTCCTTTGCCGTCTTATTCTTTAAACAAAGCAATAAAACAAAATTGAATATTCCAATTAGCTCATGGCTAATTAGGAATATTACAGTGTAAGTCTTTCTCGATTCTTCGTGTCTTTGGCTTGTTGGATGATCACTTGCATTTTCGCTTAACTCTCCATTTCGTCACTTCGAGCATAGATCACATTGCTCGTTTGGATCATTTTGAAAGCCTTTTGTTTGCTTGGAAGAGTGCATTCTTGTTTTGAGTGTGTGTTATGTTTGTATTGCATTTGAGTTTCTAATTTTAGATCTCTACATTTGTAGTGCTCAAAACTAGTGTTTGCTTTGCTTTTTGATGCAATAGTGCATTGTGTGCTTCATTCATCTAAAAAACAAAAAATTGCATTCTTTCGTTTGGATTGAAAATGAAAAGTTATTTTGCATAACTAGCTCTTAGTGAACTAGGAAAAAGTTTTTCGTTTCTTGTTTGGTTGTATTAGATGTAGTAGTGAAATTCTTCTTGTGTTTCCATTGAATGCTACTTTTTTAAAGATCTCTATCCTTCTCTTAGTTAGCATTCATCGAACGGAAATAATGTTATTTTTCATGTAGTGTGCATTTAAGAATTCGAGATCATATTCGGTAGGGCCTTGAAATTGAAACATTAATTCAATATCAACCTCAAAATCAATTCAATCAATATAAGGAAGCATTGAAACTTAACATATACATTTTAGAGGTCTAGGCTAGTGACGTGTTCCCGCATCGTTAAACCTAGTATTTGTCATTCGCCACTTGGCATTAGACAGTGCTAGCACGGACTTGTGCTCCCCGTACCATCGAGTATATAAAGGGAGACCCTCAAATCTTGCAATCCTTTATCTATAGGAAGCCAATTCTACCGCCCTGTAACCATGATACATCGAACACAACATTCGGGGAGACAACCTGCACATATGTCAAGTCCTTGGTCATTTCTCTTTCATTTGATCACCAAGGTGTATATTGCAGTTCACAGAAACTTGGTACACCCTCTTGCTTAGATTTCATGAGTAGTCATTTTGGTCTTTTTGAGACTCTCTAAAAGTGAAAATATCCTCAAGCACTTTTCCTTTAGAGCTCGTTAAAACTGAAAGTGGCTAGAGTCACCTTCTATCCTTTTATTGACTTTTAAAATATGAAAAGGCAGAGCTTTGTTTTAATGTCTTAAAAAATTAACTTTCCATTAAATATTCCTGGTTAAACTTACATTCCTTAGTGATTCATTAGGATTGAGGCCAATGGCGATGTTTCTAGGTTTTAGCAACCAAGGAATCCCCCCCAAATGGGAATCCTGGTCCTTTTCCTTCATTTGGGAATGTTGGTTCCCCGTATATGGAAATGTTGTCCCTTCCTGGGTTAACTATTGGTCTACTCGTTTGGTTATTTTCAACCTCGGTGGTTCCGAACATCCAAACATCTTCTAAACCAAGTTCTCCTCCACCTGAACCATGTCAACCCCATGTTGATCCTAAGCTTGACCCCTCACCTTCTTCACCCATTTATTCACCTCGTTTTTCCTCTTCGCCTGGTGAAATTTTCGATTCTAGTACCCAGGTGGCTAAGAAGAAGAAGAAGAAGTCGAAGAAGAAGAAGGAAACTGAGCTAGGGGAAAATCAACAACTATTGCTACCCATGCAGCTAATATCGAGAAACCTCCCACTCTGTCTCGCAGAGTCAAATTCCATTGCAAGCTATGTGAGGGTGACCACCTTCTTCGTGATTTCCCTAGTATTCCCAAGGTGCTGGAAGTGTGGTCTGTTGGTTTGATTCATCCTTCATCATCAACCTCTGGGCATCATGTTGATGATGAGCCTTCAGCTAAAGATAATGAGACTCATAAGAAACAAGGCAAGATCAAATTTCCCTGTAGGTTGTGTGAAGGGAACCATCCCATTCACCTCTATCCTTATATGGATGAAGCCTCTAAAGTATTGGATACCCTTTCAGCTTCTAAGTCCTGTCTTCCTATTGGTTACCGGAGGATTTCTTCGAGTCCTCGGCTAGCTGATCAAGTTATTGATCGAGATTCATCTCCGGTCAATTCCACTCTCTCTGAAAGTCAGTCTTCCGAGTCCATTTCCAAACAATCATTGGTTGTGAAGAAGG
This sequence comes from Pinus albicaulis, assembly GCA_034641835.2. Taxonomy (NCBI): domain Eukaryota; kingdom Viridiplantae; phylum Streptophyta; class Pinopsida; order Pinales; family Pinaceae; genus Pinus; species Pinus albicaulis. The sequence goes on along the minus strand of CM076582.1, from coordinate 1,152,432,481 downwards.
ATGACCTGGTTCCACCTACAGTTCAATGGGTATTTTTCGTCGAGAGTGGGTCTCATCCTGATCAGGTTCTTTTTGTTTCCTCTGATTCCCCGGGATCAGAGTGCAATCCTCCCATTTCCATGATCCAGGAGGATGTTCCTCCGACTCCTGTCACTGCAGTTCCAGAAAGTGATCCTCCTTCTCTCATTCCCAGGGTCCAGGAGGATGGTCTTTCAACTCCCATAACGTAGGGGGGTAATCCTATGATTCCTATGGCACCCCCTCCATGTAGTTTTCTCGCTTCCTTTGGTTGGGGTCGATTCATAGGATACCGTCTTCCTTCTTACGTTCCCTTTGAGATCACTGGACATGCCTGCAATATGGTCGTATCGGGCATAATTATAGATGAAGGTGCCTCGGTTAGTATTCTGTCCTCAATTACCTGGCAAGCTTTGGTTTCTCCACAGCTTGTGCCTGTTACTCAAAATCCGTTTCCTTTTGATAGAGGAACTAGTTAACCGTTAGGGATCCTTCCGAAGTTGCCTATTAATTTGGGGGGAAAAAACGTCTATATAGACTTGATGGTGGTCCAAGGCCCATTGGATTTTAATTTACTCATGGGACACGAATATGCTTATGCCATGGGCACGCTTGTCTCTTCCCTCTTTCATGTGTTCTGTTTTCCACATGAAGGTCGAAATGTGACCATTGACCAGCTTTTATTCTTTGGTCCTATGTGACATTTGGTCTACCATCATCCATTCCTGATCCTTACTTGTCGGTGTCTTCCCCGCCACAGGTTAATTATGTTGCTACTTGCCCCATGCCCGCATTAAGTGATATTTCCATTGTGCATCGTGTATTGGGGGCATTGGGTCCTACTTTCCAAGATGTTGTTCTCCCATTAAATTAGAACCTCTTGGAAGCCATGACTTCTTATTATTCATGATCAGGTCTTTGGAGTAGAGTTCATTGTCTTGTGTCAAGCTCCTTAAAAAATGAAACAAGGTCTTTGGAGCAGAGTTCATTTTCTTGTGAAAATCTACTTAAAAAATGAAACAAGATCTTATGAGGACAGTTCGTTTACTATGTCAACCTCATTTGAAATTGAATTAGATCGTGAGGATAGTAATTTTACTGTGTCAACCTCGTTAAAAAATGAAACATGTTCCCTTTTGAATTTGAGCCTTTGATTAGATCTCATAAAATCCAGTCGAGTCTTTCTCTTGATCTCGTAATTGAACCTTCATTCCATCCACCTGTCAGTAACTAGAAATCTACTCCGGTGAATGCACTGAAGCTTGGGGGGCATGTACCTTGAATTGAGTCACCATACTGGGGGCATGTAAACATTTCAAGCATAGTTTGTTTCCGTTTCAAGCTTGTGTAAAAATGAAACCTGTTTCAAGCATAGTTTATCTTTGTTTCAAGCTTATGTAAAAATGAAACCAACTTCAAGCAGAGTTTCCTGATTTCAAGCTTGTGTAAAAATGAAACCATTATTATTTTACCTCTCATGATTGCCATTTTATCAGCCTGTTTTGTGAGATGAACCTTGGTTTTCTCATTCCATCGTTGCCATTTGCTTGCCCGATCATATGCCTTCACGTGATTGTTTTACCAATTGCTGAGGAATCGCTGCAATGAGTGGTATTGTTAGCCAAACTCTTAACCTTTACTTGTTATTAGCAATTGCACCATCACGGGAACTAGTTTCTACCCTTAATACCACTCGTTCCTCCAAGAGGAGTCCACTTTCAGCTCTTTTCTGACTCTAAAAATGAAAATATTTCTGAGACTCTTGTCGTTTTGAACTCGTTAAATGGCTGCAAAACAATATCTACCTAGTATACGTTTGCCCCTTTTTCAGACTGGGATAGATTATTTACGAAAAAGGAATACCTTAGCCTCTCACAACTAAGAGGTTCTCTCAGACACAATTTTCTGCCATTTTGGATCTGTGATACTACCTACGAAAAGGGACTGCAGGAGTTTTCTTTTCTGCTTCTTTTAAAACTCTCTAAACATGAAAATATGTTGAGTTCTTCCTTTGTCAGACTTGTTAAAAATAAATGACATCGAAAATTGTCACCATGACGTACCCGAGTTCCTCCTTCCTAGGGCTCGTGAAATGTACTAGGATGGATTTTTCTGAAGGAAAAACTTATACGACAAGCATATGATACCCTCTTCAAGCTTGTGTAAAAATAAAGAGGTACTCGCCAGAAATGGTGGGGGAAAATGGAAGTTATTCGTCAGTTGTGTCGGCAGTATGTCATTCTTGAACATGACACTTATCTGTTTCATGTTGGGTTGGGATATCTTCACTCTGTCACTTTGCCTCCATGGATTTGGGAAATATGTTTTCCTCTCATTCGATTACCAATATTGTCAACATGACCTCTGATCCTATTTGAGTCAAATGCTGCCAAATTCCAAAGTCATGTCTCCAATATTTTCAAGAGAAAATCCTTCTGCAGTTTGTACATTCCTGATCCTCTGTTTCAGTCTTGATTCACACTCCTACTACCTTCTCTATTTGATGTCAATGATGTGGGATTCATTATGACCCTCCTTCGATGGATCGCTTCCAGTCGACTTTAGCTCATCATCCAGGAAGTTGATCTAGAGACACCCTTCTGGTACCTTGGAGCTTGCATGCCTCAATGGCAAGTTATTTGCATTCGATGACAAGTCCAAATTGGACTTCGATCGAGTGATTCTGTGGGTGTTTGATGCTAGATCACTATTCACATTACGTGGATTGTACTAGTTGTACCTTGAGAGCCATTGTCATTATTCATGGTTTATCTCATGCCTGATAACATATTTCATCACTAGCTGGTAATTAAGTGACTTTCTTGCATGTTCAACTTCAGCTCACATATTCGCATGCTTGAATTTGTACTTATTCGGGTCGAGATGGAGTGTTGGACCCTGTATTTTGTTTGATAATATGCATGCTACAGGATATTGTGGTTTAGCATGACTATATGCATGACTCTTTTGATTGGATGGCTATGACCATACTTGAGTCTATTTGTTGATCCTTATTGTTGGATGGCTACATCCATACCTTGGATCTCAGTTTTTATGTACTCTATTATGGATGGTTGCTCCCATGCCACATGTTCATGTATCAGAGATATCAATTGTATTTGTACTTGCAGGTCTTCCGAAAGTGGTGTTTGGTTCGAATGTGTTCTTGTAAAGCATTTCACCCCTCCCTCTCTCTCGGACCTCATGCTTTAGGGGGAATATTTTACACAACATTTTGTCACCATCCCACACATTGGAGGACCATTTCTGTGACCTATATGAAGTGTCATGCCTTGCATAAAATATCATTGCATCCCTTGTCATGAGGAGAACGTTTCCTCTGTTGACTTTTCCATGAGAAGACCATAAAAAACACATGCTTTTGGGTTGGCGCTGGTAGACCATTATGGCCTCACCCTGATAAAGGAAGTTAATGCTGGGCCCCACGTCCATTGGTGCTCTATCCAAGTGAGCTGCCGGCGAAGTTTCCATGCTAACTACTTCGTGAGCGATTCAGCTTGGGTTGTTGGACTGCATAACCACGAACACCTTCCTTTGGCCTCTTGTTTCCACCTTTTGGGGGAACCTCCCAAAGGATAAGGCCTTGCTTCCACCATTTTATGGATCCCAACCTCCTCCTCTCCCTCTATAAATAAACCTATCTCACATTGATGTAGCTATTTGAAGAGGAATTGTTGCATATTTTGCTGAAATAATCTGATATAGTTGGTGAGATAGAGTAGAGAGAGAGAACCTTGTAGAGAGAGAGCTTAAGGTTTGCCTCGCCATGACCAAAATCCCTGATGAACGCTCGAGATGCACTTCAACTAGACCCGCTGAAGGAGGTTTCGACGTCAAGGCTCCAGTTGTAATCTCTTTCTTTCTTTTAATATATGCATGAATGATGTTTTGGTTCATGTCTTGTGTTGATGTGGTTTATCTTATGCAATATGTTTAATCTTCCTTGGATGATTAGCTAGTTATGAATGCAAGTATTGTCATGTATGATCCTTTCGTCTTTTGATCTTTGTGCAGGCACCCGGATACCATTGCTGAAGGATCACGAAGTGTCGGGACGAGGATCAAGAGACGTCTGCCGTAGCTACAACAACCGCATTGGATCACAGGTAGGACAACCTATCCCAACTCATTTCATTCGTTAACTAGGAACCAATACATTATCATGTCCTCTTGCTGCTAGACCCACCCTAGGGCTAGAGGGATCGCCTCTGTCCACACAGGGGATTTACCTACACAACACTCTCCAAGGCCACTCAAAATTTCAAACTTAGAAGTTGATTAATGAGTGAAATCCAACCTCATTAAGTGGACCGAGAAATCTCTCCTCCAGAGAGTCAAGTGCAAGGGTTAGTTAAAGTAGAAAAGAGAGATACCCCCTCTCCTATTTGTCGGATCTCGACCAAATATCGTTCTTCCCGGATGCCGATATGAACTGGTTACCATAGTTGTTATTCCTAGGTATGAAATAGGTGACTGCAGGGAGGAACACCTATGGTACTTGAGACAGTTGTTACATCACTCTCATTAGTACTTTTGGAGGGTGCCCTTGCAAAGCTTGGGTACTTGCATCGGAAAAGGATTTTGTTTGGAGATCAGTGTAACTATTTCTGTTACCTACGCTAGTAGGCCTAGGGTGTAATTACCCTAGACAATTTTCAGAAGGTCCTTATCTTCGCTTTCTTGTATTTTGGTGTCCGTTCCTAATAACCTGAAGTGTAAATACCTAAGAGCTTCTTGATTTCTAAATCTTAGGGAAATTTTTGTAGAGAGTTCTCTTTGCTCCTAGATTACCATAGTTTTGTAATTTTTTTCAGTCTATATAAATTCTCATGATAATTAAAAGTGGTTGACCGATCGGTTGGTAGATCGAGGAGGCTTCATGGGATTTCTTCTACAAGCTCCAAGCCTTCTTCTAGAAGGAGCAAGGTAAATTATGCTGGTGATTTCCAATTGGTAGTAGCAAACGCATCAGATAGTGATCCTCCCCTTGGGGCTATTATTTTGGAGGGTAGTACTAGTTCTAGTCGTGATTTAGAGAGGAGTACTCCACTACTTTGTTGGGTCCTATTTCCCGCAGAAGAAGTTTAAGATGAAAATCATAAACCTCCACTTACTCCTTCCTCTCCTCTTCCTGCTAGTTTTCCATACGTTTTATTATATGTTGGGCCTCCATCTCATAGTCCGACTAGCCCTCATATTTCTCCTTATTTTCTTTCGATGGGCACAGATGGGAACACAACTTTGGCTATGAGTACTTTGAGCGTGCATACTCCTCTTTCATCAGAAGGAGGAGGTACCATTTCTATTTTGATCATCACTCCTAGTATTGCAATTTTTGGCTCTACCTCCATTCCATCTACGAGTGGGGGCACCCAAGATTTTTCTTCCCATACTGATCCCTTTTCATTTGGGAAGACTTATAGTGAAATTAGTTCAGTTTATTTCACTGTTGTATCTGTTGTATCCATGCCCATGTCTTCTATGGCTAGTGGGTCAGCTTATTTTTAGGGTTTCCCTTCGAAAGTGGTCATATTCCTCATTCGAATCCTTCCTTAGGTTATTTTCCTTTCTCCGTGCAAGGTCAAAGTTTTAATCCTTTTCTATGAGGTCAAAGCTATAATGATTTTCAAGGCTCGAACCATGCTTTTAGTGGGTTAGGGACTGGGAATCACTTCATGTATGGTAAACACGAGATTTCTCTGTTCTCCTTCGTAGGTGCTTCTCAGGGTTTCTCTGATTTTTGCAATGCATGTAACCCTTACCAAGGAGTGTCATATTCATTTAATATTTCGATTTGGGTGGAAATTCATGTTTATGGTAACCCTGCGATGGGAGGAGGTCCTACTCCAAGTTTCTCTGAGCCACAAGGTTTTTCTTATGGTCCATCTTCTTCTAAGAAAAATCCATGACAACTTGGTGCCTCAACAAATCCAAGTTATTATTTTTAGAATGTTGGGAATCCTTCCCCTGGAGGATGGAGTTCTCAGGGTCCTCCATGCTTAGCGTCACTAGAAACCCTAAATTTTCTGGCTCTATCAAAATTGACTAATGATCCTATCTGATACAACCTGGGTTAGCCTCTGGTCCCTACTAAACTTCCATTAGATATTCTAAAATTTGAAGGGAAGATTGTGGAGGATCCAATTGACCATGTTACCACTTTCCATTTATGGTTCTCATCGAACTCCCTTATTGATGATTCGATTAGGTTGAGGTTATTTTAGAGCACCCTAATTGGAAATACTTCTAAATGGTACATTTAGCTTACTTGGGGCACTTTTGCTTCGTTTGGAAAGTTGGCTACCATGTTTTTGAATCATTTTCAGTTGCTCGTTTGTTATGATGCTGGGATTAAACTCATGGCCAATTTTCAGCAAGATAAGGCAACACACATTTCTGACCATATTCAGAAATGGAGGAGAAGGAAGAGGCTCATTAAAGTCTATATTCCAAATTAATTCCTTCTCAAATGGTTCCTCAAATCCTTACAGCCATAAATCCCAAAGGATATATCCCTTTCTGGGGTATTCATTAAGGAGCAAGCTATATTCAAATCCCAGCAGTTGGAATTAATCTATTCTCAGTCTGGGATTCTTAATAAGATCTTTCTTGATGCTACTCATTCCAAGACATATTTAGCCAAACCAAATCCTAGTGCCCATGTTGTCAGTCTTGTTGGTTCGATCGATAGTAGCACGAATAACCTTTTGAATCAATTGTAGCATTTGTCTTTACAATATTCTCCTTCTATTCAGGCTACACCATCAGTGTCTACTCCTTCCCAGCCCTTAACGATTAATGTTGTTCAATATTCTAACCCCAAAGTAAATCAAAAATCCAATGGGAAGAGGAAGGGATGGAATAACAAGAAAAAATATAAGGATGGGAAGGGTAATGCAAATAGATCCAATGATAATGTTGGAGAGGGAAAGAGAGAGTTGAACAAGAAAGTTAAGTTCCCTTGCAAGTTCTACACTAGAGACCATCTCAGTCATCTTTTCCCTTGAGATTTAGGATGCTCATTGCTTGTTAGCTCAGCAGGGTTCCTCCAGTTCCTAGGTTGTCCTCACCAACCCTTTTCCCCAAGGGCAGCAAATGCTTGTTGGCGCAAATGAAAATAATAGAGCTCCCACAAGGGGCAACCAGGAGGGGAGGAATTCTTCAAGTGTATATATCGGGAGTGATTACATTGATGTCCCTATGAGATCACGTGATTATGGTGAATCTAAATCTTCAAACGCAAAGGCCACTCTTGATACTTCTGAGCCACTCCATATTGAGAGGCCCGTAGTTGAGCCTATACCTCACATGTCGAAAGGTTCGTTTAAATTTTTGACAATCAAACCTAATGCCAAGGCAACCCATAACTACTCCATTGTAGAACAGTTGGCTGAGAGTCCTTGTGCTATGTCTGCGTTGGAGGTACTCTAGTCATGCCCAACATAAAGGAGTGTGATGCTCACCGTGATTGGGGAAATAGATACAAAGAACTATCTTATGATCAGATTCAAAATGTCAAATATTAAGAAGAGGCTCCCTCATCGTATGGATTTTCATCTCAAATCTAGGTATCGAAAAATCAATATTTTTCGAACAGTAGTCGATGAAGGCGCTTCCACATGTGTCATGTCTATCTCATGTTGGAAAGCTATTGGATCTCCTCAAGGTGTTCCTTCACCTACTCTCCTAACTGCATTTGATGGTCATTCTCACAGGCCACATGGCATTTTTATGGCTTTTCCCATCTCTGTTGCGGGCAAAGTTGTCAATATCGAAGTAGAGATAGTTGATGCCAATTTGGACTACAACCTTCTATTGGGGCAAAATTAGATTTATGAGATGGATGTCATTGCTTAATCATTATTTAGCATCTTATGTTTTCCCCATGAAGGGAGGATTTCTACTGTTGACCAAATGGACTATTCTCCGATAGATCCTAATGCATATTCTGACTCTACTATTCCCTTGGTTAATGATTCCAAGCAACCTATGGAGAATCTAGGAGTCGGTATGTATAGCTCGTTGATGGGTACCTTTGATCTTCTGCATCCTTATGTTCATATTAGTGCTATTTCATCCTCCAGGGCTCCTAGTTGAAGAGAGTTGTTTCTAACTCATTATTTTTCAGACCCTTGTACCTTACCTTCTCCTACCACCACATTAGAAGAAGGTCAAGTGGGTGGAATGACATACCCTATATCTATAGCATAAATTTCTTATCAATCTATTATTGACTCTACAGATTCTAATCCAGTTTCTCTTTCATCGAAGGATTTGGATATATATGTGGCCCCGGCTTGGACACTTAACTCATATTGTTCTTTGGACTTCCTTGATACTGTTCTACCATCTGAGGAGGAAATCCTAGAGGCAATTACTGGTGTGGAAAGACCGTGGAATTATTTGCATCATCGGTCATATTTTCTACCTGTTTTGTGTGAGATCGAGTCAAGATTGTCTAGACCTATGTCTACTGGTCCTATTCACCCCATCCTTAACCCTTTGGCTCCAACACAAAACTTTTCCAAAGGTAATATGGTTTTTATTTGGGAAACGATTCCGGTGAACATTTCCAGGAATCCCAATGTTATAGAGAATGTTTTCATCGGAGATGAGTGTTCCCATGAAGACCTATATTGATCTCTTTAAATATTTTTGTGATATGTTCACTCGGCCTTCTGAGGAAATTCCTGGAATTGATCCATCTATTGTTTAGCATGAGATCAAGAATTAGAAGAATGCTAAGCCTATATGATAGAAGCTTCGATCAGTCAATCCTAGGAAAGTGGAAACTATCAAGGCTGAGGGTGAGAAGTTGCTTAAGGAGGGTTTCATATACCTGATTCCTTTGACTGAATGGGTTTCAAATCCAATGTCTATGGACGAGAAACAAGGAACGATCTGCGCTTGCATTGACTTTAGAGATCTGAATAAGGCATGTTCGAAAGATAATTACCCCACACCACTTATTGATCAGATTATTGATGAGTGTGAGGGGAATGAGATTTTCTCCTTCATGGACGGTTTCTCGGGATATAATCAGATTACCATCTATCCTGAAGATCAACATAAGACTACTTTATTTTCCCCTAGGGTACGTTTGCATACAAGAAGATGCTTTTTTGTCTAAAAAATGCTGGAGTTACTTTCCAGTGGGCCATGTCTTATGCTTTCCACGATATCAAGCATATCATAGAAGCTTATTTGGATGATCTTGCTACTCATTCTTGAAGGATAATTGATCATCCTTCTCATATTCAACAAATTTTTGAAAGATGTCGGCCTTATAAAATCCAGTTAAATCTGAATAATTGTGTTTTCGACATCACATCTAGTTGGTTGTTGGGATTCATTGTGCCTACTGAGGGGATTCGTGTAGATCCCTTCAAGGTTGAGGAAATACTTCAGTTTCCTCCCCCTTCTTCTATTTTTCAACTTCAAAGTCTTCAAGGAAAAGCATATTTATTGAGGAGATTCATAGTTAACTATGACGAGGTTACAAAAGGGTTTAGGAGCTTGTTGAAGAAAGGAATTTTGTTCCTGTGGGGCAAATTCACTCAACACTCATTTGATGCTTTGAAAAAGGTATTTACCTCTTCTATTTTATTGAGTCCACCTGATTATAGTAGAGACTTCCTTTTGTATCTTTCCGCGATAAAATCTACTATAGGTATGGTTCTGGTTCAAGAGGATTATGCTCTTTATGAGCATGTTATTTATTATCTAAGCCGAGCCTTGGTAGGTCCTGAATTGAAATATTCTCCCATCAAGAATTTAGCTTTGGCAGCCGTCCATGTTGTCCAATAACTTTGGCATTACATTCTACTTCGCCAAAATTATGTTTTAGCAGTTATCAATCCATTTCAATTTGTTCTCAGTAGGCGAGTGATTGGGGGAAAATACAATAGATGGATTTTCATTTTACAATAATTCGATCTCGAGTTACTATCTACCAAGTCCAAGAAATCATTAGCATTTGTAGAGTTGATCTCTGAGTTGCCTTTTGGAGAAGATATTATTTATGAGGAGGCATTCCCTAATGAACATATTTTCCTCATTTCTTCACAAGATCCTTGGTATGGAGATGTTATTGTCTATCTCCATACTTCGAAGTTTACCCTCGCTTTTTTGAAGAATGAGCATAGAAAATTGCGTCACCTGGTGAAAATATATCTTATCATTGATGACACTTTGTATCGTCGCGGGGTTGATTCAATACTTAGACGTTGCTTAAATTTAGAAGAAGCTAAGGTTGTGCTGAATGATTCCCACAGTGTAGCTTGTGGTGGTCATTTATCTGGGCTTTCTACAACTCAAAATATTTTTTGTGCCAGCTATTTTTGGCCCTCGATTTTTAAAGATTGTGTTGATGCTGTCAAAAAATGTCATCCTTTCCAAGTTTATATTCGAAAGATTTTCGCTCATCCAGCTCTACTCTTTCCTATTATCATTGTCTGTCCGTTCACTAAGTGGGGAATTGATTTTAATACTTGTAAACTGCCTTCAGTGAAGGGTCATAAGTACATTATCGTAGTAGTGGACTACTTCACGAAGTAGGCTGAGGCTATGCCTACTTTCTTGAACGATGGTGAAACAACAACCATGTTTCCGTTCAATCAAGTCATTTCTCGCTTTGGTATTCCCAAAGAGATTTTCACTAACCATGTTAGTCATTTTCAAAACTCCATGATGGCTGAATTGGATCTTAGATTAGGTTTCTGACAGGAGCATTCATATCCTTATTATCCTCAGGCCAATGGGCAGGTGGAGGCCCTGAATAAATCCTTCAAGGTTATCCTACAAAGGACAATCAATAAATCTAGATCCAATTGGAATTTCATGTTGTATCCTGCACTTTGGACTTACCAAATGTCAGTTAAGACTGCAACTGATTTCACTCCTTTCCAACTATTTTACGGATTAGAATCAATCTTCCCTATTGTGTGTGATATTCCTTCCCTTAAGCTAGTTGTTGAGCTTCTTCCCCACACTTCAAGTCTCTAAGAAAGCCTTGTTTATCTGGAATGTCTTGATGAGCAGCGTCGAGATGCAACCATTGTTAATGAGGCTCATAAGAAAAGAGTGAAGGTTCAATATGATAAGACCATACAACCTAGGGTTTTCTCTGACAGTGACCTCATTTTGGTGTATGATCAGGACAAGGATGCCTTGGGGGTAGGGAAATTTAAATCAATTTGGTATGGTCCTTTCATTGTAAAAATATTCCTAAAAAGGGAGGTTTTGATTTGGTTGAATTTGACAGAAACGAGCTGGAGGAGCCCAGAAATGGGCTCTATCTTAAGAAGTATTATGCCTAGGCTTCTGCCTAGCATTTGCTTTGGTTTATACATATCGTATTTTATGCATATTTTTCTATCGATTTTTTCTCTCGACGTTGATATTTTTGATTTTCCTTGGTAGGTATATATGGATGATTTAGTTCATTTCGCTTTACTAATGAATGTTATCGACACACCTTAATCTTGCTTCTATGCCTTGGGTGAATTTACGTCCATCCAAATGCCTGTTAGTCCTGGCGCTTTGCACTGTCCCGCTTTAAATAATGTAGTAGCATATACCTGTAAGCCAATCTACTATTTGAAAATATCTCTAGGTGTTGGTTCATTAATGTTATACTTGGACCTCACAAATAATGGTTTCTCACTTGAAAACAACTATTGTGTCAAAGATCAATATATTTTTGGCGTGAACGACGTAATCTACGCGCGATGGCGACGCATCGTATTAGGGGTTTTCACAGGGAGCCTCACCGATCGACGCTGCCTCGCCTCTCCAGCGTCGCCCGCCTTCACTTCATGGCTCGAATGTCAGGATTTGGCAAGTCCGAACCCTTCGTGCAGGGATGACCAGAGCAGAAACTTCGTAGACATCTGGGTGTCTAAATACCCTGCAGGTGATCCAGACGGCTTTGAAGCCGTCGCCTTTGTTGCTGATTACAGAACCAAATACTTCTCAGAGCTCATCTCAGCTGCAAGGCACCCATGGCTCTGCCTCTCGTATTTGCCAAATCGGCAGGCTGAAGTTCCAAAGATGGCTTTTCTCCCTGATCGGGCTGCCGACTTGAATCTGCAGGCTTGCATGCCTGGGCATAGGGCAACCCTGAGCACAGAGGTTGCCGCCGTCTGGATGTTTGCTCCCCTGGCAAAAGCTTCAATCTGCTTTTCTGGCGATGCTTCCGAAGCTGTTCACATTGCTTTTAGGAACACTCCTGAAGCCCCCATAGACCCTTTCTCCGGCACATGCAAATCGAGGATATGCATCCTGTTACCGCCCGATAGCTCTGCAGTGGTGGCAAGGTTGCCAGTTTTCGCCGACGGTTATGGTGATCCCCGTCCAGCCTCAACCATCGCTCGAAGCCTGGAGAGCTTGGACAGGGATCTGTCCTCTGTATCTTGGACGCAGATTGTCTCTCCGACCCAGCCAGATCTGCCAGAACTGCCGGAAGATGTACCTTCTTTTCAGATCCAAGTCTCACTATCGGGTAAAACAACAATGCTTTGGGTGCGTGCAACAGATCTGGTGCAGGAACTTCTACAAAAGCTCGAATATAGGCTGGGAATTCCTTCCGTCCTCCTCAGACTGCTATACAAGGGTAAGAAACTTAGTAACCCCCTTCCCCTCTTCCATTATTGCATTCAAAAGGACGCATCTATTGTAGCAACCTTTCGTTTAAGAGGCGGATCCATAGGGCAAGCCTCCTCAGGCCCTACTCGTTCTTTTAAAGACGCAGTCCGCAGAAATGCCGCCCATCCACAGAACTCTGCGGAAGCAGCTCAGCCCTCAATGGGTCCTAAGCCGTTCTTGGTAGACAAATCAGAAGATCTTCCCACTATTAGTTTCTCTCTTCCTGACGTTGACGCAAGTTGCCAGTTTTTTGCAGAATCTGCAATCATATGCCGATTTAATGGGCTATGGCCGCGCACTGCAGATCTTTACCATTGGATCCATACCAATTGGACCAAAAGAAGCAAGATCTTCTTATGTTCAAAAGGCTTCTTCATCGTGGTTTTTGAATTAAATGAAGACTACCAGAAGGCCTTAACTGGAGGCCCTTGGTTCTAAACGCTTGACTTTTCTCTCCGTTTCAGAGGTTCACTTTCCTACAACAAGTGATCACTGAAAGCCCATTTGGGTTGAGCACCAATCTTCCCAAGATATCTCGTGGTACACCTGCCTTAATAGCCATAGAGATGCTTTGAGACTCCCATATCCCAAGAAAGGAAAATGGCCTCCACCACGCATGTGCAGAATACACTGCAAAGTTTACTTTTAAGCATCAACTCTCAAGATTGAGATTTCCACCGGACTCAAAACTTGATTACTTGAAAATGCTTTTCATCATTAATATTTGGTCATAAAACCAGCACCTCCAGACACGGTCTCGTCCTCAGGAAAAAGAATCTAACTGAAACCGAATCTAAAGTTGAACCTACATTCTCCTATAAGAGATAAGATTTCAGTCTGGCTGAGGAGGAAATTGAAGCAGATGAACAAACAGTTGAGATTCCGCGGGACATCCCCTCGGTTAGTCCGGCAATGCCCTCAGCCCAGCCGTCTTCACAGAAACGCTCTCATGAATCTTCGTCTTCAGACTCTGATAAAGATATACCGCCGCCAGAGCAGAATAATCTACAACTTGTCATGGCTCACCCAAACCCCACTGGCTGGGTCAAAGTAAGTAAGAAAAAAGGCAAAAAAAGTCGAGTAGTAGCATCCGCCCACTTTGGGTTGGCCTCTTAGCTCCAAGTTTGTTTTTGCATTCCCGTGTTCTCTTATGCTATTTCTCTGACAGTCTTTCAGGAGAGAGGTGGATAAAACTTTCACCTTCTACTCCCCTGCTTCTCTGATTCGCTTGCATGCAAGCTTGATTGTACTATACTTTTCTCTCCTAATAGAATTAGTCTTATTTAGAAAAAAAAACTATTGTGTCAAAGATCCATATTTATATAATTTATTTCTGAGAGTGTGTTTGTTACAAATATCATTTAACTATGTTACATAAATTCACATTCCACGATCAAAAAATTCATTTTCTAATTAATTAGCTAATCAAGCAATGAATTGGCATATAATTCATTCATCACATTAATATCAAAAAGCATGAATAATCATTGTATATATGAGATAGTCACATCATAACATCGGTGTATATATATCAGAGTTATATGTTTAAAAATATACAAAAATTGGACAATTATGTCCTACAAAATTAGGGATTATGCCCGATCATGTCTATCATAAAAAATATCAAGTCATCCAGTCATCCTAAAAATCTATGCCTGTGGGACCTTCCCTGGATGAGCATCACAGAAGAACACTATGGCAGTAGCCACACGATGGAATAGTCTCACCCAATCACGTGGTACACCAACCACACGTCTCTGAATTGCCTCAAGGGGGTCTTCTACTACAGCCATAGAGACCTGGTGGGTAAGACCCTCCAAGTTCCTTTGTATGGCATGGAGGACTCTCCCAGGATCTTCTGCGACATTCTATGCCTTTCCTCCATAGTGACGGTGCCTAGGTAGACCCTCAGGTCTAACTGGTCTAACATCTATAACATGATCAACAATTTTTTAGGTACTTTGTCCTATCAAAAATATTGTCATCTTATCTTTTTCGAAAAATCCAAAGAATCAAAAAATCATAAATTATTTAAATGTGATCATACCAATCGCTCCCCATGCAACTCTAGGTGATAAGGGCATATTTGGGTCTTCCCTAAAGTCCATACCTACATAGGGGTAATCCTCTATGGCAATCAATTATTCTCCCCACCACATGAAGAACTCTTCAACCCAGGGAGTCCTACGGACCTCACCGCCCGCTAGAATCTTCATCAGATTAGCCCATCATGCTATACGTAGATCCTGTGGGCTGCTGATGGTTGATATCACTTTGGGTCGAAGCCTAGGTAGCCTCTAAAAAATAAATTACACAAGATAGTACCATACCCGAAAATCTTGGTCTTTATTTTCCAGACAAAAGTCAATTGTTTCTTCAAATTGGTGAACAATGTAGTGCACCAATCATATAGCGTAGTTAGGCAATCAATTTCCAAACTCATGGTTGCACGTGAGGCCTGGTGTAATTAATTCAATCCGGCTACTCAGATTGTTGTGAAAAGAATGATTTTCATATGTAATCCTTGTACATCTCTAATTGGGATCTGGGTCCCAAACTTCTAAGTATCTTTTGAGCAGTATAACTGGATGTAGTCATCTACATTCAGTCCTCCTAGTGCCTTGCCCTGAAAATTCACTGGCTCTCCTCTTCAAGAAAGTCCGGTAATGAAAAATATATCTTTGATTTTAATTCTCAAAGGAATTTGATGAATCATGAAGGAATCTTCTTCTGTGTCGCAGTAATTAACAAGCATCTCCTGCCATTTGGTGTTTTTTTTCATATTGGGTATTTTGAAGAATTTTAGAAATATGCATCCTTGGAGCACTTCTAAGGACAATGCATCTTCCATTACCTCATTATCAATTGCAATATGCTCCCTCTCTCTCCAACTGATGGTAATCCTGAGTCAATTTAGTAATTCATCCATTAGATATTTATTTTTAAAAATTACTCTATGCATACGCAGGTTTCATTTTCACACAGTCACGTATATATGTAGCTTGGATATTTTCAACCCACGTATATGTATAGGGTTTATCTAAAAATATAATTCTTACGATGAAATTAACTTAAAAATAATGGAATTTATGAATAAAATCACAAGGAAGAGGTTTAAGAAGGTTACCTGGAAGATTTGAGCTGATTCAGCTTAGAATTGGTTTGGATTCAACTTGGGGGTTTTTTGCTCCAGAGCCATTTTTCCAAATTGACCAATGTACGAATGAAAAATGTGAGCTCAAAGGGTCTATTTATGCCCAAATTTAAAAAATTTCAAAACCCACTTGTATAAAGTTTGTTTTTAATTTTTTGAATTTGTCTAAGAATTTATGACCTTTTGGCTTGTAAGTGTTGGGATACATTGTTTTCAGGACCATTTGAAAATTTCGAGATGATTTTTATCGCTTCAATTCCATAACCATTGACCCGTCATTGCAGGTATTGTGTTCAAAATTGGCATATAGGTAAGGGAAATTGGCTTTTCGTTGCACTTATGCATTCACTTTCCGATTTATAAAATCATGATATGATAGTAGATACATCCTTTACATGGGCTTCCTAGTTAGATCCTCACTAGCATATGTCGCCCATGGTGAAAAATTGAGTAGGTTTGGGAGTCCTCTTTAGTCCTGCCATGAATTGTGTAACGAAGCTTCATTCTTCTTCTTCGCTATCTTTCTGGCTTTATACCCTAGAGGCTCCCTATTGTTGAGTTGTTCTGTTGCATTTCGTATTGACCATTTATATATCTTGGCCATAAGCCAGCTTCAATTGGACTCGTGTATAAGACAAATTTTTGACCATGTCATTCTACAAAGTTAGCCTTGCAATAACTTGGAATCTGCAACTTGACAACCTTTTCCCGTGGACAAAACATTCCTCTGAGTGTCATTTACCAGTTTTTCCACCTTGCATTGAGCATACGATTGTTCCTATCCCAGGAACTAGTGCATTAGTTTTTTGACACTCATTCTATCCACTGTACTATAGCCATTATTTTATTATTTTTCGGGCTTTCCATATGAAAAAGACAAAAAAATCAAATATCCCAAAAAGAGTGGGAATGGGACCTTACTTCCATATTTGATGGTAGCTAAGAGACAGTTGTGTTGCCTTTGAAAAAATCACAAAAAAATAAAGTATTTTATCCATTGGGATGGGCTTTAGTTTGACTTAGGAGAGCCATAACCTCATATTGAGTTAGTACTCCTTCGGTTGGTTATCCCTTCGAATCATATGGAGGGTTTGTTCATGCCTCCTGAATGAAAAGCTTATACAAAGTTATCATATGCTGCCATACTCACATTTGAATTGTCCTTTTGTTAAAGGGAAGTAAACCTGAGTTAGCCTTTCTGCGGTGTCCCTTGAATCATTTTTCAGTCGGCCATCCCCGGTCTGTTAGAGTCTTGTTCTATCACATCAGCTATTCACTCTGTTGCTCATGCTGGTTTGAGAAGGTCTCCATTTAATTCTTGTAGGCCAGTTTTTCTCTTATCAAAATTGACAAATTTCTCTAAGAGTAAACCTATAGATCCACCCTAGCCCTATTTACATCATTGATTGGTGACCTTGTGCTAGGCATTTGATCAACACCATGGGTCTTTGACTGAGTGGTTTCCCTTCTGTTCGACTTCAACTTTAATTATCACACGTGGGACTTGTGTAGTACCTTGGTTTCCATTTGACCCTATTAGTGGATTCCTTGCCTCTTTGTCAGCCTTCATTATTGGTTGGTTCAGAGGGTTGCTGCTGTGCACTAGCTACATTTTGTCCATGTTGTAAACATGCTTTGGGTTGGTTACTTCATCTTTCTTCGTTTGATTCTTTACAAATTTTTGCCTGCAGGTTACACTCATGTTGGATTGATGTGGGATTCCTAAATTCTTTCCTTCTATCAGATATTTTCCCATCAAATCCAACATATATCTTTGGGAACAAGGTCTAGAGTCCTTTTGTCAGTACCTTAGGGTTTGCAGACATTAGTGGCTAACTCCTTCGCTATCGACAATGCGAATACATCAATGTCTCACGATTGGTATATTCTATCAAGTGTTATACTTCAACTCATTCATTCGCACTTGTTATATTGTACTAGGGTACCTTGTCTCTCATCATCATTATCAGTGAGTTGTCTCGCGTTTCTTAATGGTATACATCAATGACCAGTAATAAAACGATTTCTCACATGGTCGAATTCAACTCATTTATTCCCATAGTGTAGAATTGTACCATGGTGATGGGTGAAGACCTCAGGTTTGCATCAGCATGCTTTGGTTCACTTTGACAGCTCTAGTTTTCTACCAGTGATACCATCCACCTTACATGTTGCAGTTCATTTCAGTAGCATCCTATAGGTTGGCACCCGAGTTGCATGCAGTACCACTTTTTCCACTACTTATGATTCGATACATGGAGATTCAACTGTGACTTCAGTGATAAGATATCTTTTGTCATAATTGATTAGCCTTATATATGTGATACCTTGACATGAACTTGATACGTACTTTGGGGCAGTGATCAGATGATTCACTATGTACTTTAAAGTTTCTTCTATATGGATATACATATTAAATCTGCTCCATGCTTGTTATGGAGACATGCTTTACTTACACTGAGCATGGGTATGCCCCCCTCAAACATGAGATTTCTTTCTAATTTCTTCCACTGGTTTTTGATAGGCTGAAATTTGGTGAAGTCCTCTCCAATCCTCGCAATATTATTTCTTATGCACATAATAAATTTCGGCCATCATGTACCCCGTCTGACCTCATTTATTAGGGGGCATATGTTATAGCATCATTTATCACCTTTATATACTGATGATCTATGTATTGGCCTTGGGCATCCCTTTCCATTCAGACTTGGTCCTTTACTTAAAAAACAATATTTTGAATTCCATACGTGACTCTACCCTCTCAAAAACACATACAATCGCGGGTCCACTCATATATGATCCACGTATATAATTTAAAATATTAAAAAAAAATATAAAACTCCCAATTATTTTAGCAGGGTTTACGGCTTACTTCGAAAGCCCACCTACAGGAGCCCATGGCCAAAATGTTTCCCAAGTGATAAAACTATTTTGAGGAAGTATAAATACACCTCATGGGAAGGCCTAAAGGGAGGAGAGAGATATGTATTGATACTATAGCCTATTAGTCCCTGATCAAGTCTAATTATCCTTGTGCCTCCTGCACTTCCCAGGTTCAGGAAACCCTTGTTTCCTTCTTTGACATGTTCACCTCCTTTATCTGACATCCTTCTGCACCTTTATGGAAGAATATTGTTGAGGCTTGGGCTGGACAGATTCGAAGGAAGGTTTTTCTTAGAGTCATCACTGAATTCAGGTGGTATTCCTCCACATCTTTTACATACATTAATAAAGAAGCTATGTCCCATTCCTAATATCATTATCTTTAATGCTTTGTATACATGTTAATGATCTTGTAATAATTTATTTCATGTTATTTTATATAAGCTTATATTATCTAACGTCTGAAATATAGGATCTATATGTTGTTACAACTACTCTATGTGATTTTCTTGAATGAGTTGCAGGTTTTTAAGCACGTGGAGAAGCAGAGGGTTTGAACCCTGTGGGAACAACCTCAAACGTAGGACATATGGGTAAGGTCCTCTCTCCCTAGTTTTCTATTTTAAGCATTAGGACCATTAGTTTGATTTCTTCTTGTTGTTGTATCCATTCCGCTTTGTTGGGGTACTCAACCCAGACCCTAGGGAAGTTTCTCCCGTAACAAAGAGGTCAAGGAATCTTAGAGGAATGAACCAGAACCATCACCTAATAAGGGCAGAAGAATTTTGACAAAGAGGTAATTTTTTGATGTCCTTTTGCGTTGATATTTCAAGGTTGGTGTAGTTTTGGTCGTGGAAGTTATATAGTATAGGATTGTTGTGATAAGTTTCCTTATTGAGCCCTAAGTTAAGCCTATTGTGAAGGAATACAAGGTTGTTAGTGGAAAGGTGTCTAAGAGCTCTCTATGGAAGCATGATGGACTATCGAGGATTGAGAGAATATCACTGTTTAGAGGGAGCCACTAGCTTCATATCTTGGAAAGGGAGGATCATGAGAGGATTGGAGGATAATGGGGTGGGAGATTTTATAAAAAATGCAATTTCATCGCCATACGATCCCCACCAGTTGGCCCAACATATTAAGAATGATATTAAGTCTAGGAGGATTATTATAGAAGGGGTCAGAGATTATATAGTTCCTCATATCCATGAGAAGGAGGCCACATATGAGATGTTTCAAGCAATATTACAATTATATCAAAGTACTAGTGATACCAGGAAGCTTTCTCTTAACGAGAATCTAAGGAGTGTTCAGATGAGCAAGGATGAGCCCATCATCATGTATTTGTCAAAGTTCACACAGGTACGAGATGAGATAGGTTGTGTGGTCATGACTACAACAGAGCATGAACGTGTGAGTTTTGATTTTCTAGGACTTCACAAGTATTGGTATGGTTTCCAAGATGCAGTAAGTGGCAGAGAAAATTTTCCAAGCTGGGAAAGGCTATGGATTGGTTGTGTTCAAGAAGATATCTAGAGAGGGACCAAACATAGTATATTAATAAAGATAGAGGATGAGGAGAACTTTTATCTGATAAGCATGAGTAGTAAAGCCAAGGGAAAGGAGGGACAAGGAGTGTCCGAGTCCAGTCATAAGGGAAAGAAGAAGGATCTAAGTAATATGTAATATTCCAAAATTTATTGGAATATTAAATTATGTTTTGTCACTTAGATAGGTGAATAAGTGGGTAGGGAGACCCATAAATCTCTTTATAAGAAATAAAACCACTTCTCATGTGAAAGTGGATCATATTTTCAGCTTAGTAAAGCACCCTAAGGTGTGAATAG
The DNA here is from genome assembly GCA_034641835.2 of Pinus albicaulis. NCBI lineage: Eukaryota > Viridiplantae > Streptophyta > Pinopsida > Pinales > Pinaceae > Pinus > Pinus albicaulis. The sequence goes on along the minus strand of CM076582.1, from coordinate 1,152,411,913 downwards.
GGGCTAGAGCACCCTGACTGGGTCAACTTTGACCAAATCAACAACGTTGTCATGGAGGAGTGGACATTTAGGGAGGGACAATGTAGTTTTAGATGGAGACACCTTGCAAGGAAGTAGTGTCATAAATGAATGGGGCTTAGGGTTAGAAAGCTCATTTCTTATATAAGGAAGAGGATGGCAGAAATATTATTGATGTTGATATATGTTTATGTTTTGATATATGGTCTGTTTAGAAATATAGCTTTCTTCAGCTGTTTAGCTAATATTTTCGTGTTGTTTAGCACAGGGTGTTCCTGATAGGGAATCCCACCTCTTTCATTAAGAGGCCTCTTGGAAGAGTTTTCACTATACTTCCACATTCAGGAATTTGGCAAAGCTTCAACCTCATGTACAATGCAGTTTTGTTTAGAGTTGGGTTGTGTTGTAGGGGTGTAGCAGTGGAGGAGATAGATCTCCAATTTCTGAGCTAGTTTCCCATTGGAGGGATCAACCTTTCATCCAGAATCTTGTGAGGGAGTTATTAGGGATTAATTACATATTTTAGAACCAGGCCAAGTAGCAGTCATTAGCTACAACACAGTTTCCCTTAATGACTGTGTTATTTTGGAGAGCAGCTGTAGCAGTTGGTTTATTTCCCTATTTGAAGTGTTTGGGTTTCCTGTGTGGGGATCAACCCTTCATTTAGGATATCTATTGGAGGAGTGTCAGCCATATTGTATATCATATCAGCCATCTCCCATAAGTGATTCAATTGTAGAGATTATTCATCCCTAGGGCCAAATCTGCTATATTTTTTATAGGGTGTATTTCCGGAAACCTTTTCTCGGTTGTCCTGGAAATCTGTTTTGGAGCATGGATCTCTAGTCTTAGCATTTTTCGAGCATTATATCAGAATCAATGCATATTCCTATCTTCTAGCTACTATTATCTCATATACAACGTAGTTTTATACATTACTGTATTTCATGTGTTAACAACATTTCAAATCTAGGTGTATGCTTTCATGGGAGGCTTGTTTTCCCAACTTTAGTGATATTTTCCTCAAGATCTTGTACCTATTTTTCTGTTATACTCATAATGGAATGGATCTACTATTGTTTTATGCTTTGATCTATTTAAATTTCTACATATTTCCAGTTTTATGCACTCTATTCTTGCTTTCCCCATTTGGGAATATTACAGTGGTATTAGAGCATAATCTTGGCTCAGCCTATGAAGACATTGCATCTATGTTATCAAAAGAAGAAAAAGCTTCTCGCAGAAAAGAGAAGGCTTACAGAAGAGACAAAGGCAAGTCTCCACTATTTGGAGAAATGGAGGGAAAGAAGTTTTCAGAACTTCTTCTCCAAACTATGCATGAGCTTAACAGAGGAATCAATGGAATGAGGAGGGAAAGACATGAAGATCACTCAAGAAGATTTACACATGAAGAAAGCTCCAATTCTTCATATTATGGGTGTGATAATTCAGCCACACAATCAGATCTACAATGCTCTACCATGCCTATGTTTATACCAATAGAGATGGAGGAAGGAGATGTACCAAAGGAGGAAAATCTTGGTGACTATATTCAAGAGTATGAATCTCAATCTCAGAGGTTCAAAGATCATCTAAACTTCCAAGGGTTTTGCAAGATCAGGGAGAATAGAAGACCTAGCAATCACAATAGAAGAAAGTGGTGCAAGCGGCATGATTTGGGTATATTATTTCTATCTACTTTTGATGGGTCACCTAAATTTATACCAAGGGCTTGGGTGAAGGAGCTAGACACCTATTTTCAGTAGCACCAAGTTTCAGAAGATGAAGCCCTTAGAGTAGCAGTGCTGCATCTTGAAGGTAAGGCTTATGATTGGTGGTTTTATGAAACTTCTTCCTTGAATCATGTAAATGTATCTACTTATGCAAAGCTCACTAGGAGGTTAGTGAAAATACTTGATGTAAAACATTATGAAACTTCCTTAGTTGAGCTAGCCAAGCCTAAACTAACAAAACCTTTACATGAGTTGGAAAGATCCATAAACCCAACTCCATTCCAGAATTCTATTGAGGGGGTTAAAAACTTTCAGGATACCTTAATAGAGGAAATATCCCTACTTCAGGAAGAGCTCTCTTCTCAAAAAGAAGACATGGGGATCTATTTTTCAAAAGAGGATCAAAACAAAGAGCCTCAAAATGATGTGAGGTACCCTCCATTAATGATGAAGAGAAGGCAAGAGGTAACAACGCTGTCACACCAGGAGCAGATCTAGTACCTCATGAAAAGGAATATGAGGCAATTTATCCAATAAGAGGAATTATTGTACCCTTGCAAGAAGTTCCCAAGAATCTCACATGGGATATCAGGGCACAATCCATGAGAAACATGTGCCATCATTGATAGATTGTGAGATATTGTAGATAAAAGATAGGGAGGATGGTCAACGTCATATGACTAGGATCTCCCACCCCTCTCTATTTCAGAAGGTGATGCACAAAAGAGGAAGGATGATTTGCGCAGTGAGGATAGGGACAAATCAATCCACTCACATATATAGCCTACTCTAGGCCTTGATGTTTCATTACATGGAGGCATTTCACCAGGGAGACCCCTTGATTGGAAGATGAAGAAATAATTCTATCAGCATGGTGTAGCATTGATATGTTTGGCTAAGGAAGGAGCCTTGGTATAAGCTAGTACAATGTAGAGAACCTTTGATTGGTTCAAAGGAGGGGTGAGCAATTTTCTGAGATGGACATTTCCATCTCCCACTCAACTATTTGTGCTAAAAAATGATGATTCAGAAATCTATGATGGCATGAGCATGGTGTCAAAGGGCTACTCCATAGCCTTGGAGAAGCAAATGATACTTCCACACATGAGGAAGATTTCTGAATATGACAAGAGGTTATTGACACTCTTGTATACATTGGCCAAACTATGGAAGTTTTGGATGGGAAATACCTTTCAAGAGGAGGTTGACCTCTATGTAATTCAATCTTGTCTTGGGAAAGATCAGCTGCAAGGGAGGCAAAAAAAGTGGGGTAACAATACTCCAACATGTGACTTTGGCATTGAGCATTTCAAAGAGGAGAGTTATGATGAGACAGGTGCTTCATTTCATATTTCTACAGCGCTGTCATTGTTGGGAAGCATAGATCCATATTGGGAGTCCCAACTATTGGTGGAATATTCCAAGAACCTCTTCACATGGAAGGTTCTTGATGGCCAAGTGATATATGGGAGGTATAGAGTGGTTGATGGAGTCGTTTATTTCCATGATCAGATCTACTTGACTATAGACTCCAAGCTCAAGAAGGAAATTCTACGTGTAGCATATGGGGCACTCTTTTCAGGAAATGTAGACTTCATTGAGTCTTATCACACCATCATGGAGGGATTCTATTGGGATGATCTCAAAGAAGATGTGCACCAACATATTAGGAGATATGTAGCTTGCTTGATGTATGAGGAGGAGAGCAATCACCTTGCAAGGTTGTTCTAATCACTCCCCTTTCTGATGGAGAGATGGGAAGGCTTATCTATGGAACTCTTCACTAACTTGTCTACAACATATGGTAAAGATTATTTTTTGATGCTTATTTATCAACTAACAATATATGTACATTCCTTTACCATACATTTGTAACACATTTCTCCATAATAGAGCAAACCTCTCTTTGGATTTCATGGTCCTTTTGGGACTACATTCAATGATGAGGGTGACCAATTCATGGAGGACTTTGGGAAAAACATGTTTTGTTTGGTTCATATTCAGTTAATACCTAATGTCCTTCACTATTTTCAAGCTTTTGAGAAGCTTATGGTAGCAAGCAAGTGGTTGTATGGCCACTTATTATATTATGTTTTGAGATAGCTAGAGGTAGAACAAAACTAGTCTCACTTGAGGGGATATTGTCACCATCCAACATGTTATATGAAACATAGCCCTTTTTCCTTTTGGAGCCCTTATGGTGATGACATTATATTCAATATATGTGGGATGGATTGGGAAAAAGAGGTTCCAAGAACCAAAATGTGGGATCATGAGATTCCAAGTACCTTTTCGCTTCACAAGGACTATATTATTGAAACCCAAGATCAGTAGCTCCATATTGATCATAAATGGAGAGAGAGAAAACCTGAGTTGAATAACTTGATCTCTCATTTTCAGCCATGAAGCCCCTATACATTGCAGAAAGAGGGGATTGGTGATTATTTCTATGAGCTACCAAGGATGGCTCACTTTAGTTGGATGATAGCATGGAGATTGGATTTTTTCATTGGGATTGAGGCACCCAACACTTACCATCTCTCATGCCTTGAGGTGGCCAATGGAAATCATATAACTCTTTCCATATATATCCCACTTCTTCATGATGAGAGCTATTTGGTATATCTACCAAAAGCTAATCCGTATACTTGGGAGGAGAATATCCATTGGAGGTTTTGTAGTATCCTTGCAGTTGCTTGAGGACAAGCAACATTTTGGAGGGGAGGACTGTAATATTCAAAAATTTATTGGAATATTAAAGTTATGTTTTGTCACTTAGATAGGTGAATAAGTGGGTAGGGAGAAACATAAATCTCTTTATAAGGAATACAAATCACTTCTCATGTGAAAGTGGATCATATTTTTAGCTTAATAAAGCACCCTAAGGTGTGAATAGGGGATGGAGCACCTTGAATCAGTCAACTTTGACCAAATCAATAGTGTTGTCATGGAGGAGTGGACATTTATGGAGGGACAACACATCTTTATGGAGACACCTTGCATGGAAGTAGTGTTATAAATGAATGGGGCTTAGGGTTGGAAAGCTCATTTCTTATATAAGTAAGAGCATGGCAGTGATATTATTGATGTTGATAAATGTTATGTTTTGATATATGGTCTATTTAGACATATAGTTTTCTTCAGTTTTTTAGCTAATATTTCCGTGTCGTTTAGCACAATGTGTTCCTGATTGGGAATCCCACCTCTTTCCTTGAGAGGCCTCTTGGAAAATTTTGCACTATACTTCCACATTCAGGCATTTGGCCAAGCTTTAGCCTCATGTACAACAAAATTTTGTTTAGAGTTGGGTTGTGTTGCAGGAGTGTAGCAATGGAGGAGAGAGATCTCTAATTTCTGAGCTATTTTCCCATTGGAGGGATCATCCTTTCATCTAGAAGCTTGTGAGGAAGTTCTTAGGGCTTAATTACATATTTTAGCACTAGGCCAAGTAGTAGTCATCAACTACAATGCATTTTCCCACAAGGGTTGCGTTATTTTTTAGAGCAGCTACAACAATGGGTTTATTTCCCTATTTGAAGTGTTCGGGTTTCCTGTGTGGGGATCAACCCTTCATTTAGAAGATCTGTTAGAGGAGGGTCAACCATATTGTATATCAGATCAGTCATATCCCATCAGTGATTCAGTTACAGATATTATTCAGCCCTAGGGCCAAATTTGATGTATTTTGTATAGGGTGTATGTCTGGAAACCTTTTCTGGGTTGTCCTGAAAATCTGTTTTGGAGCATGGATCTCTAGTCTTATCATTTTTGGAGCATTATATTAGCAGAAATACATTTTCCTATCTTCCAGCTGCTATTCTCTCATAGACAATGTTGTTTTATGCATTTCTGTATTTCATGTGTTAACAACATTTGATATCTAGGTGTATGCTTTCATGGGAGGCTTGTTTGCCCAACTTGAGTGATCTTTTCCTCAAGATCCTGTACCTATTTTTCTGTTATAATCATAATGGAATGGATCTACTGTTGTCTCATGCTTTTATCTATTTACATTTCTGCATATTTCCATTTTTATGCACTTTATTCCTGCTTTCCCCATTTGGGAATATTACATAATATCAAGTGCTTCCATTATCATGAGTGTTGACACTATGCCATTAATTTTCCTAAGTGGAAGGAGGAGTCCATTAAGAATCATGTAACTGCATTGACAGAGGTAGATATGTTTTATTCCTAGATCGAAAAGGATTTCTCACCTATTTATTTCATGGAAACCTCAACAGATAGTGGTGTACGATATATTTATTCAGGAGCATCCTTCCACATGAGCGGGAACAAGAAGAGTTTCATCCACCTGAACGAGAAGGACATGCAGTTTTAGATTAAGCTAGGAGATGATGGTCAATATGAAACTAGTGGAGTTTTCACTATCAATTTTCTTAGGGAGTCAAGTAAGTCTCTTCATCTCATAGATGTCTTCTATGTCCGAGGATTAAAGCAGAATATTGTTTCAGTAGCAAGGGTTATGACATCATATTTAGTAGAAGTAAGGTTTACCTCTATCACTTAGCTTATGGATGTAAGAAGAAGATAGGTGTGAGGATGAATAATCACTGCAATTTTCGTGTAGAGATGAGCACAACCCTGAGAAGAAAGGCGAAAAGATGTCAGAAGAGAGAAGTTATAGTTGAACAAGATCAGAACAGAGATATCAAGATGGACCCTCAACCAATATCTCAATTTCATTCTAATATAGTTGGCAGTTGGGCTGGCTAGTAGGATAATGAGGAGCATAGCACAGAGCAAGTGGAGGCAACCACACAGTCAAATACTCCTAGTATAAGAAGAGTTTGAGCCAAGTGGACAGAATATTTGTTTAAGGGAGAATGATAAGGTGTACTCTTCTGATGGTGTATCTTGAATTAAATAGTCAATGATTGAATAGTCTCATTCAGGAAATGTGTGCCTTGATCGCTTATCATAATTTTAGGGCACCCAAAAATTGTCAAGATATTTTCAAATATGAAGTGTGTAGCTGTCTCTGTGCTACAATCATTGATCACAGGTTGAGATTTTTTCCGTTTAGTAAAATAGTCTGTAGCAATGATGATATAGTGCACTCCAGTCTTCTTCCTTGGAGGGTTGATCGGCCCTACAAAGTAGATATCACATTTTTCAAAGGCCTGTAGAGTTACTTGGGGCTATAATGGCATTTCATCTCTATGCAAGGGTCTCCCAATCCTCTGACATACAACACAAGTGCGACAATACTCCTTAGAATTGGTGTGCATTGTGGGCCACCATAACCCAGCTCTCATGATATTCTGTGGATTAGGTTTTCCATAGTAATGACATCCTGCAACACCTCCATGGGATTCTACTAGTATACTGCACCTTTCAAATTCTATAAAAGTTACCCAAAACTTCATCAACTCCTAGCTTGTATAATTGGCCTGCGATCAAGGTAAAATATGCTGCACGTGAAACCAAATATTTCTTTGGATTAATGGTATAATTTTCACATGTAATTCCATTGGTTAGAAAATGAATAATATCTGTAAAATGTTCATCAGCTATCCTAATAGAAAATAGTCGCACATCTGATAATACTTCCTCCACATTAGTTCGTTCCTCCCCACATTCAATGCACAATAAATGATCTCGTCCATTGTTCAGTCTTCCTGGTTTCATAATTACTTCAAAGTCATATTCCTGGAATAATAGGAGCCATATACAGATCTTCCTCCCCCCCCCAACACAAGCTTTTTCACTGTAATGTTCCAAAATTTTAGCCTCCAAGCTAAATGGAACATTAGAGTTAGCAGCAGCTGTAGCCAGTAAATAAATGGGTAGAAAAGCCCATAAGTCTCCTAAGGAGGAATAAAACACTCCAAATGTGAAAAGGGACACTCTCTCTAGCTTAATAAGACACCTCCATGTGTGAACAAGGTTAAATTGAAGCTGCTTTGACTAAGTCAACAACGCAGTTTTAGTGGAGGAGGAATCCTAGGAGGGATAACGCAATTTCGGAGGGAGATGTAACTTGGGTTAGAAGTAACCTAAGTGAGTGGGGCCAAGGGAAATAAAACTCACATCTTATATAAGAAATAGGGTGGCAGCATTATTGATCATGTTGTAGATTATTATTCTTGGCTGCTGAGAATTGTTGCTGCTTTGCTGCTTTGCAAAGTTTCAGTGTTGTTTAGCACTGGGTGTTCTCGGGTGGGAATCCCACCTCTTTCCTTTGAGGAGCTCATTGGGAGAGTTTGTATTCATAATTCCACATTATTTTTTTAGGCCAAGCTTCAGCCGTCTTCATCAACACAACTTTGCCGGAGATTGTGTAGTGTTGTTGGGTGCCGCAGTGGAAGGGATTGAAATCCCGGCTTTTGAGCTAGTTTCTCATTGGAGGAAGATTTCCTTCACTTGAGAGATCTGTTTGGAGAGATCCAGAGCTTATTTCAGATATGTGGTATCATAACACACATTTACCATACCCTCCCAGCACTATTTCTTCTAGGGAGTGCGTTATTTTGGAGGCAGTGCTCATTGCATGGTTCAGTGGCTCCGTTGCTGAGTTTCCTTGTGATTGAGAGGTTCATCCTTTCATGGGAGGAAGCCCTTGAGGGATATACATCAGATCAGACATATTTCAGCCTTGTAAACTCATGTGCTTTAGTTTTTCAGTGATAATTCAGTTATTTCCTGAATATCACATTTGTATATAGAGTGTTTGGACAAGAAACCCTTGCCGGTTTCTTTTGTATTCTGTAAAGGGAGCTTAGATATTTGTTCTTTAGCACTATTTATCAATACATGAGTAGATATATTGTTCTCTTATCATTTTATGTGTGAAACCTCTATTATATTGCGCAATCCCTTGAGCAGCTGCTCCAACATTTTGCAGTCTTGGGGTTTTAGCACTTTTTGGTCATCCTAGGTGTGGGAGTTTTGTTTAGCCGACCTAGTTTGATTTGTTTCAGCTCTATTCTTGGATTTAAGTTGAATATTGTCTAATATATGGGATCCAAGAGTCCATTTCACTGTTTTATTGCATTTGTTGCTGGAAATGCTTTTATGATGCATGTTTTATGAGAAATCCTGAAAAAAGAAACATTACAGTGGTATCGGAGCATGATATCTAGCCCAGCCTGTGAGATATAGCTATTAGAAGAAGGAGAGATGGATAGAAGCTAGAAAGCTTCAATATGTAACAGAGGAAAGGAAGACAAGCTTGCAAAGCTTCTTCCAAAATCTATGAAGAGATTTCAAGGAGAGCTGAAGAAAATAAGATTGGAGATGAAATATCCAAAGGAGGTTGATTATAGAGCTGAATCTATATTTTCACATGGTGAGTGTGAGCATGAAGCTACACTCCATGATGCACAATGGAGTAAAATTCCCAGAGCTATCCTGAGATGGATGGGAGGAGGAAGAATGCCGAAGAGAATGACTCTTAATCATTTTTTGCGAGAGTATGAATCTAAAACTGAGAGGTTTAGAGATCATACTGATTTCCAAGAGTTTTGAAAGATCCAGAGGGAGAAGAGCCAGCAGTAGGATGTAGATATATTTCTTCTATCTACTTTTTCCGGATCACCTACATGTTCAGTTGGAGCTTGGGTGAAGGAGCTAAACTCCTATTTGCAGCTGCACCATATTTCCGGAGATGAAGATATTAGAGTTGCAGCACTGCATTTAAGAGTTAAGGCTCATGCATGGTGGATTTTTGAATCTTATTCCTTAAAAAATGCCACTACTTTCTCTTATGCAAGATTCATAAAAACATTGATGGAGAGGTTTGGTGGAAAACTTCCTAAGACACATGAGCAGGGAAAACTGGAGAAAACAAAACCCTTGCATGTGATGGGGGAAACTCCATTTTAGAAAACCATGGAAGGATCTGATGTCTTGCATTACATATTGTTGGAAGAAAATCCTCCAGTTCATATTCTTGAACAAGAGGGCATGGGGATCTCTTTTCCACAAGAGGATCCAATTGTTGAGATGTTTCCTACACACATCGATGACGAAGAGGGAAACAATGCTGTCACATATAGAGCACATCCAGTGCCTCATGCAGAGGAGGTAGGAGCACATGCTCCAACAGGAGGGAATCTTATGATTTTGCAAGAAGTTCCCCAGGATCTCATACATGGAGGTCCAAGCATAGTCAGTGAGCAGCATGATTGTGCAACATTGCAGCTAGAAGGAGGAGGTATGGATGGAGAGAAGCATCAATTGATGAGAAGAACACACCCTTCTCTATTTCAGAGAGCCAATGCAAGGAGGAGGCAGACTGATTTGCGTTGTAGAAGCAGGGGCAAGGTTGCCTAACCATCTATGCAGTCTACTCTTGACATTGATGTCTCACTTCATGGAGGCATTCCACTTGGGAGGCCACCTGATCTAGAGCTGATGGAAGACATCTTGTCTTTGGATTCACCACTCTTGGATTTTGGAGAGGTGAAGAGTTTGGAGGAAGACTTTGGCATGGGGGATGTCAAAGTAGCAGGCAGCAGCATGAGGAGAGCTTCACATGCTAGATCACTAGCGCTGTCTTTGAGGAGGATTGATCCTTATTGGAGGTCTCAGATTTTGGTGGAGTAATCCAAGGATCTTGGTGCATGCATGATTCTTGATGACCCGGATGGAGATTACAGATACATGGTGGATGATGTGGTCATCTATTCCTATGGCAGGATCTTCTAGTCTCAAGGAGAAGCTGCTACATGCCGCACATGAGGAGTTCACTTGGGAGGGCATCCAACATGAAATATATCAGCATATGGAGATATTCATAGCCTGGATGGTGAGGATGTCACAACCACCTTCCTACTCATTGGGAGTAAGGGAGAATTTCTAGTTGAGCCATTTCAGCTCAAGGCCTCAATTACATAATGGAGGAGGTATCATTTAATATTTTGTTTTGTACTTCTTTTCATATTGAGTAGCATGATGTAACAAGAAGAATCATCTCTTCTTGCATATTGTATGATGATGTACTTGCAGCTACTTGTAACATTGATCTTGGCCATCTTTTTGACGGGCTGTGGGGGAAGCCATATGTCTCTTGGTGTGCACCAATGACACCCTATTGTAACTTCATGTTTTCATCTTATGAGATAACTATGGCAGCAAACAAGTGGTTGGAAAAACACTTGTTATTTCTTATTTTGATGTAGGCCAAGGATGCACTACGCTGGTTCCATGGGATGGACCATGATTCACTCTCTGATTGTCACTTGGAAACTTGTTCTCATTTTAACTTGCTTCCATGTGTTGCTGATGTGTATATATTCATGGGGAGCTTTGTTTGGAGAGTGGGATTGAAATTGGAGATGCCCATTGGGAGCATGATTCTCCCCACTTTATATGCAGTACCTTTCAGGAGGAACCATGGGCAAACTATGATTGCCACATCACATTTTTTCTCTTCTTGTGGGAGGAACCACTTGGGGAACTTGAGGAGGCATTTCATGGCTAAACTATTTGTTGGGACATCACACAAGTTTTCCACCACGTTCTTATTCTATGGCTTGTATGAGGGAGAGATGAGGAAGCAACAAAATTTATTGTTGCTGTGGTTGCACTTGGGAGAGTGTGGGAAACATTCATCCCATAATTTTCATGATATTTCTGAAGAGAATAAAGGCACATTCATGGTGCAAGGAGGCTACCCTTCAGCATTGAAGGATCATGAGAGAATTCCATGTCAGAAGAAGATCCTCTCACATAGCAGCATGATGGTGGATGGCTTTGGCATGTGGAATTTCAAAGGGAGAAGTTATGGAGCCTTATTCTTGAGGCCCACAATGCTGTAACATGGGAGTGTGTTCTTATTGATGGAGTGTTCCAAAGAGTATTTGTATCCCTTCTCCTTGCAGATTTTTGAGAGGGAATCCTCATGGGGGAACTTATACATGGACCTCACTTTTAGTCTACTCACTATGTATGGTAGGGAATGCATTTATGTACTTGTTGATTACTCCATTGAGTATTTGTACCTTCCCACCATGTTTGAACAATGCATTGCTCCTCAAAAGAGCAAGAGTATTTTTGGGTTTCATGGTCACTTTAGGGCTAATTTTTATGATGATAGTAGCCCATCTATACATGAATTTGGGCAAGTGTATTGTTATATTATATATGTACAGCTGATATACATTGATGCTTACTTCCCCATGTTGGGAGAACCAACATATACAACTTGTAATTTGTTGTATGACCACTTGCCTTATGACATTCTCAATCAACAGTTGGAGGAACTATGTTGTATCCACTAGAGAGACCATATGTATCATCCAAACTTGCACATAACCTCTAGCCATTTTCTGATTTGGATGCCATGTGGTGATGATGTGCCATTCATCTTGAATGGAATGGATTGGGTTGGCATGACTCATGATTTTGGAGGAAGAGTCCTTGGAGGCTCAATATTCTTCTTGCCTTTGGAGGGAAATCATGTTTCAGCCCAAGATCAGCATGCCCTCTACACTTATCATGAGTGGAGAGGAGGACAGTGTGGGATAGGCCCTCTTGCTTATCATATACACTCATTTAGCCCACCTTCATTTCAGGACCACAAGGTGGAGGAGACTTTTCATGAGTTACCATGTGGGAGGGTGACTTACTTCATTTGTATGATAGCAAGGGTGAGGGAGGCACTCATTCACCATGTTTTTAATCACTCCTACTTGTGGAGGCCATGAGATAGCTAGCAGGTTTCTATTCACACTTTGCACCTTTGATTGATGCAAACACTTTGGTTTTGCACACTTGGGAGGAAGCATTGGATGACAGTATATTTGTAGATTCTCTTGATGCAGTGATGGAGGTCACATGAGGGAGAGGGGAGAAATTTTTTTCTCCTTATGCATTTGCTTGAGGACAAGAAAATATTTTGGAGGGGAGGATTGTAATGTTCCAAAATTTTAGCCTCCAAGCTAAATGGAACATTAGAGTTAGCAGCAGCTGTAGCCAGTAAATAAATTGGTAGAAAAGACCATAAGTCTCCTAAGGAGGAATAAAATACTCCAAATGTGAAAGGGGACACTCTCTCTAGCTTAATAAGACACCTCCATGTGTGAACAAGGTTAAATTGAAGCTATTTTGACTAAGTCAACAACACAGTTTTAGTGGAGGAGGAATCCTAGGAGGGATAACGCAATTTTGGAGGGAGATGTAACTTGGGTTAGAAGTAACCTAAGTGAGTGGGGAAAAGGGAAAGAAAACTCACATATTATATAAGGAAGAGGATGGAAACATTATTGATCATGTTGTAAATTATTATTCTTGGCTCCGAGAATTGTTGTTGCTTTGCTTCTTAGCAAAGTTGCAGAGTTGTTTAGCACTGGGTGTTCCCGGGCGGGAATCCCACCTCTTTCATTTGAGGAGCTCATTGGGAGAGTTTGAATTCATCATTCCACATTAGGTTTTCAGGCCAAGCTTCATCCATCTTCATCAGCACAACTTTTCCGGGGATTGTGTAGTGTTGCTGGGTGTAGCAGTGGAAGGGATTGAAATTAGAGGAAGATTTCCTTCACTTGAGAGATCTGTTTGGAGAGATCCAAATCTTATTTCAGATATGTGGTATCAGACCACACATTTCCCATACCCTCCCAACACTTTTTCTACTAGGGAGTGCAATATTTTGGAGGCAGTGCTCATTGCATGGTTTGGTGGCTCCATTGCTGAGTTTCCCTATGATTGAGAGGTTCATCCTTTCATGGGAGGAAGCCCTTGAGGGATATACATCATATCAGAAATCTTTAAGCCTTGTACACTCATGTGCTTCAGTGTTTCAGTGATAATTCAATGATTTTCCGAATATCACATTTGTATACAGAGTGTTTGGACAAGAAACCCTTGCCGGTTTCTTTTGTATTTTGTAAAGGGAGCTTAGATCTCTGTTCTTCAACACTATTTATCAATACATGAGTAGATCTATTGTTATCTTATAATTTTATGTGTGAACTCTCTCTTAGACTGCGCAGTCCCTTGAGCAGCTGCTCCGACATTTTGCAGTCTTGGGGTTTTAGCACTTTTTGGTCATCCTAGGTGTGGGAGATCTGTTTAGCCCACCTAATTTGATTTGTTTCAGCTCTATTATTGGATTTAAGTTTCATATTGTCTAATATATGGGATCCAAGAGTTAATTTCACTGTTTTATTGCATTTGTTGCTGGAAATGCGTTTCTGATGCATGTTTTATGAGCAATCCTGAAAAAGGAACATTACATTCACTAAGTACCTCAAAGCAGAATAATCAGTGAACATCTTAAAGTGATATCCAATCAAATAGTGACAGAAATTTTTCAATGCATATACCATAGCTAACCCTTCTCGTTCTGTTGTGGAATAATTGAACTTAGCACTTGATAACTTCCAACTTGCAAATGCAATCAGATGATCAATATCTCCAGATCCTGGCTGTGCTAATACAACTCCTAGTGTGATACAAGACACATCAATGTGTACGTGGAATTATTTTTACCAATATGGGAATACCAAGATAGGAACATTTACCATCTTCTCCTTAAGCATGTCCAAACTCTTCTCGAAGTCCTCATTCCAACAGAAAGTTTCATCCTTTTTCAACAGTTTCTCCATCGGTGCAGTAATCAATGCATATGCTCGAATAAAATTCTGATAATAGCATGTATGTCCTAATTTTGAACGCAGATGCTTCACATTTACTGGAGCCTCTAAGTTAATTATAACAAAAATATTGGCGGGATCAACCATCAATCCATGCTGTTAGACAATATGGCCCAAAAAATTACCAAAAGGAACGCAAAACACACATTTCTTCAAATTCAGCGAGATCACATACTTGCGACAAGTATCTAGCATTAAGAGGAGGATGGAAATGTGTTTCTCTACTAACCCGAAGATAGTCCAATCATCAAAATACACTTCTAAAAGCCTATGGATATAGTATTTAAAAGAAGAGACTACAAGTGAAAATATAGCTGGTGTATTCTTCAATTTGAATGGCATCACCGTATATTGGAATAATCCCCACTTTGTCACAAAGGTTGTTTTACTTCAGTCTTTAGGCATCATCCTTATTTAATGATACCCTAAGAATCCATCAGTTAATGAGTAGGCCTCTTGTCCTCTGACATTGTACATGGCCTCATCCGAGAATGGAGTTGGAAAAGGATCATGTACACAAGCATCATTTAATTTGCGCAGATCAACACATATCCTGATTTCACCTTTAGTCTTCTTTTCTTGGACTACCATAGGGCTTACCCAATCTAACTCTTCCATTGGTTGAATAATCCCTGCAACAACCATATTTTCCATCTCCTCTTTGACCTTTTTCTTATATCATGGATTCAATCTATAAGGGAGTTGTTTCACAAGCCGGGCATCTGGCTTCAAAGTGATTGTCATCACACCAAGGTCCCCAATAATCCCTTTCAACTCTGAAAAATTTTTAGGGAACAATTCCTAATATTCAGTGAGAAACTATGCAACCTTATGCATTGTATCTTCATCCCAATAATCTCCTATTTTGGAAAACTTAGGTTGTTCCTCTATTCCAATATTGATTTTCCTAGTCTTCACAGGTTAATTCACATCTGGTATCTCGAACTCAGGTCCAGCAAATGCGCGTTATCCTTCAGACTCAGGAATATTAATGTTTCTTGGGTCTTCCTCAGTATCTTCCATTTTCACATTCTGACACTTTACTGCATCCTTCATCTGTGCATCCCATGTTGGTAAGGCTCGATATTTTGGTACTTTTGGCATATCAAAGATAACATCTTGAATTTATAGAAGTGCCTCATCGTGGCCTTAGAATCCACTTTCAAAGCTGAAGGTTAATATAAATATTTCTTTCAACACAACCCATTCAACGGTGCCCCATCGCAACTCAACCTCCAAATACTAATTTGTGGGTATCATGTTTAACGTATGAATGAATATATGCACCCATTCCAGCTTAAGCTCTTCTCCCCAAGCTATAGTCCACTTGGCTAAATGAATGCATAGATATTATTTTCCTGTATAGGTTCCTTCCATCTGAGTATTAGGGTTTCCATATCGCAGTTGCATCATATGGTTACATTGTTCCTAGTTAGCCAAATTTTCTTTGTGCACCCTCCACCAGGGTGTTAGGTTTGAGCGTAGAACTAGATCAAGCACATGAAACTGATGTGCCTCTAGAATAACCTTTTCAGTTTCTTATAAAAATAAATTGGCACTACCTATACCATCATTGTAGGGTAATTCATGTACCTGCGAGGATATACAATGCAGAGATCTAGTTACTTGATTACAGTGCAGAATAGAGACTTCATGAAACTGGTTCTGCCAATTCTCCAATTCTTCATCTGAATTAGAAAAACATCAACTATCCTTCTCCAAGATAAGTCTACCATCTGTTGTAGGGTTGATCTAATGCTCATCGCCAGAAGTTAGCTTATATATATGATCGACATAGTCATCAACATATCCTTCTCAGACTCGCTCTATGTATCTTGTTCCTTTTTTACGGTCCAGAGGGATCACAACCTATGTCCCATTATTTTCAAAGACCATACTTCTGCGCTTGAGGTTTATAATAGAATCCGTATCAATAGCCCAATACAAACCCAAAATCTCAGGGTATGGGTCTGTATCATTGACAATTGGAATAAATTCAAAATCAACAAGTGCCTTAACTCCTTCAATGTCAACCACCACCTCAGAAAGTCTACCCATTAGGATAATATTTTGTTGATGTGCCATACGTAGTTGAATTGCGGACCATTAAATATTAGGTTCTCCCATTTTCTTCCATTTCTGCTTTGGTAGTACATTTGCATCAGACCCCAGATCCAAAATGACCTGGTCCATCTCAAACTCACCTATCTCAACAGTCAAGCACATCTCTCGGTCAGTCCTTCTCTTTTTCTTGTAAATTTTATTGACAACCTTTTTCTCCATCTGAGGCTTCTCTTTCTCGGTGAAACTATAAATCAAAGCTTGAAGATTCTCAACTGCGATTTTATTGTTAAAAATATTGATACAGGCATGTAAAATGTTTCATCTCGACATCGGTCCCTTCAACGGTATTTATGCCAGGCTTGATTTTTGCCTCAGATGTCGATGTGAACGGATCCGTGAACTCATTCTTTTCTTCAACGAAGGTTTCCTAGTCCCTTTGAAAGCTAAACCCCTCTTTTTTCTCAGGAGCCTTATAATATTACAAAATTTTCACATGTTTATTTGGAATGCTAGAGTCTTAATAAACTTAATTAATTAAGTAAATTAAAGGGTGGAGGGACCCATAATCCTCAAATATAAATAAATCCACTTTTTTATGTGTGTATGTGGATATTCTAGATCTAGATCTAAATCATGGAGTAGTGGAGAAGCTCCATTAATGACAAATAAATGGAGATCATGTCTCATTTATGAGATAGATCATGGAGGATGAAACTGCCAAATAAGATCATGGATCTTAAATGTAAAATCATGAGGATAATTGAAGAGGTCAACTGAGATCATAGTGCATTCAAATAATATCCATTAGGGGAATTTTGAGGTCTAAAATGGGCCTCCTAAGAAAAATGTACAACAAAAATAAACTTTATGACAACCAATAGGATTCAGGATGATGATGTCAACCATGGGGGATGATTTACCATTTTTTAAATAAAAGGGTAAAAATATTAAAAAATAATAAAATAATAAAACTACTTTTTCAACTCGTATTAACTATTCCTCCGTCATTTTGCTCAAATTTCGAAAGGGAGTACCATTGGATGAGGTTTAATTTCATCGATTGAGTACCTACAAGTGTGAATAATCGAACCCTGCTACATGAAAAATGGGAAATACATAAAAAAACGTGATTACAATCACGTTTTTTTATGTATTTCTCATTTTTCGTGTAGTAGGACCCATCAAAATTATGCAACATGGGTACTCCTTCGATGAGGAATTAAATTCTGCATCCAACGAGTACTCCTGCTCAAAATTTGAGTAAAAAATTTGGAAGATAAGTTGAAAATATGAGTTGAAAAAGTAGTTTTTTCATTTTTTCCTCTAAAATTTGATGATGTCATCAAATCTTATTTGATTTTTTCCACTATTATTTTATAATTTCCTTAGGAGGCCCATTTTAGACCTCAAAATTCCCCTAATTATAAATCACTTATGATTAGGTAATGGAGGAATTGATGCATTTAATGCACACATGATGGAGAGGGTGATCACCCCATGTGAACATAATGGAGGACATCGAGAAACATCGCAGTCAACCATGGAGACTTATGTCCACATGTATAACACAGTTTTGGAGTGGGTCTAGGCTATGGAAGGCTCATGATCTATATAATGAAGGTGAAGGCACAATAGAAGGCAGATTTGGATACCTAGATTATTCTTTCATATGTTTAGATTTGGACTTGTCACGTGACATCTCCATGCACTCTTATGCTATTTAGCTAATTTTGTAGTGTTGTTTAGCACAGGGTGTTCCCGAGTGGGAATCCAACCTTTACCCATAGAGGACTTGTGTGCCTACTCTGGGAAGGTCTTCTATTGAGCTCTATTCCTTATCAGGCATTGGTGCCATCTTGAGGAGGTTATTTCTAGCATTCAGCTAGTAAACCGGTGGAGGATTCATCCTACCACTTTGTTCTTCACATTCAGTCTTCCAGGAGAAGTAGATCTATATACGGCATTCAGGCCATTGGTTTTTACCTCCATGCAACATCAGTCCCTTCAAGGATTGTGTAGTCTAGTCCTGTAGATCTATTGGAGGAAGGAAGTTTCCAGTATTTCAGCTGCAAATCCTGTGAGGGATCATATCCTCACATTAGATATATTGTTTCCATCACTCATGAGATGATTTGACACATCTAGCAGTAGGATATTGAGCCTTCATCTCTTACAGTGTAGTTTTATGAAGTTGTTAATCATCCAACAACTATTTTCAGTGGAGGAGATTGAAGGAGCTAGATCTTGAGCTTTTAGCCCAAGGATCTAGTAAAAGGATCATCCCTTCTTGCATAGATATGATTGTGCATCATTGCAGCCATCATATCATCAGATTATGCAGTAGATCTACATACCCAATAGTATATTGGTGAAGCCCTAAGAGGGTATTTTTCTTAAATTGATAGATCTGAGAAACCCTTTCTGGGCTATCTTGGTTATCCATCATAAAGCCCAGATCTCTTTTTTCAGCATCA
Organism: Pinus albicaulis; assembly: GCA_034641835.2. Taxonomy (NCBI): domain Eukaryota; kingdom Viridiplantae; phylum Streptophyta; class Pinopsida; order Pinales; family Pinaceae; genus Pinus; species Pinus albicaulis. The sequence goes on along the minus strand of CM076582.1, from coordinate 1,152,393,004 downwards.
TCGGAGCTCCCATACTGCCTAGATATGACTTTCTATCTTTCTGGTAGTTGTACTCCCAACAGTTGCAGGAGGGATAATGTTGTTTACTTTCCAGCAGTTCAGTAGTTAAGCAGTCCCTCTTCTAGGATCATTTCAGGGTCATTCTAGGCCATCTCTTTGGCTTCAGTGTCTCATATTTTGAGCATTGTTTTACTTGTTATTCACCTCCCATATAATAAAATGGCTCAGCTTCTTTGTACATTCTGATGGGGATAACGTTGTTTACTTTCCAATAGTTCAGTAGTTAAGCAGTCCCTCTTCTAGGATCATTTCATGGTCATTCTAGGCCATCTCTTTGGCTTCAGTGTCTCATATTTTGAGCATTGTTTTACTTGTTATTCACCTCCCATATAATAAAATGGCTCAGCTTCTCTGTACATTCTGATGTGTATTTAGATTTATTGTTTACTTTGATGTAGTTCATATATTTTATTTTAGTATTACTGCATTCTCCCTTTTGGGATATTACAGTGGTATCAAAGCATGATCTTTGGTTCAGCTTGTGGACACTTCATCTTTTGCATCAAAATAAAAAGCAGATAGATGAGATCTATCATGAATGAGGATTATAGTTTTTCCACTCTTCTCTTTAGATCCATACAAGATCTCTCCAAAGAGGTCAAACAAATGAATAGATAGAGGAAAAAGGAGGATCCAAGAAGAAGAATTGATGAGGAAGGTCCAAGTACTTCCTGTCATCAACAAAGAAAATCAGAGAATCATAGATCTACTATGCCCACTTTATTTGAAGAAGGTGAATGGTGTAGTCATGAATAAAGAAGGAACATGGAACCTGAGACTCATGAGAATCTCAGTATATATCTTGAAGAGTACAAAGCATAGTCTAGAGCGTTCAAGGAGAAACTACCTCTCCAACAATTCTTCAAAATCAAAGAAAAAAGAGGTTCCTATAGCAGCAATAGAAGAAAGAGGCACAATAGATTTTATTTGCCTACATCTTGGTGGATCTTCCTCAAGCACTGTTAAGGCTTGGAGGAAAGAGTTAGATATATTTTTCAGGCTACATCCTGAAGCTGAAGAAGAGGTTGTTCAAATTGCAGCACTTCATTTTCAAGGTGAAGCCAATGATTATTGGTTTGGTCACATGGAGCTTGCAAAGGTGACTAAATATTAAAATTTCTCTCACAAGTTGAGAAATAGTTTTGATGTGAGAAAACCAGATATGTGTCACAAACGGACATTTCCTAAGGGAACAAAGGAGGATGTCATTCTTGTCACTCTGAACAAGGGTTCACTACATTCACCACTAGTTGTAGAAGTACTTGTATCTGGAGAAGAGATACTTGCATATTTGGAAGATAGTCTTGAGCTCTTGACATATAGAGTCCCATGCATGATTTAGGAGATGCATGAGAAAGAGGAGGTGGATTACAATGCTGGTACATTGATAGAAGAGAAACCACCACTCTTACCAGTAGTTGGAGACACCATTATCCCGGTTGAACGAACTCTTGTGGTCTTGCAAGAGGTTCCCACACATCAGTTGATCCAGGGTATGCAAGCAATTTCATCACATATTGTTTCAATAGATCTTATTGAAACTTATGGGAACATGTCATTAGGGCCAATGCATAACCAAGGGTTAGAACAAAATGCTGATTTGAAGCAGCAACATATCACAATGCAGAGGACCCTTGATCTAAACAAGGAGGAGAAGAAGAGCTATCCCAGTTCATCATTGTTGAGATACATTCAACCCTTTGAATTGAAGTGTAGAGTTTCAGAAGATGGGATGAGCATGATCCTATGTGCAATGGCTTGCTATGAGTTCAGAATTGTGCCTTCCTATGAGACAACATATGTATCACCATGTAGATCTACAACACTATCACTTAGTAGTAGTGATGATGAGAGGGCCCCATTATTCTTCGATCATTCTGAAGGTAACTTCACTTGTGTAGCAATGGAGGTAAATATGATCAATGGTATCCATCTTGAGATGAGGAATATTTTCTCCTTTCTAGATGAAACTTTCTCAATGAGCATATCACAGCTCAAAGAGAAACTTCTACCTACAGAAGATCTAGAACCTCACTAGTTTTGGAGGGCCATTGGTGAAAAAATAATCTCATGGGGAGATCTCATTAGAGGTGCACTTCAACATTTCATGGAGTGCAAAGTTCTTCATCAGTTTGATATGGATGGTATTCTACAAAGGGTGGTGTTTCGGGGAATTAACACCCTAGAGGATGGTTGGGATTCAACCTCCACAGAGCAGGGGCGTACTACTTAACAGAGACCCACACGATCAATGATTCTATAATAGGTGGATACCATGTTTATGTAGAACATCATTCATCATCGACATTGGGATGAGTGGGTGAGGATGATAAGCAAGAAGTTGCATGACCACTTTCAGATATGTGACATGGGCCATCAAGAAGCTTGGTTATGCTGGTTGCTCTTGGGTGAGTTTGGTTACTACCCAAAGGCTCCTAACTCTTTGATCCATGTCCTAAAAAGCACTCATGTAATGAGGAAGGAGGCATGGTTACGTTGGCTGCACTTGGGTGAGTATGGTTTCCACCCAATGACTCATATTTCCTTGACTCATGCCTTGTGTATCAATGACAGAATGAAGCAGAAGAAGGAATGTTCATTTTGGTTGAGAGGGCTTGGCCATCACATGACATCTCCGATGTTTATGTGTTTTGTATTGTTTGTAATATGGCATAATACTCTCATGATATGTGATAATGGAGTTTGATTGTATTGGGCTGATATGACATTCCATATTTCATTCAATATGTTGTTGTTTCTCCATGATCCACATGATGATGTGAAGAGGCAGGAAGAGATCATGTTGCTTTGGCTTTTATTGGGGGACTTTGGTCATACATACTCCCCCACTTTTCATGATATTGTTGGAGGATGCCAGCAAGAAGGATTCCTCCAATGGATCTTACTTGGAGAGTATGGACACCACACTTGGTATTTTGATGGTGTGGTGTGGCGGCAGGGAGCATTGTTGCATTGGTTACTATTGGGAGAATATGGTTTGACATCTTTGTCCACCCATATGTCTCTAGTTCTTCTTTGCTACAATGTTGGTATGATGCTTAGATCCAACAAGGCCAACATGGCTAAGAATGGAGGCAGGATGAGCCTCTTTTTACTTCATGTAGCATGGGATGGAGGATTAATTTGTGAGTTGGAGCTTTCCTTTTGTTGGAAAAACCTTATATGTTTATGTATCTCATATATTGTGGAGGATGTTGGAAAACTTATGGTTGTCACTGGGAGCTTCATGATTCATGAGGGACATATAGCTACACAGTTAGAAGTCACTCTAGAAATTCTAGAGAGGCAACTTTGGTGTTGGGCATACATAACTCATTGCCGCAAATGGGGAGACCTTCCTTGTGTAGATTCCATTTGGAGGGGGATAGCTTTCTCTATCATCAACTTTTGCAATTGCTTGAGGAAAAGCAACATCTTTCCAGGGAGGACTGTAATATTCCAAAATTTTCACATGTTTATTTGGAATACTGGAGCCTTAATAAACTTAATTAATTAAGTAAATAAAATGGTGGATGGACCCATAATTCTCAAAGATAAATAAATCCACTTTTTGATGTGTGTATGTGGATATTATAGATCTAGATCTAAATCATGGAGTAGTGAAACAACTCCATTAATGATAAAGAAATGGAGATCATGTCTCATTTATGAGATGGATCATGGAGGATGAAATATTCAAATAAGATCATGGATCTTAAATTTAAAATCATGAGGATCTTTGAAGAGGTCAACTGATATCATAGTGTATTCAAAGAAGGTCATAAAGCACTTATGATTAGTTAGTGGAGGAAATGATGCATTTAATGCACACATGATGGAGAGGGTGATCACCCCATGTGAATATGATGGAGGACATGAGAAACATCGCAGTCAACCATGGATACTTATGTCCACATGTAAAACGCAGTTCTGGAGTGGGCCTAGGCTATGGAAGGCTCATGATCTATATAATGAAGGTGAAGGCACAATAGAAGGCAGATATGGATACTTGGATTATTCTTTGATCTGTTTAGATTTGGACTTTTCAGGTGACATATCCATGCACTCTTATGCTGTTTAGCTAAGTTTGTAGTGCTATTTAGCATAGGGTATTCCCGAGCGGGAATCCCACCCTTACCCATACAGGACTTATGTGCCTACTCTGGGAAGGTATTCTATTGAGATATATTCCTTATCAGACATTGGTGCCATCTTCGGGAGGTTGTTTCTAGCATTCAACTAGGAAACCGGTGGAGCATTCATCCTACCACTTTGTTCTTCACATTCAGTCTTCCAGGAGTAGCAGATCTATATTCGACATTTAGGCCATTGGGTTTTACCTCCATGCAACAACAGTCCCTTCAAGGATTTCACATTCCAGTCCTATAGATCTATTGGAGGAAGGAAGTTTCCAGGATTTCAGTTGGAAATCCTGTGAGGGATCATCTCCTCACATTGGATCTATTGTTTCCATCACTCAAGAGCTGATTTGACACATCTAGCAATAGAATATTGAGCCTCCCTCTCTTACAGCATATTTTTCAAAAGTTGTTAATCATCCAACAACTATTTTCAGTGGAGGAGATTGGAGGAGCTAGATCTTGAGCTTTTAGCCCAAGGATCTAGTAAAGGGATCATCCCTTCTTCCATAGATCTGATTGTGCATCATTGCAACCATCATATGATCAGATTATGTAGCAGATCTACATACCTAGAAGTATATTGGTGAGGCCCTAAGAGGGTGGTTTTCTTAGATTGAAAGATCTAAGAAACCCTTTCTAGGTTATCTTGGGTATCCATCATAGAGCCCAGATCTCTATTTTTAGCATCATCAGAGCTCCCATACTGCCTAGATCTAAATTTCTATATTTCTGGTAGTTTTAGTCCCAATATTTACAGCAAGGAAAATGCAGTTTATATTCCAGAAGTTCAGCAGTTACAGAGTCCCTCTTGTGGGATCATTTCAGGGTCATTCTAGGCCATCTCTTTGGCTTGAGTGTCTCATATTTTGAGCACTATTGTACTTCCTATTCACCTCCCATATAATAAAATGGCTCAGATTCTCTGTACATTCTGATGTGTATTTAGATTTATTTTTTACTTTTCTGTAGTTCTTATATTGTGTTTTAGTATTACTGCATTCTCCCTTTTGGGATATTACAAGCCTTCAGGATCTAAAAATCGGTATCAGGTTCCTTACCTTCTACCTTGTCTTCACCAGTTGTTGCCCCACTTCTGGTTACAATATTCATGCAAAGTTCTATCATCATTATATAATTTTAAGATTGGAAAGAATAATTATATAGGACAACATCAAAAGCACTTTGGAGCCTAGGATCTATCCCTTCTAGATTCAGAGAGGGATCTCTCTTTTAGATTTAGCTTTGTTTTATGATTTTGATATTAGGCTAATTATAATGATTGTAGGGGTTTATTTTTTGATTGATTGTTTGGTTGGATTAGAAGATCTACTTAAACTAATTCCATTAGGCTATGGAGTCATAAAAACTTGGGTTGTTGCATAAAAAATTCAAGAGAATTTTCAAGTCAAGGTAACTACACTTACTGGATCTTAAAACATAATGAATGATGAGATGAAATAAAAAGGGAATTCAGTAGTGGTTAAAAAGAAATTAAGAATTTCTTAACCAAACTTCAGAAGAAAAACATTTATATTGTAAATACAGGCAGAAATAAGGCGCTCTTACAACAAATATTAATCTTCATATTTATGCTTTACAATTAGATTTAAATGATGCACTTTTAGAAAACCAATGGAAAAAAATTAACATAGATACGAAATGACATCACCAGATAAACATAGCTCAAGTATCTTGCAAAATTTATTTTATTATTGATGTTCCGGCTCGAAAAATACAATTCTCCTATAGAAAATTTTACAATCCATGGTCCAAACCCTAATACTCCGAAGGTTTGAAGTATTTAACTCATTTCTACAATGATTGTCGTATCTACATAGGAAATCTATTATTAATTACAAAATAAGAAAAATTCGACTGGTGTGACCACAAAGTGGACATGATGAAATAAATTTGACATCTGGCCTTATTTTTGAGAAGGTCGTTGCTGCATGGTCAAATCTGGTGATGTGCTGGCTGATCTAGTCGATACACTGCTATGCTGATCTGGTTGATACGTTGGCCTTAACCCTTCTTCCTAATCACACATATTTTCCCACTGTTGCTAATTAGGAATCTTTATCCTGATCACCTTTAGATATATCTCACTTGTCTCTATGAATCTAAAAAAATTTGGCCTCAACACAAAAATGTGTTTAATTTCATGTTGGATGAATATATCATTGCTCATGGCTTCGATAAAATCTCTTCCATTCATTGCTCCTTTAAGCCCTGCAAACCTGGTTGTGTCCTTAGCAATATGTTTCAGCTTCTTCACATGGTCTTACCTAGGCATAATCTTATCATTTATTACAAACAATGAGGGTAACCCTGTTTTGGTAAGTGGCTCAATTCTGTTAAAGACTCTACTGACACCAATTTAAAATTGTGGCACTTTTCATCTAACTGTGTGACCAAGATTTTCTTACTGAGCACCTTCTTGAATTCTAGAATTGTTGTTGTTTTGTACTCAAATCCAAGTGCCTCCAATTCTAACTTGCTCTTGGAATTTAGAAATATGATGATGTTATTTGCTGTCTCAGGCATGTTCCCAAGCTCTTTGGTTTCTTTAGCTATGGCATCATTTACTTGTTCAATTAGTTCTTTCTATTCAAACATGATTTGAATAGAAGGCCATATTTCATTCATAGAATCAATTATGCTTGTCCAAATGATTTCCTTTTCTTGGCCAATGGTTTGACCAATGGATGCTTCCTTCTCTACATTTATCAATATTTCGATCTATTTTTGGGCTCTTTGTATTTCTATATCATGTGCATTATCAGATCTTACCTTTTTATCTTTCAAGGTATTAATTTTTTCTTCCATATTTTTAATCTCCTCTGTTTGTACGGAAATATTCTCCATGGCTTTATCTAGTTTTTCTATACCACCTGATGTTCCTATAGTTGCTGATGAGCTGAAGGGATGATTGCAATAGGAACAACATCCAAAGGAATAATGGCTGTCTCTGCTGCTTTTTTCTTTTCCTTGACCAATTTCTCCATTTCTGTTTCTATCCGCTTTAGTTGTGCTAACTATTCCATTATCAGATTCATCATCTCTAATTTTTGTGCTTCATTTTCCTGTATTTCTTTGGTCAGAGGGTCTTTAGTAGCTGAAATTTTAAGCTTATTTTTTAGGGCTACTATGTATGTGTTCTTCTTTTTCAGAATATCCTCTACTGCTTCTACATTTGTTGGATCATATCTAATCTTCACAACTAAAGTTCCTGAGAATCATCTCATGTTTATTTTCAAGTTCAATTTCTCCTCTGCACCAATGTTATAAAATAAATTAAGTCATTTCTCCAATCATATTACTTTGTGGGCTTCCATCCGGATTATGAATAATATCTCCCCCTTCGTCCTTCAAAATTTCATTTCCCATTTTTGTCACTAATGCTGGTGATATCTCTGTTTCCCACCATCTTAATAATGTTCCAATAAAACACTGAATGATATATTTACAAGCTTCAACTTCATTTTTTCCTTTGAGGCACATAAATTTATATTTTGTGAACATTAAATCTATCATTTGCCTTATTTGGCCAAAAATCAGGTTGTTTATATTCCACTCTATATGGGATTCAGGATGGAAGTTATGTGTGTCTGGAATTTTACCTTTCCTACTAAGATCAGGTGCAGGATACCTGGTGTATTGGCTTTGTAGAGGCTCATATATGGGGAACAGATGTGGTTCTAAGCTTTTTGGTATTTCTGGTTCTTTGAACAGAGAAGAAAGGGTTATGGGCTTAGATTTTTCTTCTGTTGTTTCTTTTGGAAAAAGGGAGGGAAATTTATCAACAGGCTTGATAGGATGTTGGATATTTATAGATATTTTGAAGAGATAAGAAATAGGAATGGGCTTATCTTTTGGAGCTATGTGCATTTTATCAAATCTTTCAAACAATTCTTCAATAAGCCCTTGAGTATAATGCATCCCTATATCTATCTTCTTTTTAGCATCTTTAATTTTTGATAGAGATTCTCTAACAAAAACTTTGAATAATGTACTAGAGTAATTTACATCATTCAAAGTCCTATTAATGCCACTCACATAGACTTGTAAACTATCAAAATGTTCTTTGATTTCAACAGTTTTAACACAATTCATTTCCAATCCTTTAACTGTTTTGCTGGTCCAATTTATCTGCTCACTGAATTTCTCTATTCTCCCATCAATGGCAAGGGAATTATCATCCTCTAATAGCAAGGGAATAGCTTTTGCACTATTTTGTGCTTCTCCCTATAGAGTTCCTTTATAGGGAGGAAAAGTGGTAGGCGTTTCAACTTTATTGCCATCAATAACAGTCCAAGAGCGTTTTGCTGAAGATGATTATGTATCTGCCATGTTTATATCTGAAGGTTCAGATTTCTTTTTCCATTCATAAAATGATAACCAAGTCTTTGTTCTTGTCATATACGCCTTCCATTCTTGTGACAGTTTGAATTTTTCTTGATTTGGGGTACTAAGATCAAAAGCATTAGACTCTGGATGAGTGTATAGATCTCAATTTAGCATATTCTTAATCCATTGGGTATCAATAGTATGCATTTTGCATCCTTCCATGATGGAAAATAATTTGTGCATTTCAGGCTTGGAGGGTCTTTTACAGTCTTTGGGAACAAAAATACTGAATCTAGACTATGGAATTAGCTCATCTAGCTGCTCAACATATCCAAGACCATATTTTGACATACTCATTGAGCGCAATTTTATCATCATTTATTTAAGGTGAGGATCTTCATTTTCAAGAGATGGAAGTTCATGGATCATCATTACATGATTAGAATCATGTGGAAATGGGATATCTGAACATTTAGGATTTGGACAAGGAGTGATAGAAGTTGTAGGAGGAGATTCTCCCATCCTGGGATGATGATTTTGGTGCATCACTCGTTCTACAAGACTACTGAGATTTATTTTTTGTCTACAATTTGGGCATATCACCTATAGCGAGGAAAAATTTACAAGTTGAGAAAATTCAAACAAATCAACATGGGTGCAATTTACAGATGATAGATGGGAGCTAGCAGTATCAATTTATTGTGGATATATATACATAGATGAAGTTTTACAAGCTTGGTCAATTCTTCTGCGATCTATGGTAGATATTCCAGGGAAGAATAGAACAGCAGATGAGGGGCCTTCCTCAATATTGGCAGAAGTAATATTTTGCAATGTTGGAGGCTTTGGGTCATCTACAACCCAATGTTTTGGGAAACTCAGATTTTCCCATTTAATAATCTAGTGTTCTATATTCTGATTTTGGGCATCGGTTAGAACAACCACACTAGATTTATATTCTTTGTTGGGGGCATGGAGAACTGTAGGATAAAGGGTGTTGGTATGTCTAAAACAACCACATGTCTGGATGGTGATGTTGTTTGTCTTCTTTTTCATATCAAATCCAGTTTTCTGGATCTGAAGTTGCAGAATATCTTTGATGTGCTCGTCAAATGTATAGACAAAGAAATTTGGATAACAATCAAAGTATACAGGTCCATCTGATAATGGAGCAACCATCCCTTCTATTAATTAATCTGAATACTTGTTATGTTTCATGTCTCTGATTGTGGTAAGAAAAAATGTATTCAAGCCTCTGTGTGTTAAGGCATTTATCCCTATCCTTATACACCCCAGATGAAGATATTTAGTCCCAATCCTTTTGGCTTCCTTTTGAAGTTGTTTAGGGTCTAACAGAGGAATTTTTTGTAAAGCATCAGAATTTTCTTGGATATGACTGATGCTTTCTTTAATAGAGATCCTAGTTATTGATTTTAGATGAAACATAGATAAATCAACATAAAATTCTGAAGAATTTATGCTAGGGAAACACCATCTAAATACCCAGTTTCTGTTAAGTTTATAAATTTCTTAGATGAAGAGGAAAACATGTCTCTTAAAAGATTCTCTTCTATATGTTCTCTGTCTTCAAGTTCTCTGAATGAAATTGATCTTCTAGAATTTTCCATTTCTATTAGATTATAGATTATGAGCACTAACCATAATGAACCAGACATTACTGGTTCTGATACCAGTAAGAAAATGAGCCAGGTGACCTATCATTACCCTTACTCACCTAGGTTTGAATTTTAACCTCATACTACTATTATTAGAGAGAGGGCCAAGTTAGAATTCCAGAACGGTATTGCTAGAATTTCATTTTGATGATTTTGGCAAATTTTATGAATGGAAGGCAGGAACTACCAGCTGCATGCAGCCCTTGTTTAGAATGGTGAAAGTGTAATTAAAAAGATGAAGGTGATTGAAACTCTTGCTTCTTGTGAAGACTAAAGAAGTCAGAGTCCATTTTAGGTACTTTTCTCATGTTTACTGTTTATATGTGTTGTTTTGGGTTTATCATACATATTAAAACTAAAGAAACATGAGTTTAATTTAAGTATCTTCTTCATATTTAAATGCTAGTTTTAAGAAAAGTCAAAATGTTAGTTCTTTTTAATGGTTGGATGGTTCAAATTAATATTAAATCAATGAAAGTAATGATTAAATTAAATTAACTACAATTTTAAATGTTTCATAAAGTATTATATAAGAATTTTTAAAATTCTTACATAATTAAATTGAAATAATTTCAATTCTAAAAATACTATAAAAAATTTGAAATATAAATTAATTAAATTAAATTAATATTATTGACATTTATGCAAAGAAAATTATTGAGTTTAGAGGTACATTTTATAATTTAATATTAGAGATGTGTAAAAATAAAAATGAATATAAATAATTCACTAGTTTTACTTAAAAATATTATCACAAATCAATATTTCCACTCTAATTGTAGTCATTAGATTTATTGTTCATATTACAACGCAATTTGTAGGAGATGTAAAAATATTTCACTTCTACTATTAGCCATAAATAAAATATTTTGACATCCATTTACAATAAAAAAAATATTTTCTCAACTTTATAAATACATGAAATGATTTTTTTTTTGTATTTTCACTTTTTTTCTTTGGTCAAGTTGTGTGTTTCCTTCAGAGATGACTATAGGCTTAACCTTTGGCTTGAGAAACTACCAGCCAAGGAAATCTAAGCCTAAAAATCACGAGGGAATTGGACCAGAACTGGAGTTTTTCCCACTGAGTTTAGAACCACTAACCTTCACATGGCAAAGTGACTTCACCGTAAGCATCATATTTTCACTTTTAAATATGAAGAAAAACATTACATCTTATTATTTTTAAAAATATATCAATACATGACTTAAATAATTTTTTTAAATATCCATTATAGTTAATTTATTTGAAGATTAACTTCATATATATAAAGAGATAAAAATTAAAAAGGAAAATAAAATTTGTATTGACCATAGTAAAATATTTCAATTCCAAATGCCCAAAAAGAAGAAGAAGAAAATAAATAAATAAATAAATAAATAAATTACTTCTTAATAAAAATTATAAGAGTGAGATGCATAATGTAACACCCTCATCCCACATCTACCCAAGTAACTGTCCAACCGGGGTAAACATATGACAAAGAGTTAATATGATATAATTCACCCTTATAGGTGACCATAAAGAAGTGGAATCGATGGAAACACATCACACATACCTTCCATATTAGCAACTAAACTCCCAGGAGCCATCCCGACCACTCAGGTAACCATCCCCTGGGTCTCATTGAGGTTTTAGACCTTCAAAATCCTATACGCTCCCAGAATATGGGCATGGGTGCATGTGGGGGGCTCTAGAAGCTCCCACATCATAGACATGTGTGCGTCCAGGGACTTTTTCTTTGGACCTATGCCATTATCCCCAGGATTTGAGTCACTTTTTCAGACCCACAGCCAAGGTCACTGCCCAGAAATCAATGACAAGTTTAGAAATGAATTATAACAGTGAAAAAATGATATATTTACAAAAAAAACGACAAGGCCTAGACTGGACCCTTATTAGCCATGACATGAATTTCATCAAATACGTCACAAATATGCAATCTACATGTTTAAACAACATATCTGTGCATCAGGGTCTTATACTTATATGAGAATCGTTGAGAATGATTGTTCCCTTACATCATTAGATGCATTATCATCTATTAGATATTAGATAAATTGTTTATTCATTTAAAAATAAAAAAATGAGGATAGCCATACATCATTATTGTCAGAATACATGCTTATAACTAGCACAATAACAATAGAAATGTCAAGGATACATCAACCATAAAATCCACATATAAACCAATACATTTACACATAGAATTTCAAGGAATGAAATTTTTATTAATGAATGTAAAAAATCAAACGGGGATGAGTCTACCATGTTCCACTCGACCATATATTAGCTGAGCCAAATCTCTCTTCAGCCAATCATCCCCGTGCCATATTCTAAGCATGAATGTGCAACTCGTAATCAACCAAAAATAACCAAATAAGCATGGATTATAATGAAGTTATCCACCTACACCATGAGGTATTTTACTGCCTTTTAGTCTCTCAGGATTTACCGTAATCCACGGTTTAATCTAGGGATCACTCGACCATACATCGAGACCCACCCTCCAAGATTTACCATACATCCCATCCCTGGAATACTAGGCCAGATGGACAACGCCAACCTCTTGGATTTACCGTATATTCTGCCATTCACCAACAATGATTCCTAGGCCCACTGAATTACACAATAACTAGATTTACCGCAACCCACAATCCACTTCAGGGATCACTAATCCAGTGGATTTACCATAACCCACACTCCAATTCAAGGATTACTAGGCCATGTGTTTTTCCTTTTGGAGATCCACCTCACGGATCTTCAAATCCATACGATAATCCAAATCAACCAAAACATGAGAACCCATCGCGTCAAGTCTATCTGGAAATGGCAAGGAAAGGCTGAAAACACTGTCACACCTAGAAAAACCCATGTCATTACAAAAAATAACCACAAGAAATACCATGCACGCCAAATATAGCAAGGAAATCACAGAATAAAATTGGTGCCTGCAAAGAATCCTATTATAGCTTCTTCATCCTCCTCTTCCTTTCTTTCTCCTTCCTTCCTCTTGCCTTCTTTGGTTATATTGATCCAATGTCAAAGTGCTCCATGAAAACACTAAGTGTCCAAGAGTGAGAGAGAGAGAGAGAATAATGACCTGAATATGGACAAACTAGTTTTGCTATGCTAGCTTCCTCATTAGTATAAAATAAAAGTACCTAAGGATTGTATCAAATAGAAAGTTTATGAGAGGGTTTATGTGTCAAATTTTTGTGTCTTTTATGAGAAATTAATGAAGGAAATTAGCTTAAAAAACACATAAACAACAAAAGAAAATGCAGGAAATAATCACAACATAACACATTTTACACAACAGTGATGAAGGAGTTCACCCCTCCTGGGCTACGTCTCCTTGGATGAGCTTCAATGGCTTATCCCCTTTGATTATTTTCTCAAATGCTTGAGTAGAATAATTTCCTGAGCTCTAATGGATCACAAACCTACTCTAATGGCTTTAGGACACCTCTAATACCCCTGTTTTGGTTATGAATGAGTCAAATTATGACTCTCTAGGAAAATTTATGCCTCTTTATGTAAAGCTTGGCTTGGGCCTTTTTATTAGCTCAAAATGGAAAAAAGTGTTGTTTACAATCCTCTACTGCTCTTGAAACCTTCTCCAAACTACTCAAAGTATCCAAAAATGCTAGGATAGACTCTTTCTGAGCCCAATTTGGTCGAAATTTTCTCACGTTATGCTCTCATAATTTTTTCCTTGGAAAGCTCCTCTAAATATGGAGAAACTTAGGTTAACTCTACCAGAATTGAAGATCCCACCAAAATTGGTTGACTCCGCCAACTTAAATCACAATTAAAGTTAATTGGTAGTTAAGTGATAATTAAGCGCAACTTAAGCGTTAATTACGTGCTTAGCGTAATCCGCACTTAGAAACTGGAATAAAAATCTTAATCATGGGTTAAGATTTAATAAAACATGTTTAAAACTTTAAACTTCACACATTTTTTGGAGTTCCGTTAGTGGTTCGGGTTGCTGGTCCTATCGATCGGGAGTTGGCCCCTCTTTTCGCCTGTTGTAACAATGTTTAAAACATAAGTATATGCAGAGTCCAATACATTGTAAGGAATAATGGAAAGCGAAACAATAATGTCTTGTGTTGTGTGGTGGGAGGTCATAGGGTCGAACCCCGGTGCCTCCATAAAATTTTGAACAAAGAATTTATATAACCTTTTGACCATGGAGGGGCACGTGGCGGCCTCCTGGCTATCCATGTGTCGTGACCTCATTGTTTGACCAAAACCAACCAAAATATGACATGTAGCCCATAAATTTGGGCCAACCACAAGATGACAAGTTTAAGCACACCACTGTCTAGAGAAAAACCCATTTTTACCAAAAATTGACCACTTTAACCCTGTTTTACTTCTTTTTTTGAAAATTTATATGTTTTGCAAAGCATACAGTAGGCTCTACTTTCTCAGATGGAGTCAGTTTTTGATGAAACAAGATGCGCCAGATTCAGGGTGACAAGACCTATACAGTCATTTAGGTTACACTCCATTATGATAACTTCGAATTTTTAGCAAATTTTTGCCCCCAATTCAGTTCTTGATCATTCCTTCCCACTAAAATTATTTTGGACCCACAAAAGCTGGTTATCTGATGAGATTTTAATCCTCTTCTACTTTCCAAGTGTTATCGACTTTATTCTACTTGGAAAAACCTTCATGAAAAACACATTGATTCCTTGACATGCCTACTCTTGCAAATGGTTTGGTACTTCAACCAATGTCCTCTTTTCACTACTGACCCTTGCTGGCTGCTTGTTGACTAATGAAAAACATCTCGTTGTAACAAAGTGATATCTCTGTGGCTCGAAAGCTTGACTGATGGCCTTTCCACTAAGAATCTTGTTTCTCCTTTGCATAAACATGCATTTGATGCAAGCTTCTCCTTGGGATCTATTTTCCAATTTAAGCCCATCAGAGTGAACTACAATAATGAATTCAATATCAGTAATCACTAGAAATGAAATGAACATTATTCTACCTCCATGGTACCAAATTCCACATTAGGAATAATGTCTTCGCCATCTGTTTCATTTCTTGGCATCATGCATCATATGGTCTACACTAAAATGGTTATTGTTTTTGCTGGAATATTTTGTGATCTTGTCCCTCTTTCCGCTTCTTGATTCCATCATCCTCTAGTATTGACATGCTGCTCATGCCATGATTTTAGAATGAAGGCTAATCACGAGCCTCTCGCTCAATATTGGACCTTCCAAAATCCTGAGACATCTTGTCACAAGAAAAACCATTAACTTGAAAAACACATCATGCAAGAAACACAACTTGATGACCTCTTCCTTTTGCTCCTTCAAAGAAACAAATGTAACATCTTGTGAACATCGCCATGCATTATTACACCCTGGTGTACAAACCCATAGACCAAACATAAGACAAAACATGCATCTTCAAACCATTGACTCTTAAGTCAAACAGAGGCATGTACAACACTTGATGATTATTTTCTAAAAACAACAAGAAATCTCACATCTCATGAAACAATTCATCAACATCTATATTTCATCCTTGGAGACTAAATCAACTCTTCCAAGTCGATAAGACATACATTTAACAATGAATCAAACAACACAAGTCGATCATTCATGCATGTGCAAATGATCAACACTCTCAAGTTGACACCATATATGTTAACAAAGCAATCAACCAACACAAGTCAATCACTCATGCATGTTCGAGCACAATGAAACTATAACAAATTCCATTGTTCACACACACAAACTCTCATGCATGTATACAATGCTCAACTCTCTCGTAAGTACAATTACAAGCACAAGAACAATGGAATTTGTTGCAACAAAATGAGTCAACATACTCCACTTAAATAACTGAAATGACCAAATTTGTTGCAAAAAAATGAGTCAACATACTCCACTTTCAAACACCTTCCTTTCGTAAACACGCAACATGCATTCTAGAGAAAAAGAAATGCATTCACATGCAAATTGAAACTAAAAATTTCCATCTTTGCTGCATCTAAGTGAGTCAACATAACTCTACTTTTCCAACATCTAACTTCATGCAATACGCAACATACTTTCAAGAGAAAAGAAATGCATTCAAATAACAAGGAAATGCATCAATAATGCAATATTTGTATCAATTATCAAAATAAATGAAACGACTTAATTGGTTAATAAATCTAACCATATCTTTCCAAACCACTTCAATGGCGCTTCTTTCAGCTGCACTTCATCATGTGTATCATCCTTACCCACATCAATTATGGAATCCTCTTTTCCATTATTCTCAAAATCTTTCTCCACCTTCTTTAAATGTTGTGGATGACTTGTTGGATACAAAGTCCAACAATTGTCTACAAGATGACCCTGCTTATGGAAATGAGTGAAAATTAATTGCATCTTATTTTCAACATGATTTTCATTATCCATTAGAACTTTGGCTTTCTGTATCCTTTTTTTTGAAATATTCCTGTGTATGGCTATCTTCTTCCAAAACCTCGAAATAGTATGTCTATTTAAACCACAAAAGGAACATGTAAATTTTCTCCAAATCTTATGTGAGGATTTTCCATGTTTATCATAATTAAAAGAAACTTGATTAAATGCATATTTATACCTTTCACATTCACATTTGTTGACTTCTTGATGAGGTAGTGGCTCTCTTAGGAATACCAACAATGGCTTCAATGGTTTTAGATCTTTCAAAATCCTCTTGTTTTCCATTTCCATTAGTTGCATGCTTATGATCATCCCCTTGAAAAGTGGGTGTAAAATTTTTTCATTCCTCATGAACAAAAACTTCACAAACTTCAGGTAATCAACATGTAATGAAAGTCTTTCTTGGAAGACCTTCATGTGCCTCCTTGGCTTTGGAGCGTTCTCCATCTTCTTGATGTCCATAACCACTACTTGCATGGCTAAAAGAAATCTCTTCAACAGTGTTTGTAAACCCGTTGTATTCTCCACGAACACAATATTGAGGTAGTGAATATGTAATGGAAGCCTTTATTGGAACATTTCCAGCAGTCTCCATAGTTTTTAAGTGCTCTACATCATCTTGTTCACCAAAACCTATACCCATGTACCTATACCTTCCCTAAACAACAATAGGGTTTATAATTCCTTGTGCATGTTTGTCTAACCCTTTACCTTCATAGCCCATTTTTTTTAACAATTTACAACCTATTTCTCTAGCGTGTCTTTCAAAAACACCAAAACATTCATCTTGAGAGGGAATTGAATATAAGCTTCATTCACTTACCTCATTTCAATGCACACACTTGGCTAGGTTTTTCTTGGCATCATGGAGTTGAATCTCTATCTGATGTACCTTTTCTAGGGTTTCATTTTCAATATGGAGTTGAGTCTCCATCTCATGCATATTTTCAAGAAGCTCTTACTTTTCCTCCTTCATGGCCATCAATTTCTCATGAAGCCTAGTGCTCTCCTTCCTATATTCAATCATCTCTTGCACAATATCTCTTATGATGAATAGATTATGCAACATCTCTTCATAAAAGAGTCTTGCTAATGAAGATTGATTAGAAACATCACTTGATGAAGCTACCATCACAATTGTAATGCATAAAAATATTCTTTGTTGTGATTTGAGAGTTGAGTCCTCAATCTTGACCTTCTCCTCTCTTCAACTTACACATAAACTTGTACATAGTTAAATTCTCCTTGCAAAAATACAAACCCAACAGATAATTTTGTAACTAACCTTGAAAAACCCTGAGATAAACTTGGGCTAAAATGAGCTAAACTGTGCTCTGATACCAACTTGATCTAAATATGGACAAACTAGTTTTGTTCTGTTAGCTTCCTCATCAGTATAAAATAAAATTGCTTAAGGATTGTGTCAAATAGCAAGTTTATGAGAGGGTTTATGTGTCAAATATTGTGTCTTTTATGAGAAATTAATGAAGGAAATTAGCTTTAAAAACACATAAACAACAAAATAAATCACAGGAAATAATCACCACACAACACACATTACACAACAGTGATGAAGGAGTTCACCCCTCTTGGGCTACATCTCCTTAGACCAACTTCAATGGCTTGGACCCTTTGATTATTTTATCAAATGATTGAGTATAGTCATTTCCTAAGATCCAATGGCTCTCAAAACTACTCCAATGTCTCTGGGACACCCCTAATATGCCTGTTTTGGTTCTGACTGGGTCGAATTTTGATTCGCTGGGAAAAAGTTATGCCTCTTTCAGTAAAGATTTGATTGGGCCTCTGTATTAGCTCAAAATGGAAAAAAATGTTGTTTAAATTCCTCTGTTGCTCCTGAAACCTGCTCCAAACTGCTCAAAGTATGAAAAAATGCTATGATAGACTCTTTCTGATCTCAATTTGGTCGAAATTTTCTCAAGTTATGGTCTCATCAAATTTTCCTAAGAAAGATCCTCTAAATCTGGAGAAACTCCAGTTAACTCAACTAGAATTAGAGATCCTGCCGAAATTGGTGGATTGCGCCAAATTAAACCATAATTAAAGTTAGGTGGAAGTTAAGTTATTATTAAGCGCTAATTACGCGCTTAGTGTAATCCGCACATAGAAAATGGATTAACACTCTAAACATGGGTTAATGTTTAATAAAACGTGTTTAAAACTTTAAACTCCGAAATTTGTTGGAGCTCCGCCGGTGGTTCGGGCTGGTGGTCCTATGGACTGGGGGCTGGCCCCTCTTTTCCCCCATCATAACAATGTTTAAAAAATAAGTATATGTAGAGTCCAATACATTGTAAGGAATAATGGAAAGGTAGAGCGGTAAAGTGTTGTGTTGTCTAGTAGGAGGTTGCATGGTCGAACCTCAGCATCTCCATAAAATTTGGAAAAAGAATTTATATAGAATTTCGACCTTGGAGGGGCATGTCGCGACCTCTAGGCTAGCCACATGTCATGATGGAGCAACTAACTTGTACGCTCAGGCTCAATAATTCTTGAATTCTTGACAAGAGATAAAATAGATAAATATTTATTGATATGAATTGAATTGATGATTACAAGGCTGATGCAGTGCTCCTTAAATAGGAGTTGACTGGCGACACCTAATCAGAGAGACATGTACCTTGGGAACTAATTTCTCTTCATTTTTACTAAATAATTACTTAAATAACTAATTGTATTAATAATTAAATTAATTTAAAGAATACTTTAATGGTTATGAACTTAAATTCTTACCATTGCCTCTCCCTTAAGATGCTTTGTCCTCAAAGCATAGGTAGATTTGGGTGTTGATGAAGAAAACATTATGATTCCCAATATGAGTCTTCCTCGGGTAGCTTTTTCCATTTGATGAGGTATTCTTAATTGTCTTGGACAGTAAAACCTTTTCTCCGGTAGCAAGTATGCCTTTAGGTTCTAGAATGATCCTTCCTTCTTCATCAGTCTTCGGTATTTTGTTTGTGCTATTTGGTTTTGTCCTAGAACCTTCTTGATATTTGATACATGAAAGGTATTATGGATTTGACACTTATCTTGTAGCTTTAATCCATAAGCTACACCACTTATCTTCCTGATTATTTGATACGACCAATAATATTTTGGTGATAGTTTATTTTTTTTATTAATATATATATATATATATATTTCTTCCTTTTTTTTCTCCAAACTTTTATTATGGCCAAAGGTCTGTCGATGAATCCGGTGGAATGGAGAATCTCCAACATTGGTGTAGTGAAAAGCTTTGATTATGATGGAAAAAACGTTGATGACGAGTTAATGGCAAAAGGCCGGTGATCAGAGAACGAAGCTCTGATACCAACTGGAGCAACTAACTTGTATGCTTAGGCTCAATAATTCTCGAATGCTTGACAAGAGATAAAATAGATAAACATTTATTGATATGAAATGAATTGATTTTACAAGGCTCAGGCAGTGCTCCTTAAATAGGGGTTGACTGGCCACACCCAATCAGAGAGACATGTCCCCTCGGAACTAATGTCTCTTCATTTTTACTAAATAATTACTTAACTAACTAATTATATTAACAATTAAATTAATTTGAATAATACTTTAATGGTTATGAACTTAAATTCATAACACGTTACCTCATTGGTTTGACCCAAACCAACCAAAATTTGACATGTAGCCCATAAATCCAGTCCAACCACAAGCTGAGAATTGTCAGCACACCACTGTCCAAAGAAAAAACCATTTTGACGAAAAAATTACCCCTTTGGCCATGTTTGACTTTTGTTTTGAAAATTCTCCTATTTCGCAAAGCGAACAATAGGCTCTAGCTTTCTCATACAAAGTCCTTTTTTTATGAAACAAGTGTGCCAGATTCAGGGAAAAGAGACCTATCTGGTAATTCGGGTTCCAATCTATTTTGAGAATGTTTAATTTTTAGCAAATTTTTGCCCCCAATTTAGTTCTGATCAAGCAGTGAGAGAGCTCCAAAACTTAACTAAAAAATGGTTAAGAAAAAAGTTTGCCCATTTATCCTCAAAAGTCGTTTGATCAATGAGGCCTCTCTTTTGTTCATTTTCCATTATTTTCCTTCATTTTCCTCCTCACATGCAACCTATGACCTTTTACCTCCCTTTTCTCCTATTTTCCTTTATTTTCATAAATAAAACGGCAATAATTCCTCTTTTCCATTTCCTTTTCCAATTTTATTTAGCCATAATAACCGAAATGAACACCTTGTCGAGTTGCATTTTTTTCCATGTTTTTACGATTTTTATCAGATAATTTTGTGATCATACCTATTGTTTTAATCTGTTTTATCTTATTAAGTTGATGATTAGAGGCATTATAATTAAATTATAAATTATTGTTATTACTTAACTTGAAGGGTGTTTTGTGTAATAGTTCATTAACAAATGCCTCCTTGGTGGCAGGTGAATAAGTCTAGTACAAGACTACATTCAAATACGGATCCATGCATAAAAGCAGCAGATAGGTAGTTGAGTACAAGATTGTTGTATGTGAAAATATCAATTTTTCAACCAAATGGAGCACAATCTTTAAATTACGAGACATGGGTTTTGTTCAGAGCACCATGTTTCATATAATCCAAAAAATCCTTTGGCAAAATTCGGCTTCGTGAAGGAGTTATCGTGGGGGGAATATTCCACTGGAATCCCCATGCTTTATATCTTCAAGGAAGGCAAATTTTTTAGAAGAGGAAGTCCTATTGGACCTTCAAAAGCTGGAGTTTATGTTGTTACGAAGAATTTGGCTCTTTACAGGCAAAAAATGGATGATATGAATATAGAACTTATGTGTAACACGCTCTATAAAGCATATCTAGAATATTTCTACAAGTCTTGAAAGAAATTGGGGGGGAGATACTATTGAAATAATGTGTGATTTATTTTCATTTGAAGCTGATCGAAGATCCATAAACATTAAAATAAACAGTATTGGAACATAATTGACTCATGGTGATTGGGGAAAGCTTTATTCTAATTTTGGACTACTGCATCCTTATGGTCATTAAGATGTTGCTTTCTGTGACGATATTGAACATGTCAGGGGAGCTATGGAGAAGTATCCACCATATCATTCAATGTTTTCTAAAATATCTTATGGAGAAAATCAGAAGATATTTGATTTGGATATTATATATCTTCATGATAAACCAAATCGAGACAATTGTCCATGGAAAGTTTACGATGCTCCTGTTGATGCTTTAAAGCGTACTACTGGACATGAGGGCATTTATACACTTTTGGTCCTCTGCTGCATCAACGAAGTCGGATGGGAAATCAGAAATGACGGATAGGAAAAGGACATCAAGCTCATCACTTTGATTCAGATTTGAAACGATAGGGAGCTTGTGGATTTAATAAAGCCCTAGTCTGCCTCATCCGCTGGAATGCGTGGTGAAAAATAACGTGTAGCCTGCCTGCTTGTTGCAACAGAAATCATTCTCACCCAAATGAAGTTTGCTGGATGTGCGTTGTCTCTGCCAGCAAGGCATGAGGATCGAATTATTTCCAGAAGTCGATATTTAAGAGAATATTCCTATTCCTAATTTAATTTATTGCATTAAACAAATCTCCCAAATTTGTATTGTGTGTAACTATCGACCATTGAATTAGAGAAACATTGCTGCTATAAAGCAGAAGCTGCACACAAAGGAAAAGGGGAGATGTAATTGGGGAAGTCCATCAATTAGATGGCGTAATTTCTTAGATGTAAGGTTTAATTTATCAAGGTCGAATTGCTCAGATGTAGAACCAATATCGAATTTTGCAGGAGTGTAATGGAGACAGGAAATTGTTGTGTGTAAAATTAGAATTGTTGTGCGTGAATTTTGTAAATCGATTGCCAAATGCTGTTTTAAATATACAATAGCCTTCAATCCGTGAGCAGTAGCGTTATGCCATGATTTATTTCAAATTCTAGTATTTGATGTTTTAAAAGCTTTCCCCCACTGCAGTAATTTAGCTTACTCCAGGCATGGGAGGGCCCACCACCTCTGGAGCTAAGATTGATCAGTCAACATAAGATAAGTAGATGTGTGCATAGTTTCCTGTTTCTGTGTGAATGAGTGGTTCAGTTTCAAATCATTTAAGTCATCTTTGTATTGTGCAAATTAATGGTCTAAAGAACTATTACTCTTTACATAATTTGTGTTTGAATTGAAATATATATTCCTCTTATTAAATCGAATGTAACGGGAGATAGGAATATAATTATTATGATTTCTGAGTTTTATTAAGGAATTAGAACATATTGTAGTGCTTTGAATTTGAATATGGAGTTAGAACATATTTTAATGCTTTGAGTTTTAGTACGGTTTGCATTAATTAGTTTCTTTCGAACATTTGCAGGATTTAAATGTGCATTTGATTTGTTTATGCTTCCTGGGACTTCATAGTGTAATCATTTATTTATAAGAGAAAGTTTGAGTGCGGATTTGATTGTGCAGGTAGAGAGATCAATTCAAATGCATCGTGATTTAGTTACATGATTTTATTTTGAAGAGTGACCTTGTTTATTGAATAATCCATTTCATTTAGATTAAAATCTTTGAATGGAAGGCTATCATAGATTATTTGCAATGCAATTTTTAGGATCTTTTAAGTGTTATTTTTACATGAAGCAAAGTAGTTTTCTTTTAGCAATAGTTAGGATTGTTTCTTTTGTTAATTTGGAATCTTGAATTTGTTATAAAAAGTAGTTCTAGTTAGTTTAAGGTTTGAATTTATTATTAGGATAATGTGTGTTCTTTTGGTTATATCCAGTTTAGTTTCAAGATAGTGAAAGGAGAAAATAGGTTAAGGTTTTCAAGATATCATAGAAGAGCGAGAATGATTGAGGATTGCCTTGAATTTATTTATAGTTTGATTGCAGTATGGAGTTTGCAGTGAATGAAATGGGTTAAGTAGATCTCCTTTTGAAGATTGTTTATTTTCCAACAAATGTGTGTTTCATTCCAGTACCTAGTTTATAATTACAAAGGAATATTTATACTCTGACCATTAAGATGAGCCAAGACGCAGTAAAACTCGCGTTTACGACTCTCGGATTGATAATTAATATTTAGAGGTTGAATCCGACAATTAAATCGACCAACACACCCACTGGGATATTTTCCCAACATTCATCTTGGAATGAGTCTCCCATCAAGTGTGGTTATCATTTTGTCTTTATTAACTTTTATTACATCAAATTTTCAGTAGGGTTGTTATAAAACCCTCCCCCTTGGGGGAATACCATCCTTAGTGTTCAATGACACTTACAAACAAGAAAACTGTTGAAAATAAAATAGATTGTCTATGGAGATTTATAACACAGCTCGTTGTAGTATTTAAAATGACATCCATATATACAACCATACTTTCTATGGAGCTTAATAAATCTATCTCGATATAGTGTTTACAATAATATACACATATGCACATTTTCTCAACCAAGAAATAAAAGGATACGATGATTGTATCAACAACAAGGGAATCGAGAGGTTGACATCTTCAAGGGAAGGGAATCGAGAGGTTGACACCTCCACCCTTGAAGAAATATCGGGATTCATCTCCTTCTGAGGAAGTCCAGAATCCACAACCAAAGAAAAATCTTCATCCAATGTACAACACTATAATCATATGCCACTTTCCCTCTTAGTCAACAGTTACCGGCTCATTGTTCGAGGGCACATTCCTAATGTGCATATGATTCCATCTGTCAATGCTAATGACAAACAAAAATCCATCCATGGGCTTCCCTTCTCTTCTACATAGTCCCTCGAGTAATCTAGTCAACCTCTTCCATGCTGTCACACACATTCCAAGTTCCACTGGAACCCCCATCCCGCGAAGTCCATCCTTTGGCAAGGCTTCTTCGCGTCGTAAGATTAAAAAACCAAGGCATATCCGTAACTCAAAACCATCATACCGGTCATAACATGTTCATGGAAATCAATGGAGACTATTGAGTACCAGTGTCCCACAATGGTCCTACTTCTTAAGTGATTAACGAGCATATTTTTTCCTGTTTCAATTCCTTTTGTTGTTTCTTCGAATGCTTGCAATCAGTTTCAAACACCCAACCAGGAATTTCCTTGCTTCCCATACAATGCACATAGCATCCATTAGATTCAAAATAAATTGAAATAAATTCATGTTGACACCTAATCCTAAGGGATTGTGTGAGATTGTATAATAGTGTAAAATAGTAAATGAGGAAGGCAAAGAGACATTCGAAAATGAATCCCAACAGTCTCACCTCCATGTATAAATTTATGCACACCCTTCATCAAATTCATATTTCAATTTGCAGAGTTACCTCCTGACCTGACATGGTATCAGAGCCAAGTCCATTTTTAGCTTCCTTGCTCTTATAACTCCCTCCTCCATTCTGAAAAATTGGCTCTGCTATTTTTCGCAGACTGTCACCTCTATCATTCTGCCAAAATCCTGCCAAAATTAATGATTTTTTGTTTTGATGTAATTTTCTGGAGTAACCTAACTGCTATTTTTCCTACTTTGCACGCTCTCTCCCACAATCCATCTCTGTGCAGTCGCTCTCTCCTAGTTTCATCTCTCGCTTATTCCTCGCCCCCCTCACCTCTCTGCATAGTCTCGCAACCCATCACCTCACTCCCCATCACCCTCGCTACACTGACCCTTGCAGCCCTCTCCAAACCTCTCACCTCACTCCCCATCCCCCTCACTAATCTCCCCCTACGCAACCCTCTCCCAACCCCTCACCTCACTCCCCGTCCCCTTCGCTGCTCTCCCCCCTGCAACCCTCTCCCATCCTCGCTCAACTCTTCCCATCCCCCTAATC
This sequence comes from Pinus albicaulis, assembly GCA_034641835.2. NCBI lineage: Eukaryota > Viridiplantae > Streptophyta > Pinopsida > Pinales > Pinaceae > Pinus > Pinus albicaulis. The sequence goes on along the minus strand of CM076582.1, from coordinate 1,152,367,516 downwards.
ACAACCTATCACCTCACTCCCTATCCCCCTCGCTGCTATCCGCCCCGCAACCCTCTCCCATCCCTGCTCGAATCTCCCCGTCCTCCTCATTGCAACCCCTCACCTCACTCCTTGTCCCCATCGCTGCTCTCCCCCCCCCGCAACCCTCTCCTATCCCCATTCGACTCTTCCCATCCCCATCCCCCCTAGTTGCTCCCCCAACCCCTTAGCTCACTCGCCATCCCCCTCACTGCTCTCCCCCCTGCAACCCTCTCCCATCCCTACTCGCTTCCCCCTCTCCCCTCGCTACTCTCCCCTCACCGAAAAATCTTCCCATCCCCCTTAGCACAGCCCATCCCCTCACCATCATGCTCACTGTTCACCAAGTTCCCCTCCCCACATACACCTACCCCTAACCCACCTCCCCCAGGTCGCCCTCCCCCAGGTTCGTCCTTACCCAGGTCAACCTTCCCCAAGTCTGACCACCACACAAAAAAGAAATTCACCCAAAAAAAAATCGAGAACTGTTTTTTTTACATCAGAGTGCGTTTTCACTCCAACATTGAGTTTTTTGCAATAAAGTACATTTTACACCATAATTGAGTTCTTTTTTCCCTCCAGCAATTTTTTTTTTTCCAAGAGTCACAATGCATTATCCCATATCTATTGTGGGATTTGTTCTCTCCGGCAAGGAGAACTATCTTGAATGGTCTTGAAAAAATAAATCACACTATCATTTTTAATGAGTTGTGGAGATGAATTTGTGAAGGAGAAGGAGACAATCCACCAACATATCCCACCTTAGAGAAGGAGATCACCATTTGGGAAAACAAGAATTGCAAGGCCTATGCTTTGATTACCGCTTCAGTAAATGAAGAGGTCAGTCATCATATTAAAACGTTTTCAAATTCCTATGAAGCCTTAGGAAAATTAAAGAACTCTATGACTCACATTCAGAACTTGAAAATTTTCAATTAATGATTAAGTTGTTCAACGTTGAATTGAAAAATGATGACCCTATTTCTTTAGCATCATAAGTAAGATCTATCATGCATGCCCTTAAGAATACTGGTGTAGAAGTTGAAATACCTCTCATAGATTATGTTAAGGCCTTGTATCCAACTTACTCACATTACCTTGAGTCATTGGAAGCAAGTGTAAACCTCATGAAAATCACCTTTCATTATCTTGAGAAAAAATTTACAGAAAGAGAGAAGGCTTTTGGAAAGATGACAACCCCTTTGTCTTTTGAAGAGGATGTATGTTTCACACATAGAGAGAAGAGTCATGCTCAAGATTATTCCAGAGGAAGAGGTGTCTGTAGAGGAAGAGTAAGAAGGAATTTCAAAGGAAGGGGAAGTAGACAAACTCAAACTAAAAAATCTGATCTTCATTGCATAGGTTGCAATAAATATTGGCATGATGCATCTACATGTAAGTTTCCTTAGGATAAAATTAAGTAGCAAATAAATAAAGAAAAAGGTAAAAATCATGACAGAGACAAAGGTAAAGCACCTGAATCCACTCATTATTTTGTAGCACATTGTAACAATGGATTAGCTGAATACTTGTTTGATGTTTCATTTACTTCTTGGAGAAATGATTGGTTGCTAGATTCAGGAGCAACATGTCACATGACCTTTAGAAAATATTTTTTTGAAGAATTTATTGACAAGGTTGATGGAGAGGTATAATTCACAGATAAATATAAACTCAAACCGCCATGGCTTGGCACAATTAGGCTTAAGTTGCCTGGTCTTCCAGATCATCTTCCACATGAGATTCTATACCTCCCTGAGTTGAGGAGAAACTTGTTGTCCTTTGTCCACATCAGCCAGCTAGGACACTCCATTCACATGTTTGATGGCAAGGTCAAGGTCATAAAAGCATCTGGTCTCTCACTTGTCATGGAGGGAATAGAAGAAGGAAGACTCCTAAAGCTGCAAGCTAACTCTGATCATGCACAAAACTTTGCATTCATTTCTCATCATGATGAAGGTAAATTCCCATAAATTCTTTTATGGTATGCTATATTTGGACACTTAAACCATCACAACCTTTGATTTTTGAAGAAAAATGGTGTTACTGGATTGCCTACAATTCCTAGGAAACTTAAGAAATGTGATGCTTGTATTCTAGGAAAGCATAGCAAACAGTCCTTTGATGATTCACATTCCATAGGAAATAGAAAATTGAGCTTATTCATTCATATTTATATGGCCCCATGAATGTGATGATTACACCAGAATGTGTTGGGTTTACTTATTGAAGAACGAATATGATTCTTTTCAAACATTCTATAATTTCCATGCATGAATTGAAAATGATGAAAAAACTCATATTGGCTCTTTGTGCACTGATAATGGAAAATAATACACCTCAAACAAATTTGAAAAATATCTTCACCAACATGGGATAAAAAATCAAACAAATGTGCCCTATAATCCCCAAAATAATGGTGTAGTTGAAGTAATGAACAAGACAATTTTAAATATGGTTTGTTGCATGATGTTTTTTAAGAATGCAAAATTGATGTTTTGGGATGATGTAGTTCTATGTGTTGTGTACATAAAGAATAGGTGTCCTTCTAATTAAATTAGAAAAAAAATCCTTATGAAATGTGGCATGGCCACATTCCTTCGATAAATCATTTTATGGTATTTGGTTCCACCTGTTATGCTTTAATACCTAAGGTACAAAGGAATAAACTTAGTGCTAGAAGTCGGAAATGTATCTTCTTGGGGTATTCCAATACCTCCAAAGGATATAGTCTCTATGATGAAGTCAATAAGAAGTTTTCAGTATCCAAAGATGTCATATTCCTTGAATCTTCCAAGACTGACAATGTTGTTAAGCGGCAACTTGATCACTTGGATAGATTCACACATGCAAAATCATTTCAAGAATTTGATAATCAGATTCCACATCTTGAAAGGGGGATTCCTATACTGAATCAATCTATGGAATCATCTTCTGAAGCATTCTCTCCCCCGCATGAATAACCAACCACGGATGACACCTTGAATGATGTGATTGACAGAATTGGGAGATTGAATCTTGATTCAATTCCAACTTAGTCAAATGAGCAGCTTGGGACATCTCAGAAAGGTCCCCCCTAAATGGCTTATAAAGACACTAGAAAACATTCGCCACGATGAGGTTGGAAATACATGAATAAGAAGTTCCACCAGAAAAAATGGAGGTGACAGATAATTATGATTCACCTATTGATATGGATATTTCTTATAACTGTGAACTGAATTTGTCTGTAGATCTTGAACCAACTTCCTTCAAATAAGTCTCTTCTCATTACGAATGGAATGAAGCGATGCAAAAGGAGTATTATGCCTTGATAAAGAATGACACTTGGAAGCTGGTTGATCCTCCTTTGGGAACCAAACCAATTGAATGAAAGTGGGTCTACAAGGACAAGTACAAAGAAGATGGCTCAATTGAAAAGCACAAAGACAGGCTTCTGGCAAAAGGTTTTGCACAGAAAGAAGGGGACGATTACGAGGAAACTTTTTCCCCCATAGAAAAATGGGCCACCATCCGTGCACTCTTTTCCCTAGCAGCTCAGAAGGGATGGAATGTCCATCAGATGGATGTAAAAACCACATTTTTAAATGGATATCTGAAGGATAAGGTTTTTATGTCCCAACCAGAAGGATTTGTTATGAAGGGCCAAGAACACAGGGTATGCAATATTATTAAATCCTTGTATGGCCTCAAGCAAGCACCACGAGCTTGGTATGAGAAATTAAATTAGCATATTATGAAACTTAACTTAAAACATTTTGATCTTGATGATGCAAATTTGTTTGTTAAGAAAGTTGGGAAAATATTTGTATATGTTGTGGTGTATGTAGATGATATTTTGATGATAGGGAACAATGAGAGTTATATTGCATCCATTAAGAAAGAATTGAAGAAAGGTTTTGAAATTATTGATTTGGGCTATGTTCACTACTATCTGGTATTGAAGTTGCTCAACATCCTAAATTTATATTCCTTTCTCAAAATAAGTACATTGGAGATATTTTGAACAAGTTTGGCATGGATGAATGCAATCCTTTCACCACTCCAATGGAACAAAAATTGAAGCTCACATCCATTGAAGGGAAGGAATTTGAGGATGCAATGAAGTATAGACAGCTTGTAGGAAGTCTTATCTACCTGACTAATACCATACCAGACATCTCATTTGTTGTTGGAATCCTCTCCAGGTTTATGAAAAAGCCTTGTGAAGGACATTGGTCTACTACAAAAAGAGTTCTAAAGTACTTGAATGGTACTAAAGACTTTGGAATCAAATATACACTGGCTAGCGACTTCAGTTTGATCGGATACTCTAATTCAGACTTTGATGGGGACAAAGAAATTCAGGTATCTACTTCAAGTTATACCACGAGTCTTGGATCGAGAGTTGTCTCCTGGAGATCACGCAAATAGTCAGTTCTAGTAGATTCCACAACTAAGGAAAAATATGTGGCAGCAGCTGAAGCAATAAAGGAAATTGCATGGCTCTGGAAAATCCTAGAATATTTGCAGATAAAACAAATACATTCAACTCCACTCATGATCAGCAACACTTCTGCAATAAATTTGGCCAAGAACCCAAAGTTCCATGATTGAAAAAAACATATCAATACAAAATATTGTTTGTTTCGACATCATGTTGAGGTCAAAACTATCCATCTACGTCATTGTTCCACAAATGAGCAGAGTACAGACATATTCACCAAAGCGCTTGGAAGAGAAAAGTTTTAAAAATTTAGAATGATGCTTAGACTCACCCACATCCCTTCCGATTAAGGTGGGGAATGTTGATACCTAATCCTAAGTGATTGGGTGAGATTGTATAATAATGTAAATTAGGAAATAAGGAAGGAAAAGAGATATTGGGAAATGAATCCCAATAGTCTCACCTCCATGTATAAATTCATGCACACCCTCCATCAAATTCATATTCCAATTTGCAGAGTTACCTCCTGTTGTGACAATTCACACCATACCTCATTTTTAACTCATCAATAAGGTACACCTACAATTATGTTCACTTCCTATCACAACAAGTCAAAGTAATTGTTTTATCAAATCATCATGTATTAACATATCACATCTGGTTAGGTCAAAACACAACCATCATAATTTAAAATCACGAATTGCATGAAATCACCATAAACCATAATCATAAATCACATGTAACAATCATAAGTTTGAATTGTAGATCACATGCATAATAGAACTGAAATAAAAATATCGATACTTATTCTTCATCGATCCTTACTTCTACCTTCGTTATTTTGTACACACATCGGATTGTTTACCACACTCGACAAACACCTAGTGCCTTCTCTTCAACTACGTACACATACACATAGTGTATAACACATACATCCAAAAAAGTAGTATAACACCCCAAAATACATACACCCACACCTAGTGTACAACAAAACACAATACATACACCTACATATGGTGTACAACATAACACAATACATACACATACATCCAGTGTACAACAGAACACATACATCTAGACCTGGTGTACAACACAATACATATACATATACATAAAGTGTACAACATGATAATTAATATCCACATGATACTAACCTCATAGATTTGTCAGGGCTACTCTTCCCACTTGGTTACTCATAGCCAGGAACCTCTTCATGCCATTCACGTGCATAAGAAATCATCCCTCCATGAGAATGATTCCTAACGACCCTATTAGACAACGACATACATACATACCATTAGGGGATTTTTGAGGTCTAAAATGGGCCTCCTAAGAAAAAATGTACAACCAAATAAACTTTATAAGAACCAATAGGATTCAAGATGATAATGCCAACCATGGGGGATGATTCACCATTTTTGGAGTAAAAAAGTAAAAAAATTAAAAAGTAATAAAATAATAAAACTACTTTTTCAACTCATATTTTCAACTTATCTCCCTAGTTTTTTACTCAAATTTCAAGCGAGAGTACTCATTGGATGAAAATTTTAATTCCTCATCCAAAGAGTACTCATGTTGCATACTTTTGAAGGACCCCACTACATGAGAAATGAGAAATAAATGTAAAAACATGACTTCAATCATGTTTTTCATGTATTCTCATTTTTGTGTACTAGGGTCCATCAAAAGTATGCAACATGGGTACTCGGATGAGGAATCAAATTTGTCATCCAATGAGTGTTTCTGCTCGAAATTTGAATAACCCATAGAGAGATAAGTTGAAAATACGAGTTGAAAAAATAGTTTTTTCTTTTTTCCCTCTAAAATTTGATGATGTAATCAAATATTATTTTATAATTTCCTTAGGAGACCCATTTTAGACCTCAAAATTCCCCTAATGCATATGTACATATAAAATCAACATGAGACAATCATGATCCTTGAAAACTCTGTCAGACAATTACATACATACATACACACACACACACACACACACACACACACACACACACAGATATATATATATATATATATATACATACATGTGAATAGTAGCACAAAAAAACCTAATGACCTTGTCAGTCAACAACATACATTGATATATGCATACATAAACATCAACATAATCATAGTCACAACACAATTAAAAGATATTGTAAGGTATAGGTTAAAAGAACTCCCTTCATCCATGCACAACATGCACAACGTAGAGAACAATCATTCCCAACATAGCCAATGCATTTGATGCCTAAAATTCATTCAATTTACCTTACTTCATTACCTGTCTCATGACTATCCTACCATTGTTTATTTACACCAATGGATCTAACCAATCCAATTCGCTATCATACTCTTTCCTTCAATTGTCCTTACTCATGCACCGAACTTCGTCTTAGTCTTACATCACTTGTTAGGTTTCATTAAGCTCTCCCCAAGCTCCATTAACTCTCCTCCTTCCCAACCAATTCCCAAGGCTCTCAAAATATAAAAGGAAATAACAAAATAAAACAAGAAGAAAACCATGAAAACCAATAGAAATATGACACCACAAACCAAGTGGCAAGGCCTTGCACTGGACATAAAAAAAATTTCATGTGAAGTGCAACAAATAATGAAAGAACAAAAGCACAAAACTGGAAGAAAATACCACGACTCAATCCCCATGGGTCCCCAGTGCTTCCGAAGGAAAAATAAACCTTAGCCTTCCCCAATATTTCATGGTAGTATCTTGCTATGCAATCCCCTGCATCATACTGCCATAACCACATAACTGTCAGCGCATAAGTAAATATAACAATATACCAGTTATCTTACCTTTTTTTGACAAGCACATTGTGTTGATACTGAACACATATGTCAAGTACATGTGCGAAAGATCTAACAATTTGAAATAAACCTTTACAAAGTCTAAGAACCATGTCATAATAAATAATCAACTCACATTCATCAATCATAATGCATCATGCTACAACTTTCACCTACTTACACTCAAGTACATATTAGTTGTCTCAATACATAGCATGTTAACATAACCATCTTAAAACAAGATCATTACCTCATACAATGTTATAGACACATACGCATATCATGAGATTAATCAAACATTCAAATACCAAATAGGAAAAATAAGAAAAATTATACCTCAATGTATCTTAGGGGAGTGTATATTTTCTGTACAATCAATCTATATTAGCACGATATAACTTCAAACATAAAAAATGTCATGATATCTATAATAGTAACTAGCTAACGTGTTCACATCATAAGCTCATAAATAGTTGTCATTAATACATAAGAATCACATATGCATAATCAGTCTAGATTAGTATGACATAATATCACAAATATACTAACTCATATATGAATTTCACATCCACAACCATCTACATAGGTCAATTCAAATTACCATATAACATCAAGATCATAAATTAAATAACCCTAATCATCAAGTTAACTAACATATAACAAAAAAACAATGCATATAACAATAATTTACTATCATTCATGACAATTCGACACATATACATATGACCACACTGATTGACTAGCATCTACCATGCAAGCAACCATAACAAAAATAAAATGAGAAACATGTATATAACCCTAATGCATATAAAAATCCATTAACTACATACCTGCATGCCAAACATACAATACCTGTATTTTGATCTGCTCTTAACCTGAAGTCTAGTGTTGCAACTTCAGTTTTAGGATCTGCATCTCTTACTGTATCTCAACCAACGCATCAAAATCATAATTACCAACAACATCATGATGAAAAAAATTACATAAAATGACCTCACAATGCATGTTTGACCTACTATACATGAATAACAACATATAGACACTCACATGCATAAAAAATGCATAACCAACATGAACTCATGACGATCACATCCAACAAGAAGACCATCGAATTCCATGGAGACACAACTATAACAATGACCACCACTATGCATACAAAAAAAGTACATAGTCCACAAACATATAGAACACATGTTCAACTGACATGTATGCATGAAAATCATATCGCAATGCATAACCAATCATACGCTCATGACGATACACTTCACAACAACAACATCCTCTTTAACATGGTGACATCACTACAACCATGACCAACACCATGCATATGAACCAAGCATATAGACCACAAGTATGATTAGCACATGAGAAATTGACATGAATGCATGACCAACAATGAACGCCCATTTAGTCCAAGGGGTGAACCACGCTCTAATACCACTCTGTGGTATCATATATAACACAAAGTGAAAAAAAACCAAACGACACACAAGGAGAGCGCAAATTGGCTCTAATACCACTCTGTAACACCCTCATCCCACATCTACCCAAGTAACCATCCAACTGGGGTAAACATGTGATAAAGTATTACAACAATATGATTCGATATCCTAGGTGAATTTAAGGAAATGGAATCGACGGAAACACATCACACAGACCATCCACATCAGAAACAGAACTCCTAGGATCCATCCCAACCACTCAGGTAACTAGCCCCTGGGTCCCACTGAGGCTTTACACCTCTAAGCCCTCGGACAGTCCCATAGTATGGGCATCATTATGTCTGGGATGTTGTGGACACTCCCACAGCATAGGCACGTGTGTGTCCAGAGACTTTTTCCTCGGACCTGTACCAGCCTCCCCCGGATTTGAGCCAATTTTATAGGCCCAAAGCCTAGGTAACTGGATATAACTCAATGAAAATTTCATAAATGAATTATAATAGCGAAACAATGATATATTTTCAAAAACAATGATAGGGACTAGACTGGACCCTTACTATCCATGACAGGCATTTTGTCAAACACATCACAAATATGAAAACTATAGGTTTAAACAACAAATTTGAACATTGGGGTCTCATACTTATTTGAGAATCGCTGAGAAAAATTATTACCTTACATCACTATTTGCATTATAATCTATTAGGTCATAGATACATTACTTATTCATTTACAAATAAAAACATGAGGAGAGACATACATCATCACTATCAGAATACATTCTTATAACCAACACAATAGCAACATAAATATCAAGGATACATAAACCAAAGAATCCAAATATAAACTAGTACATTGACATATAAAATTCCAAGCAATTAACTTCTTATTAATGAATGTAAAAAACTAACCGGGGATAGGACTACCACATTCCACCTGACCATTGATTCATTGAGCCAAATATCTATTCAGCCAATCACCCTCGTGCCATATTCCAAGCATGAACGTGGGGCTCATAACCAACGAAAAATAACCAAATAAGCATGCATTCTACCAGAGTTATCCACCTACACCGTGAGGAAATTTACTGACTCCTAGTCTCTCAGGATTAACCGTAATCCACAGTCTGATCTAGGGATCACTAGGCCCTACACCGAGACCCACTCTCCAGGATTTACCATACATCCCATCCTAGGACTACATCAGAAGCCTTGTTATCAATGAGGCCTCTATTTTCTTCATTTTTCATTATTTTCCTTCATTTTCTTCCTCACATGCAACCTGTGACCTTTCACCTCCCTTTTCTCCTATTTTCCTTTATTTTCAAAAATAAAATGCCTATAATTCCTCTTTTCTTTTCCAAAGTCGTTGTCATTTCCTTTAGCCACAATAACCGAAATTAACACCCGTTAGGATGTTTTTCCCAATGTTAAGCTTGGAACAAGTATCCCACCAACAATGGTTATTATTTTTCCTTTATTAACTTTTATTACATGGAATTTTCACCAAGGTTGTTACACATACTTTTTTTAATTTTTATAAAAAATTAATATACAGAATTTTAAAAAAATAATTAGAAAAATTACGTATATAGAGAGAGAGAGAAAAGGGGTGGGGGTTCTATGTAGATCCATATTAACTAAAAAAAGTTTTATATCCATCATCAAAATTTAAAATATTAAGGTACTAGTTTATGGATTGGATTGTTATATTAATTAATTTAATTTGGACCATAAATTATATTTTTTTATGAATACTGAACTTGTCAAATGTGACTTAGTTCCATGGCATGAATACAAAAGATTTGGAATATTATATTTTATTGTGTTCTTAAGTTTTAAGATGAAGAAGTTTATTAAATACATAATCAATTGAAATTTAATGGAAAAATAGATAATTTTATCTTTAGTGTTGAAAACATCATATGGAACTAGCATGAATTTGCTAATTCATGTAACTTACAATAAGTTTTATGCATTATACATATTATTAGTGAATCAAAATTATATATATAATTTTAATAAATCATATTTATATTTTACATCAAGTTTTCTTTGAACGTAATTCATATGGATAAGTTTAAATCATATTCACAATATTTTAGTTTAATTGTAGATAAGAAGCCAACTTTCTTTGGTATTTTTTCTTATAAAAAAAAAATGTGTATAGAAATTTCAAGAAACATGGATTCATTACTCAAATATTATGGGTGAAAAAATGGCGATGAGATCCATGTAGCTTATTTTTTTCGAGTGCATACAATCTTGTATTCAGAATTTTCATAAATCACAATCACAATTTACATCAAGTTTTGTTTGAATACATTTGAGGTGGATAAGTCTAAAATCACACTCTCAACCTTTGGAGATGTCTTTTCTCTTAAAATGGATTCAAACCCCAACTTCATTTGGTCACTTTTACTTGGTAATGATTAAGAAGACAACTTCTTGTAGTAGGTGTTGTGCATATGTATATTTGGTCCTAAACCATTAGGGCTGATATTCATGAGTTTCTTATAGCATAGATCAAAGTTTATACCTTTTAAATTATATTTTTTTAATTTAGAACCTACCTATCAAGGGCTATACCACAACATCGATCTTGATGATAGATGTTTGTCACATAACAATACTAGGTCAAAAATCACATGGATCAAGAATTACATGAATGCTTCTTATCGTATAAACTATACTTTTTGGGACTTAACCTTTAAAATTTTCCTCTAATTCATGTCTTTTCATGGATTAAAAACAATATTTAGAGATCTAACCAATAATACAAGCAATGGAGATTCAATATTTTACTAGGAAGTACAAGTTTCATGAATAGTTATTCAAGCTTAAATTATTATCAATGCGAATCAAAACCACAGATTTTTTATCCTAAATAAATCCTTTTTTAGATCAAAATCATCTACAAATATGTCACCACAATACATACCCCAAAGACGCAAATGTTGTCATATTCAAATATTAGGGGCCCAATTTCATGGATGATGGGTTCCCATGGATTTAACACCTCACACTTATATTCTCTCCCTAAATACCCTTTATATGGCCTATAAAAATGTTGTTTTATTTAAAGATAAAGGTCCTAATTTCATGCATGACGGGTGACAATAGATTTAAAACCTTGCCCTTATATTTTATCCATAAATTACTTTTATATGGGAATGAATCATTTTACAATGTCTAGAGATGGAAACTTTGCATTATGGAAGGACTAGGGAAACAATTTTTGTTGATTAGAAGAAATATGGGTGGTTCTTGTGGCCTAAGGTATCCTTTAGCATCCTAAATAGGATTATGTTACTTATCTATGGGCTTTAAGTTTAAAAGTCATTTATGATATTCAAAACCATGACATCAACACTAAATATGGAAAATTTACCTAAAACAATTGAAATTTTTTTTATGATATTCCAAACCATGACATGATCCCTAAAGATGGAAAATTTACCTTAAAGAATAATTCAAGGAAAGCATGATGGTTATTTTGTTGAAAACTATGTTCTAAAGGACTGAATGAAGTTTTTTCACTTAATGCGTGTTTCTTAGTAATATAATCCACTGATGTGGCCCCATATGATAACATAGGCTTCACATTTGGATTTTTACTATACATAATGATACAGTCCTTTTTGTTGTAAGTTATACACACAAGGAGCTATTGCTCCATGATCTTATGCACGATTAAGATCACTAGACACCAAAAAGAATGACTAAGTCAATTCAAAAAAATTTCACAAACAAAATGGTCACACAAGAAGATTTCATCCAATTTCTAATCTTGTAAAGGATGAGTGAGTTCCTTGCCTTCTTGTATGTCGGTGAAGGGTTTTCGTCTTGTTGCAGAATCCTTGCGCTCCAATCAAGAGATCATTTTCATCCACTTTCTATCCAAATATTGCACAAAAACACAAACATATAAAGATGACAAGTGGTATTCCATGGAAAATTGTGAACTCAAAACATCTAGAAATACACATGAATTTTTTTTTGAATGCTGATATAAAGGAAAGGAACATGAATTTCCATTAACCATATAAATGAGCATACATCAATATACCTCTAGATTTGGTACTCCTCTCCTCATTCTGATAGAGTTTCCCCACTATAATGAAGAAGAAATAACAAGGGAATGAAGCCCTAAAATCTTAATCCCAAAGGCATAATGGAATATCTGAAGCTCACTCTCCAAATATCTGGTTATCCAATGCTAGCTTCACCCTCTAAGATGGCCCACTATAAGGAAGACGAAGACTCCTAGGAGGATGAATGTAGATTATTAAGACCAAGAGAAGCTATAGAAGCCTCTAAATAATGAATCTTAGCCATCTTGAATTGACAGGATAAGATGATGAGTTGAGTTTATCTCCTAGGAACCATAAGTCTCGATAACCAGTCCTGGCAACCGCACACATATAACAGTGAAATCTCAGCTATAATGACATGGATAGTGTGCCTTTTGTGCAGTTGGAAGGTTCCAACCGCACACACAAGTTGTGATTCATGTGGTTGTGGCATAACACTGGGAAAAAGAGTGGTCCAGACCCTGAACAAGATAAATCATCATAATGACTCACAGGTACCAACCCATGGAGAAAAATAGGCTAATAATATATATATCCCAACCCATGAGGTCAAAAGAAGTAACAGATGGAATAAATTCATTATGAAAGAGATCAAAAGTCAAAATATAAGGGATCGAATGACACTAGAAGCTGAAGTTTCATTTGTGTTGATAACATCCCCGAGGCAGGCATGCCCATGCTTAGTCATCAAGTGATATGAAATATGGCCGCTAAAACATACACTGCAGATCCATGACATAAAATTCTATAACATGGAAACACAGACATACGCAGTGGATCCATGTGGCTCAATATATAGAGCATACCCACCAACAAATAAAATGTGGTTCTATGTCATAGTGTAATATTCCTAATTAGATTTTAGCTAGTTGGAATATTAAATTTTGCTTTTGTTAATAAAATAGATGAATAAGTGGGTAGAGGGACCCTTAAATATCTTTAGTAGTAATAAAACCACTTCTAGCGTGAAAGTGGACCAATTTATATAGTTGAATAAAGCACCCCTTGGTGTGAATGGGCTTCAATGCATATGGATGGGGTCAAGGTTGACCAAATCAACATTGCAGTCATGGAGGGAGTGGAGATAGTGGAGGACAACACAGTCACAATGGGAGGAAGTCCCCATGCTAGTAGCATCATTATTGAGTGGCCCCAAGGGGGAGGAGTCTCACAATGCATATAAGGAAGGGCATGGTAGCTATCGAGGGAATTCTGCATGCTTCAGCTGTTTAGCAGAGTCTGTTGTGATGTTTAGCACAAGGCTGTTTCCGGGCAGAAATCCCACCCTCATCCTCAACGAAATTTGAGCGCCCACTCAGGAGAGGTTACTTTGAGCTTCATTCCATCATCCGACATCTGGCCAATCTTCATCCACCTCCAGCAGCATAGTCTCCTTTAGAAATTGCGCAATTCAGGAGGGCAGTTTCAGTGTAGGGTTTATAACCCAAGTTCTTGAGCTTATTTTCTTGTGAGGGGAGAAACCCTTCATCCGAAAAGTCAGTGGGAAGGAATATTAGCTATTTTCACATCAGATCAGCTACCTCCCACTAGTTTCACAGCTGCAGAACATAATTCATCCTTAGGGCTGCACTTTTCATCTTGTGTATTTTCGGAAACCCTTTCTGGGTTATCTTGGAATTGTGCTAGAAAGCCTAGATATCTGATCCTGAAATTTTCTGACCACTATATCAGTAGGTCCATGCATTCCTCATTTCTAGTAGCATTTATTTCCAACAGGATTATGCAGTCATAGCCTCCAAGAAGTTTATGTAGCAGTAGTTTTTTATGTATTGATGTATAAGGTCATTTGAGGCTTGTTTTGCGTAGCTTGAGTGTCTTTTCCTCAAGATCTTGTAATCATTTTTATGCTATCATATCTAATAAAATGGCTCAATGATCTTCTCATGTTTTGATGTGTTGATATTTACTACATTTTCCAATTTTATGTTTAATATTCTTGTTTTTCCTAATTTGGAATATTACAGTGGTATCAGAGCATAATCTTGGCTCAACCTGTGGGGCACTACATCTATAACATCTAAAGAAATGGATAAAAATAAGTTTCTACAACTTCTTCTAGAAACCATGCAAGATATTTCCAAAGAAATCAAGGAGATGAGGGTAGAAGGACAAAAGGAATCCCCTACAGGGTTTCAACATGGAGAAATTTTTGGCACCTCACATCATTGGTGTGAGCAACCCAGAGTACAACAAGTTTCACAATGCTCCAAAATTCCTACATTCCTAGTTGTGGGAAATGAGGTTGGAGGACCCCAAGGGGAGGAGAGTCTTGGTGATTATTTCCTAGAATATGAATCTCAATATGAAAGGTTCAAAGAGCACCTAGAGTTCCAAGAGTTATGTCGGATCGAGGATAATAGAACACCCCTTGAGGGTACATGCAGAAAAATAATCTACAGCGTACTATGGGTAGATTCATTCTACCCACATTTGATGGGTCACCCAAGTGCAAAACCAAGGCTTGGGTAGAGAAATTAGACATCTATTTCCAGCTGAACCAGGTTTGAGAGATTGAAGCCATTAAGATAACAGTGCTACACCTTGAAGGTGAAGCACATGAATGGTGGTTTCATGGTCTATATACATTAGTGCATGCAGGTGTGATTGGATATGCATAATTCACCTAGATTTTGGTGGAGATATTTGACCAAAGAGACCCAGAAGCACACTTTGTTGAGCTAGAAAAGCTCAAGGAGTCAAGAGATCCATAGACCTACATCTCTAAATTTCTGAAACTTTCAGTCATGGTTCTATATATTTCTATAAATAGAAGACTATATATGTTTATTGATGGACTAGAAGAGCCTTTGCATGGGTTGGTAAAATCCACTATACCAACTACGCTCTAGAATGCCATTAAGAGGGTTAGAGACTTGAATAATGATTTGCCAAGGGCAAGAGATCCATTCCAGCAAAAGCTCTCCTTTCAGTCAAAGGGGAAAGATAAGAAGGTTCCTCCCTCAAAGGATAACCAAGATAAAGGACCTCTTAGTGATGATGTTCAGAAAGATCTAAGGAGGAGAAATATGTTCTTCATTTTCCACGAACCATGGGCACCAGGGCATAAGTGTCCTACCAGAAAGGCACATTATGTTGAGGGATTATCAGATGGTGAAGAGGAGGAAGAAGGAGACTTAGAGGGATATACCAACGCTGTGGAATTCGGAGGAGGTCCACTACCAGAAGGAGGTGGGAATGGAGCATTTGCTCCAACTGGAGGAGCCCTTGTAGCTTTGCGGGGAGTCCCCAAGTATCTGACATTGAGAGTCTGAGGCACTGTTCAGGGGCAGTGGGTGTCAATATTGATAAACAGTGGGGCTACCAACAATTTTATTGATACCCAACTAGTGCAGAGGAAAGGCATTCTCACAGACGATTTTGAGGGATTCTGAGTTTTGGTTCCAGGAGCTAGAACCATGCAGTGTTTAAAGTATGTTCGGACATTGAATATCACTTTGGGGACTTACACATTGACAAAAAAATTCTTTGTGGTTGATATTCTAGACACCAATGTGATATTGGGTGTACAATGGCTGATCACAATAGGGAAGGTCACCACGGATTGGGAGACCTTGGAGATGGAATGGACAGATAAGAAGAGTGGCAAGCACCAAATAATCAGGGACATGCACATCTATCCACCTCAGATAGTCTTAGCACATAGGATGGAGGATGGTTTGCATAGAGGAGACATAGAATGGGCAGTATAACTACGTATGTCAGAGAAATGAGGCAAGGGTACACTAGTACACCCGGATGTGCAGTATATTCTAGACCGCTATTCTACAATATTTGGGAAAAAACCATCGGGAAGGCCACTGGACCGGGGGTTTGAGCATGCTATTGAGTTGGAGTAGGGGATCCAAGTAGTGATCGCCACACCCTATAGGCATCCCAAAGCCTAAGGGGATGAGATTGAAAGAGCTATTTAAGAGCTCTTGGCTTTAGGACATATCCAACCCAACACCAGTCCTTTTGCTTCTTATGTGGTCTTGGTGAAGAAGAAGGATGGTACATGGAGGATGTGCATTGAATATAGAGACTTGAATAAGAATAAAATGAAGAATAGGTACTCGATTCCCAGGATCAATGAGTTGATGGATAAGCTAAGGGGATCAAAGTTCTTTTCAAATATTTATTTGAGGTCAGGGTACCATCAGATCAAGGTAAGGGATCAGGATATCCCCAAGACTACATTTAGATGTCATTATGGCCACTTTGAGTTCTTGGTGATGCCCTTTGGGTTAACCAATGCTCTGCCTACTTTTCAGTCTTGTATGAACCACATTTTTCATGGTCAATTGAGGAAATTTTTTCTAGTTTTATTTGATGACATTCCTATCTATAGCTGCACATGGGAGGAGCATGTGTAGCATATTGAGATAGTATTACGCATTCTTGAGGAGGAATAATTCTATGATAAGCTCTCGTATTGTGAGTTTGGTCTCATAGAGATGCTTTATTTGGGCCACATCATTGGAGTGGATGGAGTGAGGGTCCATGAGGAGAAGATCCATGCTATTCGAGATTGGATAGATCCAAAGAATGTAATAGAATGTTGGGGGTTTGTAGTTATCTGCACCTACTATCGTAATTTTGTCAAAGGATTCTCACAACTAGTAGCACCACTCACGGATTTGACCAAGAAGGGAGCCTTTGTTTGGATAGATACTGCACAAAGGGCCTTTGATATGCTAAAGGAGGTGATGAGCAGTTTCCCGGTGTTGGTATTGCCAGATTTTTCCCAACCTTTGTATTGGAATGTGATTCTTAAGGGGAGGGAATTAGAGCAGTCTTTATGCAGGGGGCCACCCCATAGCTTTTGAAAGTCAGAATTTGATGCGTCATGAGAGGCTATATCCTATATATGATAAGGAAATGTTGGCTATTATGCATGTATTGGCCAAATTCTGGAAGTACTTGGTGGGAAACAGCTTCCGAGTGAAAACTGATCACAAAATTCTTCGGTATTTCCTTGAGCAGAAGCAACTGCAAGAGAGGCAGCAAAAATGGGTTAGAAAAATCCAGGCATATGAATTTGACATTGAATATGTAAAAGGGAAGAGTAATGTGGTAGCGGATGCCTTATCATGGAGACCAACAGTGTTGTCATTGATGAGTGTGGATACAGATTGGAAGGCCCAGCTGTTGGTGGAGTATTCGAAAGACCACTTCAGATGTGAGATCCTAGATGGGTAGGTGACAGTGATGGGAGGTATAGAGTGATGGATGAGATCATATATTACCAGGACCGAATCCTCTTAACTAGATATTTTGAGCTTGAGGATAATATTTTTCATGCAACACATGATTCACCACTTTCAGGCCACCAAGGATTCATAAAGACATATCGGGCCATTAGAGAGTGATTCTCATTAAAGGGTCTCAAGGAGGATGTGCTCCAACACATCAAGGAGTGTGTAGTTTGCTAGCATAACAAAGGAGAGAAAAACCATCCTACGTGGTTGTTACAACCACCCCCTATTAGTTATATATTATTTGATTTATTTGGTTTGTTTATGTTTTGAATTACATTACTCACTAGATTGAATGCAACCACTAAATTAAATGCAACTCCTGCAGTTCATCATCTTTTTCTCTTCAAACCAACTCTGCACAAATTGACCAAATGCTTAATATATTCTTAGTATAATGTTATTTTTAATGAGAAAAAAATTACCAAACTATTTTCACGTTCATGCATGGGAATGCACAATAAATTACCAAGTACAATGCATCATTATGAAAGTATAATTAATCTATTTCTTAATACCAGTAGAAGATAAATCACCATACAATTGCTGGAATCCTGTAGTAGGATTTACAAATATAATTTCAGGTTCGTAGAAATTACCAGTTTGGTAATTTCATTGTTAATGTTAGATTCATAAATATATATTTCATATATATTGATCTATTCTAATGCCAGAATCATAGTGGATAGCTTACCAAGTTGTTATGTTAGATCAAATTTGACATGGATTTATCTACTAGATATGATAGATAAGAAGAGAGATATGATAGATAGGCGGAGAGTTATTGGGTTGATTTTTATGGTTGTTCTACCAACATGGAGTGCCTTTTATATTTTCTCATGGAGCCTAACTATTTGTCTCGATCTTGTGGCCCAATTTTCTAGATATGGCTTCTAGATATGCCTTCTATGGGTAGTTCAATTTGTAACTTGCAAGCATATGAATGAATTGTCGCTCTCTTTGGTTACAAAAGTCAAATTTGTCTCTCTTCACTGAACAAAGTCTCATCCTTCGTGAATGTCTTCTTGAGAAGGTGACCATTATGAGAAGGAAAAGGGGGATTCTCAAGAAGTTCCAGGACTTTTATTTTTATCGAGACTTATATAAAATTATCACTAATAATGTTTTTTTTTTTAACACATGGTGAATCCGTAATTCTTTATAGTAATCTAGGGGAGACCCAGGATAGGAAGGAAGAACTTGAAAAGTGAAGGAACTTAGAAACTAAACATACAAGCTATATTTCATTAATCAAATCAAGTTACATATATACATGAGGTACTGTCTCAAGATAGAGAAGCTATCTTAGACACACAATAATTTGGTTGAGAGAATATCTCAACCTCACACCAAACTAGGAACTAACCTATCAAATAGGAACAAACTCTATACATAGAGAGAACCACAACTAAAGACAAGTAGGAATTACATATTCCAACACTCCCCCTTAATGACTACTTGTCTCAATATCTATCTACAAAATCTACAACTGGTATTGTTTGGTAATTACACTTTGTATATTTTTCATGCTGTTGTTGATGTCCATATAAAGGAACAACCATCTACCGAAATGCATGGGTTCCAACCACTGCAACTGCCAGTCTACTAGGAAGTCCTTCACATACATGGTTCATCCAACCTCTCGATTAACTCCCCCCCGATATAAAATTTCACCTTATGGAGTCTAAAACCAATATGGTCCACCCAAGTGTATCCATCCCGCATGACACACTCTTCCAGGGTGTTAAAACTCTCTGACAGAGGGAACATATAACAAAGGGGTATGCATGCCTCTCTGGGTCTTACAACACGTACAAACAATAAATGACATGTATATTTGCTTCTAATTACAAATTGTGACTCATACTCATGGTCATGAGTCTATTCCAAGAAACTAACACAAAAAAAAATCTCACAAACTTGATTGTCCATCATCTTTTGCACTCGCCATACCATTCATATGCTAGAGCTTTCTCGCTGGAATATTTCTGTCATAGATTTTGTACTTTTGAATTTTGGATGTACTGGTCTTTGTTAGGAATCTGTAATTTTAGCAGATTGGTGAGAATAAAACTGCAGAAGCAACATCATTTCAACCAACTTTGGGATTCTAAGATCTAGCCCTCCTGAATCCGGAGAGGGATCTCTCCAATATGTACAAAGATGGATTTGTCTTTGAAGTTTGGGGTTATGATATTAGGCTAGTTATGAAGACCAAGGGTTTGTTTGTTTTTGGGTGGTTGAGCATGATTATTGTTTGAGGTGGAAAGTTCTGAGTGCAAAAAGTTTCAAAGGTGAGAAGTTGCAAGCAATCAGAGTAAGCTTCGACCAAAAAGATAGACAATTGCAGGTTTTAGTCCATTGGGCTATGGAGTCATAATAGGATTTAATTGGAATAGCAAGAGGCAAGAGTGGTCCATGGGGCAAGTCATCTATGTCTAAGGATATCTTTGAAGTTTGATTTATGGAATGAAATGATACAATAAGAAGGAGAAATAAACAGATGCAGAACAAGAGCAGCCCAGGATCTGATAAGTACTTTTAAACTAGTCATCCTTTGATATGGACTCAAGAAAAACACAAAAGTAAACTAGGATTTGGTAAGTACTTTTAAACTAGCCAACCTTTGATACACTTTCAATAGAACACATTTTAAAACAAAGGGAAAATTGGAAGCAACCTTTGGAGTAGAAACTAGCGGGCCGGGCTCACCAGAAATCCTCTCCTAGCTCTTCTTTACTTAGTTACTTTCAAGACAAACACAAAGATAACACAGAATGGCCTAAGATCTGGTAAGTACTTTTAAACTAGCTAGCTTTTAACACATTACAAAGGGAAACATCCAGATAGTTGTGGGGACAAAACTAGGACCAAGGCTCACCATATCTTCCTCAGTTCATCTTCAAAAAACATATACTGAAAATAAAATTTAAGAATAATATTCAGCTAAGACAATAAGACGAGGGAACGCCAACATTCCTATGCTTGAACTGAATTAAATTATTCCTAAATAACACATTTTAGAAGAAAACATTCAGATAAAGATTTTCAGTCAGAGAAGGTTACTGATGTACAGTAGGTCCTAACTCTATGCATGCTGTTCTTTATAAGAGAATATGAAACACAGTGAAAACATAAACAAAATAGCAAGTTACGCTTAGAGAAACATCACCGTCAACATAGACCAGGATCCCATAAATCAGCTTGTATTGATGCTCCAAACCATTTATAGCTTTAAGTCTTATGCTTTAGTTTAGCAACCATCTACACATCTCAGCCTAACCTATCTATCTCCAGAAGAGCTCCAAGAGCTAGTGAATACTATGTACAATCAGAAGTTTAAGCTCAAGTGTATATCAAAGTTCTACAACCAACCCCTCACTCATCTTCTGCAGAAGTATATATAGAAGGATGAGGAGGTGAGATCTGATAGAAGATATCAATTTACAATTAATACAGACTTAATGACTTCTTGGCCTTTGAGGGGCTCAATGAAGAAACTTATATACATATTCTCTGTATTAAATGATTTTACATAAATATTTAAGCTCTGTGGGAGCTTTTGTTGACTTCTGAGGCTCTGTGTGGCGTCGAAGTAACTCTGCAGATGTTCTTTGGATTAAGTTTCCTTGCAGAAGTAACATTTTGGCTGTGCTGAGACAAATATCTGATCCTGATCAATAAATTCGGCCTCTGATTGAATACTTTGAGGCACAGGTGGTGTCGCGGTAGCTAGAGGGATCAATTTGCCTCAATTTGTGGTGGTGGAGGGTTTCCTGTCAATAAAACACTTTAGATTTTCCTTTAATTGTGTTTTAATTTGGGGGATTAGGCTTTTGATAATCATTCTTAGTCGTGATCCCCACAATTATGTCTTCCATCCTCTGTTCTGGTTCATTTTGATCTTCATCACTGATACTCTATGATTTTTGATTGACTTGCTGTGTTTTTGCTGATGTGCAGGGCCATGTAGGGTTTGAAAGGCATCAATGCCCTCAAAGATCATTGAGAAACGTGGAGTCAAAACCCTGTGATGATTTTCTTTGGTGAATCGGAGGCTAGAGGATCGTCACCCTCTGTCTCTAAAACTTCTTTGAATTATGGCGAAGAGAACGTAGAAACCCTACAAAATAAAAAAACTATTATAAAATCCTGCATATATAGGTTTACTGCTGCGGAGGCATGTGGAGGAGGCATGGCCGTTGGATGGCATCATCCAAAGGTCAGGATTAATCGGAGAAGGCGGAAGAAAGATTGAATCAGAGCCGTTGATCGCATAGAGATCGACAGTCGAGAGCAAGGGGGAAAGTCAAAAACGGAGAATCGTTGACTGGGCGACGGAATCAGGGCGATGGAATATGGACCGTCGATTTGCAGATCAGATCGACGACGGAGATTAATCTGGATGGCGCGCCGTAGCCCGGCTAACTATCGGGCATCTTCAGCGAGCGATAGCCGTTGGATGGCCCGCCCCAGATCGGACGATGCATGGCAATATCGCTGGGCGTCTGCGTACGAACGATAATGCATGATGAGCAAGCAGTTTTGAAAAAGTAGAGGAGACGCGTGTCACGCGATGTATGGAATTGCTGGCAATAAGGGAAAAACCACCTTTGCCTAAAGGCGGTGCGATGAAAAACGCGCGGTTTCGGAAATCGGCTAGTGGAATGTGGGGACCACCGGGAGACGGACTCCGCACTGTCCGATCTGTAGATCAGATCGACGGCGGAGAACGAATTAAATTTGAACCGGCAGGGAATTACCATATAATAATAAAACCGACAAATTTTCAATATAAACTAAGGTTTTAAACTATAGCCGAGAAATATTAATACAAAACATGTCTTGGCGCCTGATTGCGGGGCCGTGGGCGCATGGGAAATGATGTGACCGAGGGTCGATGGGAAAAGGGGTCTAAGACTAAGCCCGAGGGGCTTAAGTCCAAAATGTGGGTTTTTTATAGTTTTTTAATGATTTTCAAGGGGAATTGAGGGTTCGAATAAGGTTTAAAAGTGGGTTTTAAACCTTATAAAGGTGGATTTTCATGAATGGAAGAAGAGAACTTATGAAAAATAGAGGAATTTTATGGAGAAATAGGGAAGCAAATGAGGATTAGTTTTGCAAAAAGGGGGAAAAATGTGCTTGCAATAGTATTCTGGCTTGGAAATCAGCAGGATTTCTAAGTGTAAGATGGGAACAACAGTGAAGTTCGGACAAAGGATAGGCATGAGGCCTTGAAGAGTCTTCAAGAGCCAACAATTTTTAGCAATGAAATTTGTTCCTTGAAGGCTCAAAATTTTTTTAGCCAGCATTTCGTATAACAAATTTTATAGCTGGCTAACAGTGGCTCCACTTGGGGATGGTGCCTTCTTGAAGGCATCAAGAACTTTCAGACTTGTGTCTCTGGGAGGCCAACCTGTTCCTGATCCATTGATGTTCTCTGGGAGGCTGATCAGTTGCCTCATCCATTGGGCTACTCTTCTTTTTCTGAGATGACTTTCTCCAAAAATATATTAGCAACCATAAACATAATGGATATTCATCAATACAAACTTCTACCTACCCAATCCTACTGATCTAACATTTTTTCTTCATTAGAGTGCACTTGGATTGGAAAACTCTTTTTACAACATTTTATTCTTTTGAAAGCATAAAACTAATCTAATTTTACTCCTCATTTCTCCCTGAACTCAGATTAAACAGTTGAGTTCAGATGCTTCTCTACCTATTCTACTATCTATTGGGATTAGACTGTCCAACAGATTTTAATTCTCTAAATTATAAGACATAAATTTAAAAAAAGTCAAGTCAAGATTAAGCTGTTTGACTTGCTGTGATCTATGGCATAAAAACAAGCTGCACATAGACATTTATTTTGCAAAAAATTAAATTAAAACAGAAGGCTTAAGATCTGAAAGTTCAAAGAACTGCCTTCTCTTTTTACAACTCTGTTTTGACTTTTGTTTGAGTTGTTCCTTCTTTGTTTCTTTGGTTCAAATTTTGAGTTAATTAGAACCAGATTTACATGTTTTTTACTCAGAAAAAGAAACAGATTTGAGTCATCTCTTTTTGGAAACTTAGGTTCAGGTTTTGAACATGTTTGAACCTTTCATTTCTATCCTAATCTATCTACTGATAAGCCAAGGTTAAACAGTTTGGAAAATTAAATTTACTACCCTATCAACAGAAAATTTAAAACTAATTAGTCAAGATTAGGCTGTTTGACTAACTAGAAGTGTGTTTTTCATAAGTGGCATTTAAGCTTGCACACTTTCAGAATTTGTCTCTCTTTTTGGTATGGGGCTATACCTTTCTTGTTTTGACAACCTGCCCTCTTTTATTTTTTTCATTGTTTTTGTATTTTCGATTTTTTACAACTTTGAATGCAATGGTGGATGAAATATTTACAGTGGAAAAAAGATAAAAAGGCCTTGAAACAGAATCATGGATCAAGAAAAGTAATGCTTGAGCATCCTGCCATTGATAGGACCCCCAAACAGTTCTGCTCCATTCAGCTCCTACAAGAAAAATGAATTGTTACCAACAGTTGAGTGAATAGAGTAAGGGCCAAGCCATAAGTTGTCAAATTTTCCATGCTTTCCCTTCTCTTCCCTTCTTGAATCCCACTTTAAAACTTTGTCCCCAATCTTGAAATTGCTGGCCTTTGTTCTTCTGTCAAAAAGATTTTTAATGCTGTCCTGCTTCTCCAATGCTTTGCTATACACTTCCTCTCTGGTTTGCTGAAGATGAATGGTCTAGTTCACTCTTCTGATTATGTAATTTTTTTCAGTTTGTAACTCTTGAATCAACTTCATCACTGGTACACCAAGGCTATTTGGAAAAATTTCATCAGTACCATACACAAGCTGAAAAGGGGACATGCCAATGGATTTCTTCAAAGTTAATCTGTCAGCCCAAAGTGCATAAACCAGCTTTGTGTGCCAAGACTTTTCGTTGTCCTCCAACAGCTTTTTGATTATGTTCACTAAGATTTTGTTTGAGGATTCTGCAAGTCCATTACCTTGGGGGTAATAGGCCGTGGAATTCCCCAATTCTATTTGATATCTGTGGCATAATTCAACCATCTTCTTTGATCCAAATGCTGCTGCATTATCAGTGATGATCTTGGTAGGACATCCAAATCTGGAGAAAATGTTAATCTCCATGAATTTTATAATAACTGAATCATTATCCTGCCTACAAGGTATGGCTTCTATCCACTTAGTGAAATAGTTTGTGGCTGTGAGAATCCACCTATGCTGGGCAGAATATGGGGGGTGGATTTCACCTATGAAGTCAAGTCCCCACTGTTGAAATGGGGCTAGAACAGTGATTGGATGCAGAGGCAGGGGTAGCAATTTTCTTTTGCCCTCAAACAATTTGAATTTATGGCAAGCAATGATCATCTTGTGCACATATTGGATGAGAGTAGGCCAATATAAACCAGCCCTCAAAATTTTGTTGGCTGTTGTCTTCCATTACAAATGACCTCCACACTCTCCCTCATGGAACTGGTACTTAACCTTCTCTACATCAAAATTAGGCAAACATTTAAGCAATAGACCACTAGCATATTTCCAGTAAAGACATCTATCAATAATGCAATAGTTTACAACTTTCAATTTGAGGAATCTTGCCTTTGTTTTTGTCAAACCAGAAGGTGTATTCAAATTTAGAAAAAAATAAACAATATCAGCGTACCAAGAGGAATTTATAAAATGGTTTTCAACAATAGGAGTTGAGAGTTCCTCTTGATTATCTAAAGCATTAATCATATTAATATCAAGATCTTGAAAATTTGATTCAGCCATCAATCTGGCTAGACCTTGGCCTTTGATGAGTTTAGTGGGTTTTATCTCTAAATCATATTCAAGAATAATAGCGATCCACTTACCTCTCTTACCATCTGGGTCCTGTGTTAGAATGTCTTTAACAACTGAGTTTGGAACAAAGGCAATGATATGTGAGTGAAGGATGTACACTCTGAAGTCCTTCAAAGCTTTAACCAGAGTAAAAGCTTGTTTCTCCATAATGTTATACTTCAGAGGGGCATCTCTCAATGCCTTGCTAAAAAATGCAATAGGCTTCTCTTGCCCTTGTGGATTTTTCTGTAAAAGGACAACAGTTATAGTATGTTCTGATGCAAATGAAAAGACATAAAAATATTTTGAAAAATCAGGACTTATTAGAATTGGTGTTTTGGTTAACGCTTGTTTCACCAGTTCAAAGGACTTCTTTGCTTCCAAGGTCCATTTTACCCCTTGCTCCTTCTTCAACATGTTCGTTATATTCCTAAGGAGCTCAGCCAAGTTGGGGATGAACCTTCTCAAAAAATTGATCTTCCCAATGAAAGATTGCAACTCTTTGATGTTTCGAGGATGAGAGATTTGCAATATGGCCTCAATCCTCTTTGGATCTATCTTTATACCCTCTTCAGAAATAATGTGCCCAAGAAGTTTACCTTCTTGGAGACCAAATAGTGTTTTCTTAGGGTTTAAAGATATTCCAAACTTTCTGCATTTCTCGAAAAATTTTCTTAAATTTTCTAAGTGTTCTTCATCTGTTTTTGAAAACACAGTGACATCATCCAGATATATAATGATGAAGAAGCCCAGTTCTTCCGAGAATGCTATGTCCATGGCTCTTTGAAAAGTTGCTCCAGCATTCATTAGACTAAAGGGCATTTTCACATAAATGAAAGTGCCCCATGGTGTAGTAAATGTTGTCTTTAATTGATCAGCAGGGTGGACTAAGATCTGATTGTACCCTGAATAGCCATCTAGCAAAGAAATTCTTCTAGACCCTACCACCCTTTGTAAAATATGATCCATCTTAGGTAAAGGGTAGTTGTCTTTTAATGAAGCTTGTTTAAGTCTCTCAAAGTCTATCTGGCTTTGATTTCTCCGATTTTCTTCTAAGCGACACCCAGTTAGATACCCACTCAAGGGAATATCGATAAGGACAATAATACGACTTCATCTACATGTTTTAATCTCCCTTCTCAACCAAGGAATTTTTACGAGTTTATCACACATGGATTTACATTTGAATGGTTTTTGGTTTTCTTTGACAAGAATTTTGTACTGTATTATTTCAGTGTCATAGGACTTAAGATCTTCGTAACTCCATGCAAAAACATCAGAAAACTCTTTAAACAGCTCTATGTATTTAAGTTTAATGTGATCTGGTAAAGTTTTAGACAGTTTAATCATCATAGGTTTAAGTTCACTTCCTATATTGCACTCTTCTACTTCAGCCTCTACAGGTTCCAGTTTTGGCTTTTTGACCACATCGTTAAGATCAAACAATTCTTCTAAAGGCGCCAGACCGCTTGGCAAAATTTCATCTTTAGAGTGTAGAGTTTCTAACCCATCTGTTTCGAACTCTGCATCCAATTTTGTTTTGTTTTTTAGTTTGCTTGACAACAGGTTGATATTAACAGGTTCAGGAGACGGTTCCTCTTCACCAAGGAAATTTTCTTCACTACAGTCTGTATCATACTTTGAGTCTGAACTGTGTAGTTCAAATCCATTTCTGAATTGCATGAAGTCTTCTATTTGTTTATCATTGTCAAACACCTACCAATACTTTTCATTATCAGGCACAGCTGATCTAAATTTTATCTCATTTGTGCAGTCTTTGGTTTCATATGGCGTAAAGCATGTTCTAGCTACAAAGGCTAAATTGTGGGCTGCAATGTTTTTCTTTCTTGGGGCAAAAATCAATTCGGACTCGTTAAAGGTTTTCAAGAGGTCCATGATATCATTTCGGTAGGCTCTAAGTCTAGGATGATTTGCGTTATACTCCCCATTGACTTTCCTAATGACTAACTTTGAATCCCCATACACATTGATTCTTGTGGCTCATAACTTTTTCAACAGATGTAAGCCTAAGAGAAGGGATTCATATTCTGCTATGTTATTGGAGCACTGAAAGTTTAATTTGCAGGAAATGATTTCTGTGTGGTTATTTTCAGTGTTGGAAATCCAGACACCTTCACCAGCATTGGTTCTAGTGTAGGATCCATCAAAATACATACTCCACAGAGGACTATTGTCGGTTTCATCCTGGTTAACGTCCTCTTTAACTACTGTGCTTTATATATTTTCATGATTAGCGAAACTTAATTGAATTTGTTTTGACTCTTCAGGTTTTTCGTTAAGTGGAGGCACGTTTTCTTGAGTGTCAAAATTTAAAAGAAACGGATGCACGACTTGTAGTTCAAGACCTTTGTTTAGTTTGCTAATGTTTAGCGGTTCAACAAACTTCTTTGACAGCTCTGCGGTAATTTCTTCCTCTTCCCTATTAGTACTACTAAGGTCTGCACTCTATTTTTCATTATTTTGAGTGCCTTTCTCTTTACCTTTATCATAATTTATAGCCACTATTTTATCCTTTTGTTTGAAAAATTTAGGCTTGGTTGTAGTGCTGTTTTGTGAAGATTTGTTAGAGGTTTTGTTGTTGGGGGTCTGTTGACTGGTTTTTCTTCTAAGGTCATATTCTTTTTGAGACTCTATGATGACATTTTCCATGTCTTGATAACAATTTTTATCATCATCTCTTTTGTCATAATAAGGTGTGTATAGACCTTGTTTTCTATCATAATGAATCTCAAAGTCATCATCTTCTACCCCAAAGATATTGACATCATCTCCCTCTGTTATCTCATCTATTTCCTCAACCTCACTTACATAATTTTGATGAAAGGGAGGAGTGATCTGTTGATCATCTTTCCTAGGTCTGTTCTGAGGTTGGTTCCTTCTAAAATTCTTATTCTAGTTCTGATTCCTATTTTGAGGAGAATTTTGGTTTAGGCTTGTTTGTGCTCTCTTAATTATGCTCATTTCTTTCATCATTTCTTCCATCATTTTCTCCATTTTTGAGTTGGAGGTAGAGGGTGCAGATTCCTCTCTAAAGGACACTCTCTTTTCATTTTTCATTCTTTCTCTCTTTTCCATTAAGTTGACTTCGACAGAAAGAGAACCTCTTTTCATATCTTCAAGAGTTGCAAAATCTCTCTCTCTCAGCTGATAGGTCATGTCAGAGTCAAACCCTTCAGGAAACTTGTTTAAAGCTGAGCCTTGTGGAGGTTTTAGTTCTGGGGAAAGTGCGTCTCCCCAACTATTGAATGCAATTTAATAGTCTTACCTTTTCCCCGATGTTTATGGAGGTTCTTGTAATCAGAAAGGACTTGGAGAGGATTATTCTTCACTTCCCATTTGTTTAAGAATTTCTGATGGAAGGCTTGGAGATCATTGATACTATGGGGAGTTAAGCCTTTAAACCATTTTCTTACTTCTCCTCCCAGACTCTGATTAAATAGTCTTAGTTTGACAGAATCATCATCAATTTCATTTCTGTCAAAGTATTCATTCATCTTATCCACGTGTTGTGATGCAGTAGTAGCATTACTAGCATCATATAATGGTATTTTGGACTAAGAGTCCTGTCGAAGATTGACCAATGGTACAGGAAGGACTAAGGGAGCATACCATGCTGCCATGATATGTGGTGGAGGTGGATTCACAAGAGGTGGATTAACAAAAGGTAAAGTGGACTGAAGTGGAGTGGTTTGAATAGTGGATGTAGGTTGAGAAGATGTGGATGGAACAACAGTAGATTGCTGAGCTGATCTTGGATGAGAAACACCTAAGTTACGGAGGAAGTGTAAATCAGGTGGTGTTGTCTTCCTACTACCAAGATGTTCACTTGCTTCCGTGGATGAAAGTGAAGACTCAGAGTCTAGCTGAATTATATCATCAAAATACCTAGTTCTAAATGGATTGACTAAGTCAACTTGTGATTGTTGTAGAGCTGAAAGATTTTCAGGGACTGATTTAGCTCTCAAGGATGATCTGAGAATAGTTGAAAATTCTATCTTAGGAGACTTCCTAAGGATACTTTCTGGGTCATCAACTATCTCAGGTGGATCATGGTCAGGATAGGCTCTAGTATGGATCTTTCTAGAAGCCACTATATTGTGTTTTGTAGACCCAAATAAGCAGGAAAAGTTCAACCAGGTATGACAATCTTTGAGAGGTTGACTAATCTATTTCCAAACTTTAATCCTACAGTCCTCTAACTGAGTTTGAATAATATTTAATGACAAGGGTTCTTCCCAGTGGAGTATTAAGGTATTTTTAGGCTTTTGGAGTCCCCAGGTGGAAGGTTTAGGGTGTTTCTAGGGAGTGCATTGTCCACCATAGTGCTTATGAAATATCCCTTTTTAAGGATATCCCGAAACACAGCAAACTCTAACCAGAGATTGATTGGGAGGGAATTCACTAGATATTTCACCTCTAAAAGAGGATGAGATATGAAGGCTACCTGGCCCTTTCCAGACTCTGTCTAAGAGTATGGGGTAAAACACAACATAAGGTAAGTGAAATGTAAGAGTAAGTGTTTTACTACCAATCTGAAATATTTTTGGTTTTTCTGAGTTAATTTTAAGTTGTGTGGTTTCTAAGAATATCCTAAATCTGCTTCACAACTTAGCTATGGTTATGAGACAAAGACAGTCTACTCTTATGGCTAAGCCAACTGATTTTTCAAGGTTAGATAAAGTCTCATGAGAATCCTAGGGTTTGCCTAGTTTGTCACTGATTCAAACAAGTTTCATCATGATTACCACTCTTGGTAGTGCTTGAAAAGGCTGCTTTTTACTCTCAAAGTTTTATAAAGATGAAAAATGATTCTGGGTTCAGTTCCCCAGCAAAGTCGGCAGAAATGTTAGGAATCTGTAATTTTAGCAGATTGGTGAGACTAAAACTGCAGAAGCAACATCGTTTCAACCAACTTTGGGATTCTAGGATCTAGCCCTCCTGAATCCGGAGAGGGATCTCTCCAATATGTACAAAGATGGATTTGTCTTTGAAGTTTGGGGTTATGATATTAGGCTAGTTATGAAGACCAAGGGTTTGTTTGTTTTTGGGTGGTTGAGCATGATTACTATTTGAGGTGGAAAGTTCTGAGTGCAAAAAGTTTCAAAGGTGAGAAGTTGCAAGCAATCAGAGTAAGCTTCGACCAAAAACATAGACAATTGCAAGTTTTAGTCCATTGGGCTATGGAGTCATAATAGGATTTACTTGGAACAGCAAGAGGCAAGAGTGGTCCATGGGGCAAGTCATCTATGTCTAAGGATCTCTTTGAAGTTTGATTTATGGAATGAAATGATACAATAAGAAGGAGAAATAAATAGATGTAGAACAAGAGCAGCCCAGGATCTGATAAGTACTTTTAAACTAGTCAGCCTTTGACATGGACTCAAGAAAAACACAAAAGTAAACTAGGATCTGGTAAGTACTTTTAAACTAGCCAACCTTTGATACACTTTCAATAGAACACATTTTAAAACAAAGGGAAACTTGGAAGCAACCTTTGGAGTAGAAACTAGCGGGCCGGGCTCACCAAAAATCCTCTCCTAGCTCTTCTTTACTTAGTTACTTTCAA
Source organism: Pinus albicaulis (assembly GCA_034641835.2). Classification (NCBI taxonomy): domain Eukaryota; kingdom Viridiplantae; phylum Streptophyta; class Pinopsida; order Pinales; family Pinaceae; genus Pinus; species Pinus albicaulis. The sequence continues at coordinate 1,152,336,007 of CM076582.1, read as the reverse complement.
GAAAAACACAAAGATAACACAGAATGGCCTAAGATCTGGTAAGTACTTTTAAACTAGACAAATTTTAACACATTCCAAAGGGAAACATCCAGATAATTGTGGGGACAAAACTAGGACCAGGGCTCACCATATCTTCCTCAGTTCATCTTCACAAAACATATACTGAAAATCACATTTAAGAATAATATTCAGCTAAGACAATAAGACAAGGGAACGCCAACATTCCTATGCTTGAACTAAATTAAATTATTCCTAAATAACACATTTTAGAAGAAAACATTCAGATAAAGATTTTCAGTCAGAGAAGGTTACTGATGTACAGTAGGTCCTAACTCTATGCATGCTGTTCTTTATAAGAGAATATGAAACACAGTGAAAACAGAAACAAAATAACAAGTTACACTTAGAGAAACATCACCGTCAACATAGACCAGGATCCCATAAATCAGCTTGTATTGATGCTCCAAACCAGTTACAGCTTTAAGTCCCATGCTTTAGTTTAGCAACCATCTACACATCTCAGCCTAACCTATCTATCACCAGCAGAGCTCCAAGAGCCAGTGAATACTATGTACAATCAAAAGTTTAAGCTTAAGTGTATATCAAAGTTCTACAACCAACCCCTCACTCATCTTCTGCAGAAGTATATATAGAAGGATGAGGAGGTGAGATCTGATAAAAGATCTCAATTTACAATTAATACAGACTTAATGACTTCTTGGCCTTTGAGGGGCTCAATAAAGAAACTTATATACATATTCTCTGTATTAAATGATTTTACATAAATATTTAAGCTCTGTGGGAGCTTTTGTTGACTTCTGAGGCTCTATGTGGCGTCGAAGTAACTCTGCAGATGTTCTTTGCATTAAGTTTCCTTGCAGAAGTAAATTTCTGGCTGCGCTGAGACAAATATCTGATCCTGATCAATAAATTCGGCCTCTGATTGAATACTTTGAGGCACAGGTGGTGTCGCGGTAGCTAGAGGGATCAATTTGCCTCAATTTGTGGTGGTGGAGGGTTTCCTGTCAATAAAACACTTCAGATTTTCCTTTAATTGTGTTTTAATTTGGGGGATTAGGCTTTTGATAATCATTCTTAGCCGTGATCCCCACAATTATGTCTTCCATCCTCTGTTCTAGTTCATTTTGATCTTCGTCACTGATACTCTATGATTTGTGATTGACTTGCTGTGTTTTTGCTGATGTGTAGGGCCGTGTAGGGTTTGAAAGGAATCAACGCCTTCGTAGATCATTGATAAACGTGGAGTCAAAACCCTGTGATGGTTTTCTTTGGTGAATCGAAGGCCAGAGGATCGTTACCCTCTGTCTCTGAAACTTCTTTGAATTATGGCGTAGAGAATGTCGAAACCCTGCAAAATACAAAAACTATTATAAAATCCTGAATATATAGGTTTACTGTTGCGGAGGCATGTGGAGGAGGCGTGGCCGTTGGATGGCATCATCCGATGGTTAGGATTAATCGGAGAAGGCGGAAGAAATATTGAATCAGAGTCATCGATCGCGCAGAGATCGACGGTCAGGAGCAAGGGGGAAAGTAAAAAATGGAGAATTGTTGATTGGGCGATGAAATCAGGGCGATGGAATATGGACTGTCGATCTGCAGATTAGATTGACGGCGGAGATTAATCTGGATGGTGCGCCGTAGCCCGATTAGCTATCGGGCATCTTCAGCGAGCGATAGCCGTTGGATCGCCCGCCCCAGATCGGACGGCGCACGACAATATCGCTGGGCGTCTGCGTACGAACGATAATGCATGATGAGCAAGCGGTTTTGAAAAAGTACAGGGGACGCGTGTCACGCGATGTATGGAATCGCTGGCGATCAGGGACAAACCGCCTTTGCCCATAGGCAGTGCGATGAAAACCGCGCGGTTTCGGCAATCGACTAGTGGAATGTGGGGACCACCGGGAGACAGACTCTGCATCGTCCGATCTGCAGATCAGATCGATGGCGTGGAACGAATTAAATTTGAACTGGCGGGGAATTACCATATAATAATAAAACCGACGAATTTTCAATATAAACTAAGGTTTTAAACTATAGCCGAGAAATATTAATACAAAACGTGGCTTGGCGCCCGATTGCGGGGCCGCGGGCGCATGGGAAATGATGTGACCGAGGGTCGATGGGAAAAGGGGTCTAAGACTAAGCCCGAGGGGCTTAAGTCCAAAATGTGGGGTTTTTATAGTTTTTTAATGATTTTCAAGGGGAATTGAGGGTTCGGATAAGGTTTAAAAGTGGGTTTTAAACCTTATAAAGGTGGAATTTCATGAATGGAAGAAGAGAACTTATGAAAAATAGAGGAATTTTATGGAGAAATAGGGAAGCAAATGAGGGTTAGTTTTGGAAGAAGGGGGAAAAATGTGCTTGCAACAGTATTCTAGCTTGGAAATCAGCAGGATTTCTAAGTGTAAGATGGGAACAACAGTGAAGTTCGGACAGAGGATAGGCATGAGGCCTTGAAGAGTCTTCAAGAGCCAACAATTTTTAGCAATGAAATTTGTTCCTTGAAGGCTCAAAAATTTTTTAGCCAGCATTTGGTATAACAAATTTTATAGTTGGCTAACAGTCTTGAATCTCCATGCTATACCTGTCATTAGTTAGAGTCACGAATTCTAACAAAATTACTTCATATTGAGGTCGCGAATCTCAATATGTATAAAAACTTTCAAGACTTGTCCACATTTACCCATACCAAACCAAATGAAAATATAAGAACAAGCGATAACCATGACAGTAATACAATATCCATGAAGAAATGGTCAACACATGGCCACGCCATTCACTGCTGCGAATAGACTTCCTCGAATTTCAGTTCACTAGAACATTGCCCACACTGTTGTTGTGAGCAGATCCAACATCATACACTTTACGTTGTCTTTGATCTGATCCCTACCAGATAATTGACAACTGATCGCTCCATGTTGCTTCATGAACATGCATGAGCAACACCCTTTCACCTGCTTGCTAGTTCAGATTTCGACAAGCAGTAATTCACCTCCACCGCTCAGGCACCCAGCCTTGAGGAGATACAATGTAGCCACGAAGGCTCAACTCAGCCACCAAGGCTTATCACAGCCACGAAGGCTCACCATAGCCACAAAGGCTCACCAGAGCCACGAAGGCTTATCACAACCACGAAGGCTCACCACAGCCACGAAGGCTCAACACAGCCACAAAGGCTTCACCATAGCCACAAAGGCTTATCACAGCCACGAAGTCTCAACACAGCCACGAAGGCTCACCACAACAACAAAGCCTCATCACAGCCACAAAGGCTCAACATAGGCACGAAGACTCACCATAGCCACGAAATATCACCCCAGCCACGAAGGCTCAGCAATACTCCAGGACTCCGTGGTCCAATCCCGCGTCGTCCAAAAATTCACTGTCAACATGCATAAAATTCAACAATTTTATACACAAAAAAAAATTCTTGTTTCAGTATCCAATTCCCCTGGAATCACAGCGTAATGCCACTTCCCCTATTCAGAGTATCAAGGCAGGGTAACTGCTTCCAAGCATGCCTCCTCATGCTCGCTGACGTGCTGCAACAACTAAGGCCCATTGTCAAGCTAATCTCCTAGCAATTGAACATGCAAATATGTTTCCATCACATTGGGAACACACAAACTCGATCATCCTCCAATATATGATGTACTTCCAAGCACTATCCTTTGATGCCATTTTCATTGTCATGTCTTCATCATATATGGTCGTAAATATTTCCTGCAAATAAATTTGTCTATTGTTGGAATGACAAGTTCCAACATAGATTCACACTCGTGACAATAGTTTGCCAAGATAAATGTTACAACAATACAACATCTAATTCTTTTAACTAGATTTACATAAATGCATTTACATGTTAAGTTGACCGGTCTCAACATGAAAGAAAAATAATTCACGAAGACAATTTGTTTCATCAAAGAAAATATGTTGGAACTTTTAATTTCATCTTTACCCTGTATGGAAACATAATCATGTCGAGGCAACTCACCACACTGCCCTCAGATCACTTCACTGTTGCACCACGAGACCATGCTAGAAATGTGTTCAACCTTGAACCAGGTCGATCCCAAACAAAGAAAGCTCGAAGCCTCCCAACAAATCCATGTGCTTCCCCACCTCTTCTGACACCTGCAGAAGACTCAAAAATCTATCGACCTCTTCAATCCACAAGGCCATGTTCACAACACCACAGCCCAACAAATCTTCCAACCTGAAAGCCGGGAAAAAAACATCTCAGAAAAATGCTTCCAAATAATGCAACTAATCATCATAAGCACAGCCAAGAAGCAGCTTAGCTAATCATCATAAGCACAGCCAAGAAGCAGCTTGCTTCCAAAGGGCTGCGAGAGCGGAACCAACTTTAGCCAATCATTCAAGCAAAATAGCAGCCGTCGATGCATAGCAAAGTACTACGAGTATGAAATACTTGAAACAATCCATATCGCAGATGCCCAACATGTAATCCAGGATTGGCTTGCGAGCCGCGTGGACAATTATCATAAGGAACCACAACAACCTCAATCACTTCCAACCTGATAAAAAAAAAATAGCGGATCAACCTTGCCTCTGCAAGATCCACCAAGCTCCTTCTTCAATGTCACAAAGTTTTGCGAAAACCAAAATACCATTAATACCAATGTTGTATCACCAACTGCTTGCACAATCAAACGAAAAACTCAACAAGAATCCCTTTTACCAGATTTTATCTTCTGATTATGTTCAAATAATGGCTATGGGAATATATCAGCTGCACCTTGTCATATAGGAAGCTCGTATTTGTATATATGTGAGGCAGCAAGATAATTTCTAATCACTCAGATTTTCTGCGACAATTATCGAATTTGTTTGGGTCTATAAGGTTATAACAGAAAAAGACTGCAAACTGCAACCACCACGGATTCTAAACTTCTATCCTCCTGGCCTCCATGCAGCTACACTTTCCAGGGTAAGCAAGATGTTATGGGGATGGTGATGCCGTTGTGATATGCGATTTAAAAAAAACAGAGAACTCTAATTGATTTCCTCGACATCATGAGCTCGTTGCACCAGTCTACCTCTCACATGCTCGGCCACTTCTCTACTCAAGTGACTCACTCCTCGACGACGGTCTTAGGATCGCAGAGGAGAGACACGACCTTCATAGCCAACATAAGTCCTCTCCATACACCAACGTCACGGAACGCTGAGCAACCAACTCTCCAGATCTCGCACATCAAACCTCCACTACTCAACATACAAGAAGCATCAACTCCTTACAAGCTCTTACAAGCTTCCATCGCTAGATCTGGTGTATGATCCAACTTCATCAGAAACAAACATCGATTGTGGAAATTCCACATCCTCGTCATCTACGAACTCAATAGTCTCCAACACAAATAAATCATGCACAGTCCACGAATTTCTCAACACCTCTTCTAAGTAGGCACCAACAACTGTTATCTCAGGCGCTTTGAGATACAAAACATGATTCTAAAATCTAACAAAAAGGATTGCTAGAAAAAAAAAACTGCAATAACGCATCAAGTCATAGAGCCATCCTTCATTCATTTGCAGCAGGACCATACATAGAGAAAACAACACCACATCACAAATAAGTATCAATAAGAATGATGATCGAAGACGCATTAATAAGTATACATGTATGTACACTGCATAATATAAGTTCAAGCAAGGTCGTGAATATTGTTCTTCGCCTTTGGCCTCCATTCTGACCTTGCCCTTAAAATTTTTGATCTGTCATCATGCAATCGAAGCAAGTGTACAAAATGCAATGTGTTTGAAAGGCACATTTCTCTGTGAAAATGGTGCAGCTGAATCGGAAATAACCTCACCAGCCTGTGGACTTTCAAGCTGTTGTATCCTGCCGAGTACAAACGTGAATGTAGGCCGATGCATGTACTCCAACAACGTTCCTCCCTCTGCACGTCGAGGAGACTTCAAGTGGAATAACGCCTCTCCAACAAGCAATTCGTTACTTGAAAGCTGAACAATGAGATCTAATATGTAATTCTTTATCCCATCCCATTGTTCAACTGGCAAAGCATTCCATCGATATTTGATTACACCTTCAATCACTTGAAGTGAAAAAAAACTTTGTATTCAGATTCTGCGAGTTTAGCAGAATGCTAACAACTAACGATGGCAACAGCTCGCTCTGTATAATGGCCCCGTGTGACGATCCTGTCAAAGAGTCCACTGCCCTCACAGAGCTTCATGACGAGATGAACTGTGTTCTCGTCTTCATAATTTTGGTCATCTAAACAAATCAGCTAGCGATGACTGAGGAGACTGCTCAAACACAAGACTTCTGGTTTGAAACCATTTTCTCCAATCAAGAAACTAGCGAAAAAAAATTGGAACTATCAGTCTCAAGCTCGAATCCTTCAACTACAAACAATGAGGCCTAGAAGCTCGACGCTGCTTTGAAGGTAGCAATCAAACCATAAAAAAATGAATCAAAGCGGGCGGATTGCCCAGTCGCGGCATCAACGTGAGATCGAGTCCCTCATGTTGGCTCTGCAAAGATCACGCGCTCCAGGTATGCCTCTCTCACCATGACAACAAAAAAAAACACAATATACTCTTATTTCCCTAGCCCAAGAGGGGCCGAGGTCTAGGCCCAAACGGGCTCCGATACCAACTTAGAAACTAAACATACAAGCTATATTTCATTAATCAAATCAAGTTACATATATACATGAGGTACAGTCTCAAGATAGAGAAGCTATTTTAGACGCACAATAATTTGGTTGAGAGAATATCTCAACCTCACACCAAACTAGGAACTAACCTATCAAATAGGAACAAACTCTATATATAGAGAGAACCACAACTGAAGACAAGTAGGAATTACATATTCCAACAAAGGAGGGCTCGTTGGTCGCTCAACAACAATACCTTCCTTCAACTCCGAAACCTCTCAGTCATTCTCTCTGAAATAAGAAGTGTAACAATCATTCATTTCCCATAGACATCTGAAACAAATGAAAGCAACAACAAAGGCTCTTAAAAACTGCTGAGAAAATAATACCAATGTCTTGACTCGAAGGGGAAGGTCACAAGAGAGATCGAAAGCCACATGAATCAAGGTCGATTGAAGGCAGGGATAAAGAAAGATAGAAGTTAGGCAGGTAGCAAGAGGGCAGGCAGCGATAAGAAAGAAGGCAGGAAGGTTCAGTTGAGACAAGCTTTCTCCGCAGTTCAAAAGCTAGCCCATATGGTTACTTTTTCAAATTAGACTTTTATGCTAACTCTTTCAAATTTGTCGTCGTTGGGAAAGTTTAATCCATGTCGGTGGGCTCTGTTGGGTTATTTTTGCTTCATGCACGTGTAATGTAGGTGGGTTCTACTATTTCCAAATAGCGTGTCCGGCACATTGCATGTGGCTTTATTAAATAAAATGTTATTTATTTTAATTAATAATATGTATATTTAATAGCAGTGTTGGAATTCTGTTGAAGGGTTTGAGGATCACTTTATTTTATGTTTTGTTTACCAATAGAAGTGGTAAGGCTTTTCGCAGCTCAGCCACTCTCTCGCTAGGAGCGCAGGGGATCTTTCTCTCAGAACCGTTAAGTAGTGATTCGTTCATAGGAGTAGTTTATCCATGCATAGCAGACCAGGGATCCTTTCTACTCATGGCAAGGGGTATCTCTGAATCAATATAAAAATATGAAATGGAAAATGTTGAAAGAATTGTGGAGATATATCCATGTATAACATCAATCTATATAAAAAAATTGAAGGAAACAAAAATAACCTTTCCCTATTTATGAAAACAAGGTGTTACTAATTGGAAAATTTTGGATAGAGAAATATGTTTTACCAACATGTCTTTCCTTTTTATCTCAAAACAAAAATTACTGTAATTTAAATTAAATTAATAAATTCATCCCAACAATCCAGTTAACTCTTAACCATTGAAACTATTTCATTCGGAAATTTTTCCAAATATCTTTTTATTCAACAAAATAATCAATCAAGATTATAAAAAATGATAATAACATAAGAAAATTGTACTTACTTAATTAACATTGGTGCTGAACCCATTTCCAAAATCGCCACAAAATGACGCACATTTAAAAATGATGAATCATGCACACTTTAAAATGATGAATCTAAAAACACCGAAACAAACAGAAAAAGAAAGAGAAGGAAAAAAGTACATTAGAGATCAGTGTTCCATAAATCTAATGAGGGATCAGAACTCTCTAGTTCATACTCGCTAATATCTTCCACAGTGTTTCCTATCAAGCAGCAGAACATGCACCAGTGTCGACTGATCTTTAAAAAAAAAAGAAAAAAGTCCTCCATGGACTCTTGCTGCCACTACCACACAAAACACGTCATATCAGGTACATGTAGACACATGGGACACATATATTAAACAAAGAGTGCAGCTTGAAGACCATATGAAAACCAGAATGAAATTCAAACTGCATTTCAACTCGACCCTTGGCTTTTTAATAATGACCGTTTGTGGGTGTAGCTTTCAAACGTTTGTTAGTGAGTTGGATCATTTCCAAAACTGGCACACGACGTGGTTTCTTCAACGGTCCCGGCCTTTCCGAAAAAACTTCATGACAAACTATTCCTCTTCTGCAACGATAATATTTGAATTTTGTGCACGTCCTTCATTTTAATGAATTTTTGTTTATGCTGTTGAGTTATCATAAATATAGGTCAAAGGAACCACCTTCAATGAACTATTCTTTGATTAGTGACCATTGCAATTGATTGCAAGAACTACTAATAAAAATCAAGTTGTTTCCACATTAACAATTATGTAGGTTTGCTTTTAAAAATGAGAGAGTTAATGGTGTGTACCTTAAATTTTAATTAAAATCTAAAATAAGTTTAGATTTTGTTGGATTGGGTTTTCTTCAGTTTAAATAAAAAAAAATTGTTCGTTGAAGAGAAAAATTAATAATTTTTTACATTAATTTCGAGTTATATATTATTAAATATCATTAAATTGCTATAATTATGTTACATCAAACGTTTTTGTCTAGCTATTTTTTGTGTTTCACCCAAAAAGAATTACAACTTTTCTATGGTTTAACATTATCAAATAAATTTATTATTTTTCCATAATAATTAAATTTATTTATTTAGAAAATTTATAATTCTTTTATAATTTAACATCACATAGTCCTGATGATGAACCACACTGGTTGGTTCGAAACGCGTCGACCACATTACATTCTTGTGCATGTGATTATTACCAAAAAAGTTTCTACTAATAAAATAAAGTTATTATTTTTCTATAATATTTAAATTTATTTATTTTCTTATTCGTTCAATTCTAGTTTGAGCGCATTTTGATGGAATAAATTAATAAATAAACCTGGATAGTAGTTTGAATGCATTTCGATAGAGAAAACTAAAAATAAAAGAAGCCATAAGAGATTTTGTTTTTTGGGTGAGTTGAAAATTTTTCATGGATACTGGATTTTATGCATCTAAAAGATAAAATTAGAAACCTTAAAGTTGGATATGAAAGATTCGTCACTAGATACAAATCTTGTTGACTTAACTCTCATAACCACCCCATATTCATTTCCTCCAAATATAATTGTTTATTTGAACAACAGAGTTAACATATATTTGTAGGGTTCCTTCATTTTCACATTGTTCTTTATTTGAAGAACATAGTTAATATATATTTCTAGGGGTTCCTTCATTTTGACATTCTTCTTTAAATAGTAGTAAGTAGGATAGTGTTAGTGACCTAGTTGATAACTTATTCCATTATATAATAATAATAGTTTCACAGCTGCTTTCTCTGAATCTCTCTGTGGCTTTCATTCAGGGGTCTTTCTACTAGTACATTTTTATTTCTCTTTCTTTTCCAGCTAAAATGCTGAAAGTTTTCCAGTCATTAGACTTATTACTTACTCTGTTAATCCTCTTCGAAGAAGACAGGTTTGACTTGAATTTATTTCATTTATGTAAATCGATGCCATATAAATCAATAAGAAAATGAGCCAGGTGACCTATCATTTTAGGTACTTGCCTCGTTTTATATGTGTTGTTTCAGGTTTATCATGCATATTAAAACTAACTAAACATGTTTTTTTTTTTTTTCAGAAAGAAAAAAACGCTGTATATTAGATATAGCAGTGCATTAATCTAATCATTACATTTTTAGTTGTATTCAGCCAGAAAAACAAAAAATCACGGCCACTCATTATAAGATACCTTTCTAAGCAAAAAAAGACAATCTAATGGATAGTGGCATACAAAATCTAGGGGAATAATCCCGTCCCCTTCATGAATTGATACCATACATCTTTGCATGTAAGAAAAGACATAAACAGATAGAGAAGAAGACAAAATGATCAATGGATAATCTGAAAATGACTGTCATGCAAATTTATATTGAAAATGCTGGACAGGAGATTAAGAAGGATATAGATTGCCGATGCATTTGAAAATTCAGAGAAATCCATAATGCTGTGTGGACAGGCTCTCTTGATGCAAGGCTAGAACAAAATCCCAGAAAATAATTGAGCTGGACACCTCTCCTTTACCCTTGCCAAAAGGGATGTATTGCTTGGCCGATATAGTACCGCACCATATATAAAGTGTACAAAACTAAACTAGAAATGTAAGATAAAATTGTTAGAAGATACTGGCTGGCTTGATACCATGGAAATCTTGGTTATGGAATTGGAATGGAAGTGTCCCAGATCTGATTACCATCTTTGAAATGAACCACCTACAAAAACCCAAAGTTAGCTTTGATATTTTTTTGATAACCAGTATGCTAGCGTGTTATTTTCATATTTAGGTATCATTTTTATATTTATATTTCATCAATATAAATAAAGTAAAATGTGAGTTTTTTAAATGGTTGCATGGTTCAAATTAATATTAAATTAATGAAATTAATGATTAAATTAAATTAACTACAATTTTAAATGTTTCATAAAGTATTATATAAGAATTTTTAAAATTGTTAAATAATTAAATTGAAATAATTTCAATTGTAAAGATATTATAATAAAATTTAAAATATAAATTAATTAAATCAAATTAAATTAATGTTATTGACATTTATGCCAAGATAATTATTGAGTTTAGAGGTATATTTTATAATTTAGTATTAGAGATGTGTAAAAATAAAAATGAATATAAATAATTTACTAGTTTTACTTAAAAATATTTTCACAAATCAATAATTCCACTGGTATTTTAGTCATTAGATTTATCGTTTATATTACAATGCAATTTGTAGGAGATATAAAAATATTTCACTTTTACTATTAGCAATAAATAAAATATTTTGATATCCATTTACAATAAAAAAATATTTTCTCAACTTTATAAATACATGAAATGGATTTTTTTTTTTGTATTTTCATTTTTTTTCTTTGGTCAAGTTTTGAGTTTCCTTTAGAGATGACTATAGGCTTAAATTTTGGCTTGAGAAACTACCACCCAAGGACATCTAAGCGTCAAAATCACCCGAGATTGGACCCGAACTAGATTTTTTCACATTTAGTTTAGAACTACTGACCTTCACATGGCAAAGTGACTTCACCATAAGCCTCATATTTTCACTTCTAAATATAAAGAAGACCTATACTTCTTATTATTTTTAAAAATATAACAATACATGACTTAAACAAGTTATTTAAATATCTATGTTAGTTAATTTATTTGAATATTAAATTCATATATATAAAGAGATAAAAAGTAAAACGGAAAATAAATTTTATATAAAATATTTCAATTCCAAATTCCCAAAAAGAAGAAGAAATAAAAAATAAAAAACTTCAATTACTTAATAAAAATGATAAGAGAGATGCATAGTGTAAGACCATCATCCCACATCTACCCAAGCTACTGTCGAACTGGGGTAAGCATGTGATGAAGAGTTAGTATGATCTGATTCACCTCATAGGTGACCTTAAATAAGTGGAATCAATGGAAACACATCACACATACCTTCCACATCAACAAAAAAACTCCCAGGTGCCATCCCAACCACTTAGGTAACCATCCCCTGGGTCCCACTGAGGTTTTATAACTTCAAACCCCTGGACGCTCCCAGAATATGAGCATCAGTGCATCTGGGAGGCTCTGCATGCTCCCACACCATAGGAATGTGTGTGTCCAGGGAATTTTTCTTGGGACCTCTTCCAACATCCGTGGGATTTGAGCCACTTTTTTCAGGCCCAGAGCCCAGGTCACTGCCTAGAAATCAATGACAAGTTTAGAAATGAATTATATCATCGAAACAATGATATATTTGCAAAAACAATGACAAGGTGTAGACTAAACCCTTATTATCCATGACAGGAATTTCATCAAATACATCACAAATATGAAATCTATGTGTTTAAACAATAGATTTGAGCATCGGGGTCTCATACATATCTGAGAATAGTTGAGAATCATTGTTCCCTTACATCATTAGATGCATTATAATCTATTAGGTCTTAGATACATTATTTATTCATTTAAAAATAAAAACATGAGCAAAGCCATACATCATCACTATCAAAATACATGCTTATATCTAACACAATAACAACAGAAAATTCAAGGATACATCAGCCATAGAATCCACAGATAAACAAATACATTCACACATAAAATGCCAAGCAATGAAATTTTTATTAACGAATGTAAAAAATAAACCAGGGATGAGTCTACCATGTTCCACCTGACCATATATTAACTAAGCCAAATATCATTTCAGCCAATCACCTTCGTGCCATATTCTAAGCATGAATATGAGACTCGTAACCAACCAAAAATAACCAAATAAGCATGGATGCTACCAAAGATATCCACCTACACTATGAGATATTTTATTGCCTTCTAGTCTCTCGGGCTTTACTGTAATCGAAAATATGATCCAGGGATCACTAGGCCCTACATCGAGACCCACTCTCCAGGCTTTACCATACATCCCATCCCTGGAATACCAGTCCGGATGGAGAGAGCCCACCTCTTGGATTTACCGTATATCCTGCCATTCACCAGCAATGATTCCTAGGTGCATTGAGGTACACAGTAACTGGCTTTATCACAATCCACTGTCTGCTTCAGGGATCCTTAGGCCAGTGGATTTATCGCAATCCACACTCTAGTTCAGGGATCACTAGGCCATGTGTTTTTCCTTTCAGAGATCCACCTCACTAAGCTTCGAATCCATACGACAATCCAACTCAACCAAAACATGAGAACCCATCACCTCAAGTCTATCCGGAAATGGCAGGGATAGGTTGAAAACACCGTCACACCTGGAAAAACCCATGTCATTACAACAAAGAATCACAAGAAATATCATGCATGCCAAATATAGCAAGGAAATCACATAGGAAAATCGGTCCCTACAAAGAATCCTATTCTAGCTGCTTCATCCTCCCCTTCCTTGCTTTCTCGTTCCTTTTTCTTCCCTTCTTTGATTTTATTGATCCAATGGCAAATTTCTCCACGAAAAATCTAAGTGTCCATGAGTGTGTGTGTGAGAGAGAATAATGAGCGAGCTCTAAAACTAAAATAAAATAAGGTTGAGCAAAAATCTTTCCCACTGATCCTTAAAATCCCTTTTATCAATGAGGCTTCTATTTTGTTCATTTTCCATTATTTTCCTTCATTTTCCTCCTCACATGCAACCTATGACCCTTCACCTCCCTTTTCTCCTATTTTCCTTTATTTTCATAAATAAAATGACAATAATGCTTCTTTTCCATTGCATTTTCTAATTTTCTTTAGCCATAATAACCGAAATGAACACCCACTAGGATATTTTTCCCAACTATCAGCTCGGAATAAGTCTCCCATCAACCATGGGTATCATTTTTCATTTATTAATTTTTATTACATAAATTTTTCACCATGTTTGTTACAAAAACCTCCCCCTTTGTGGAGCACCATCCTTGGTGTTCAATGACACTTACAAACCAGCAAACTGCTGAAAATGAAACATATTGTCTATGGAGATTTATATCACAACTCGTTGTATTATTTAAAATGACATCCATATATACAACCATATTTTATATGGAGCCTAACAAATATATCTCAATATAGTGTTTACAATAATATACACACATGCACATTGTCTAAACCAAAAAATAAAAGGATATGATGCTTGTATCAACAACAAGGGAATCGATAGGCTCACACCTCCACCCTCAAAGTAATAGCGAGATTCACCTCCTTCCTAGGAATTTCAGAATTCACTACCAAATTCAAATCTGAATCGAATGTACAACACTACAATCCCATGCCACTTGTCCTCTCTATGAACAATTACCAACTCATTGTTCCAGGGCACATTCCTAATGTGCATATGATTCCATGTGTCAATGCTAATGACAAAAAAAAATCCATCATTGGGCTTCCCTTCTTTGCTGCATAGTCCCTTGGGAAATCTAGTCACCCCCTTTTGTGCAGTCACACACCTTCCAAGTTCCACTAGAACCCCCATCCCGGGTAGTCCATCCCTTGGCAAGGCTTCCTCGCATAGGAAGATACAAAAACCAAGGCATATACATTCCTCAAAACCATCATATTGTTCATATCATGCTCATGGAAATAAATGGACACTATTGGGTACCAGTGTACCACAATGGCCCTACTCCTTAAGTGCTTTACAAGCATATTATTGCCTGTTTCAATTCCTTTTTTCATTTCTTTGAATGCTTGCAATCCATTTCAACCACCCAACCAGGAATTTCCTTGCTTCATGTACCACATAACATCCATTAGATTCAAAATAAATTGAAATAAATTCACACCATGCCTCATTATTAACTCATCAATAAGGTACACCTGCAATTATGTTCACTTCCTATCATAACAAGTCAAACTAATTGTTTTATCAAATCATCATGTATAAACATATCACGTCTGGTTAGGTAAGAAAACAACCATCATAAGTTAAAATCATGAATGACATGAAATCACCATAACCCATAATCATAAATCACATGTAAGGTCATAATAAGTCAGAATTTTAGATCAAATGCATAATAGAACTGAAATAAAATATCGATACATATTCTTCATTGGTCCTTACTTCCACCTTCAATATTCTTTTTTACACACACCAAATTGTTTGCCACAGTCGACAAACACCGAGTGCCTTCTCTTCAACTACGTACACATACACGTAGTGTAGAACACATACATCTATAGAAGGCGTACAACGCCCCACAATACATACATCCACACACGGTGTACAACAAAACACAATACATACGCCTACATCTGGTGTACAACACAACACAATACATACACATACATCTTGTGTACAACACAACACATACACCTAGAATCAGTATACAACATAATACATATACATATACATATGGTGTACAACACAACACATACACCTACACTTGGTGTATAACACAATACATATATGTATACATCTGATGTACAACACAAGATGTTACACCATTTTTTGGTCATCTAACTTATTATCATTAGATGGACCCAAGTACACCATGTAAGACCAGTTTTACCCTAAGTAAAACTGCTTTCACTATGTTAAAACAGGAAACCCCAAAAGGAAATATTAAACAAACCCATATTTGTTTGATTTTCCTCATGGAATAATTAATTAAACCATAATTTAATTATTATTCCCGGTCATGTTTAACCCAAAATCAAAGAAATTAATTAGATAAACCTTTATTTATCTTATTATTTTCTAGGAATAATCATTTAAACCTTATTTAGATGATATTCCCTGTTAAATATGACCAAATCACCCACAAATAATTAAATAAATCACTATTTATTTAATTATCTTTCAACCACCTCCTTAAATAATTAAATAAATCATTATTTATTTGATTATCTTCTAACTGCTTCCTTAAAAAGATAAATAAATAATTTATTTATTTATTTTTGACAAATAAAGGGATTTGACCCAAGTCAAATACTTTTTCCCTCCAACAAATATAATAAAATATTCCATAAAAGGTGGATCTAGATTTGGTTAACATTATTTTAATCATGCACCAAGATCTAGAATGACCCATTATTTTGTTATAAATAGGAGGGTTTTTCCTACCATTCTTCACCTTTTGTTGCCTATTAGATCACTCTGGATCTATACACTTGGTCACATTTTTCCATCATTTTCTGTGTGAGCTCCCATTGAGCTCTATTCTTTGCATTGGGTTTTCTACACCAACAAGAGAGAGAAATCTTAGATCTGAAGTGCTGAGGACTTCCAAGAACCCATCCCAATGAGGAGAATTGGATACGCCTTCTTGTTTTCCTCCCAGGTGCCCAATTAATACAAAAATTCTTTCAAAAAATTGTTCTTGTCTTGTCTATTGGTATATGGAGCAAACCCTTGTTTTTACTGCTTAATGTCTTTTCATGCATAGATCTGGTTTTTTGCAGCTCTTTTCTTGTTTAACTAACCGCAGATCTGAAGATATTGGCAGCCACTTTTTTTGTTAGGGCTATTAGTTATGCGTAGCTAAAGTGGTCCTTTTTCGTACACTTCGACAAAAGATTCATACTAACAAATGGCGACTCCACACGGGTTTTAAATTACGACAGCTGTCGTTTTTCATATTCCTGCATATCCAGCTACTTCAGACCCTAGGGTTTCTTTTCAGCTGTTTAGTTTTCCTATTTTTATGTTTTTTTTCTCACATAAAACCTAAAACATTAAAATTTCTAACTTCCGTGTGTTTACGGCTATTACGCGAGTAGCGACGACATAGCGGGAACGACAACTTTTACCGAAAATACCCGCCGAGACAACCGAACGGGGGGGTCCACTTACGGCCCATAGCTGCTGAACTGGACCTCCGGAATCGCCGCACCCGCCCCTTTCCTGCGACACACGCGAAAAGCAGTCGAAAACGCTGCGGCCTGTCAGTTTTCAATGATTTTTAAATTTTACGAGTTCGTACGTGACTTAAGTAAAGGTCTTCATTCATGTAAGACGCCTTATTAGTTTTAAATCTGTTTTTACTCATCTAAGTGGGAACCTAGCCCCATAGGGCTTTAGTACCCTCCACTTTTTGTGGAAGAGTTTTAGCTGTTTCAGCCGTCTGTTTTTCAGAGCTTCAGCCTCCTTTTTTCCAGATCTGTTACCTCCCTTTCAGATCCATTGAAATCAGCTCTTCTACCTCTCAAATCACCTCTTGAAGATTTGCGGATCTGCTGAGACCTCCCTTTGCCCCACCTCGTTTTCTTGATTTCCTTCTTTTAAATGCTGCCTGTCTTTTCGTTGTAGTCACTATTTTCAGCGACTTTATCCTTTAGATCTGTCCCTTTTGACCTTAGATCTATTGGCCTCTTTCATGTTTGCTGTTTTTCCCTTTCTTTTCAGCATAGTTTTGAGAGACCCACTTTCTTGGGTTTGATAGATGCATATGTAGCTGTTATTTTTCTGTTATTTTAGCATTTTTATTCTGTTCTCTGTAGGTTTATTTTCAGCTACGTTGCACACTTTTTTGCTCTCAACAACGGAAAGGGTTTAAAAATTAAAATTAACGCACACCACACACTGACCCTAAGTGAAGAAGCGCCTGGTTTACACCGCCTGGCAAAGCCTCTAAAATAAGTCCAACTCAATGTGCCTTTTCTGCCCTTGACCTCAATTGATTCTGTCCCTTTCTGCCCCTGTCGGTTTCCTTCTTCCTGTCATCATTGCGCCCCCAAGGTGCCTTTCCCGGAGACTTCTTGGCCTTCACCCTCAATTTCGGGTCGATCGACCTGCTCCGACCCACCGTCGTCGAGCCAGTCCTCCTCCGAGTCCGCACTCCGACTCCTCTCCTGATTCATCGGGTTCCCCTTCTCCTCCTGGTTCTCCCCCTACCACCATGTCTGGTCCAGGGCCTAACGCTAGCGGTTCTCCCGGCCCTAATGTCGGCCCGACTACTAGCAAAACCACCACAGGAACGACTCCGGCCACCCCATTGCTGTCGTACATTGTAGGCCTTAGCCTCCCCGATTTCAATCAGTTGATCAACGACCCTATCCACCACGATGTTGTTTTGCCCGCCATGCCAACCAAGCTCCCTTCCGATATCCCTAAATTTTAAGGCCAAGCTGGAGAAGATCCAACCAATCATGTCCGATCTTTCCACATGTGGTGTTCCTCCAATTCCATTACCGATGACTCCATCCGTCTTCGTTTTTTCCAACGCACGCTTACCGGCGAAGCTTCTAAATGGTATGTTGAACAAGCCACCTCTTCCCATACCACCTTTGCGACCCTTGCTCAGGCCTTTTTGTCCTATTTCCAGCTCCCTCTCCGATACGACACTGGCACGGAGCTCTTGACTTCCTTCAAGCAATCCTCTTCAACCCGCCTTTCTGCCCATGTTCAGGAATGGCGAAGAAGACAGAGCTTGTGTCGAGCCCCTCCCTTCGAAGATCGGATTTATATGGACTGGTTCCTTCGCACCCTTCCGGCTCCCATCGTCAAGGATGTCGCCTCCCATTTCCCTCAAACTAAAGAAGCCGCCCTCCAAATAGCCTTGAAATATGACTTGATCTACGCTCAATCTGGTTATGTTTATACCGTTCTTCCTAACCTCCCCAGGCCCGGTGGTGCTAACGCCCCGGGGGCATCTCATTCCACCGACGGTATCATTGGAGCCCTTTCCCATCCATACGCCCAACCTCCTATGGGCTATGGTCTCCCTCAAGGAGGGGCCAACTCCTCCAGCACTCTTCCCCCTCCCGGTAGCATGTATCCAGGATACGGTATGCCTCCTCCTTTTGCCCAACCTCCTGCTTACCTCAATGTTGCCCAACCTACCCATTACCCTTTTCCACAGCCTGGTGCACCAGCTCCTCCAGCATATGTGCTTCCTCCTCCCTTGCCTCCTCAAACCCAACACCAGCACCTACAGCCCCCTCCAGGGCAAGTATTTGCACAGCAGGGCGCGACTAATCCCCCTTCTTCTCAAAGAAGGCGGAGAGGCAATCCAAACCCATCTACCCCTGGTACCCGTGGACCCAATCCTGGTGTGGACCCTAACACTGCCAACCAGCAATAGGGCACTCAGCCCAAGCCGGACAGGCCGCTTCGCACAAGTAAGCCTTGTTCGTGTTGCGGTGTTTATGGTCATTACACCCACGATTGTCCCCTATTACCCCAGATGCAGCAGATGTGGGAGTCTCAAGCCACATTGTGCGGACAGCACACCTCCCCTCATGCTCCTCCTAATGTGGCCACTACCCAGCCAGCTGTGTTTACTGATCCTTTCCCTCAGCAAGGATTCGTGGCTACCCAACCGCCCGACAGCCAGGTAGCCACCCCCCCTTCCCTTTCTGGTTCCTCTGATTACCAGATCCTTATGATGCACTCCAATCCTAACCCGTCCGTCGATCTTCACCTTCAAACTCGGTCTCGCCAGTACCCCAAGCCTCCTGCTCAGTCTGCCCCCGAGCCTCCTTCTTCAGGTTCTACAGAGCCTCTTTCGACACCCAGTGGCCCCTTACATATCCCTCAACCCAAAGTTGAGGTTCATACCAAGATTCCTAAGGGACCACGACGTGCCGTTCCGCCGAGTCGCCATTCATATAGCATAGTAGATGATTTGGCACAATCTCCTTCCTCGCTGGCTTCCAAACAAACTTCTCCTACCGTGTCTTTCCCAAAAGAAGGCTCTACTATCTGTGGAAGCGCCGAGAGAGAGATCCGCCGTCGACCAAATGATTGTTTCCAGTGGACCAACTGGACCATCCTCCTCTTCCTCCTTCCGTCGCCTTCCAAATCCCAGTCAAAATACGGAACGCCAACGTGTCCCGGTGTATAATTGATGAGGGGGCATCCACCTGCGTGATGTCCACTTCGGTTTGGAAGCAACTCGGATCCCGTGAGCTGGCCCCTTCCACGATCACCCTTCAAGCGTGGGACGGTCATGCCTCCCAGTCCCTTGGCCTGTTTCATAATTGTCCTATCACCCTCGCCAATAAGACCGTTTGCGTTGACGTCGAAGTCATTGACGCCCCCCTAGACTACAACATTCTATTGGGGCGAAGCTACACCTATGCTATGTCTGCTGTCCCATCTGCGCTTTTTCGTAAGATGTCTTTCCCCCATAATGGAAAGATAGTCACCATTGACCAGTTGACATATCATGAGCCAAAATCTCAGACCTCACCCGAGAAGACCATCTCTCCTGTAGCCAACAAGAAAACCGTCGATTCCTTGACCAATGTCTCCCCCAGCATTTACAAAGATTCCTCCCTGCTTGGAACTTTCCCTAACCTTCCCCCTCCTCCTATCATTGATCCCAGCTTATCGAATGTTTGCATGATGCAATCGTCTCTGTGTTGCCCTTACGCGCCTCGCCTCGCGGCTAGTCGCAACCTCCCTCGCCTCTCCGCACCCTACTCCTAGCCATTCATATCAACGCACCATACTTCCCCTCTCCTTCCTGCCCTCCCCCACAGCACTGTATCCCGATCCTCTTTATCCTCCCCCGGCCTTGCCTCTGTGCCTTAACCAATGAGACGTCCCTCCTGGGGCCATTAACTTGCCGGATGACACTCTTCCTAGCTCCTCCCGGAGTATATTCTGTCCTCGTCATGGCCACCCTCTCTCTCCCTAACCTAACCTTGGGCATACCAGTGTGGTACCTTAATCCTCCAGCAGCTACCCCTCCTGGTCACCCCAAACCCTACATGGCTTTGACATCGGTTCAACCGGTCCCCCTCGCTTCCTCCGTCCTCAAGACCTCCCCCTGTGACTCCTACCCGTAAGTCATCTAAAAATAAAGGAAA
Organism: Pinus albicaulis; assembly: GCA_034641835.2. Lineage (NCBI taxonomy): Eukaryota > Viridiplantae > Streptophyta > Pinopsida > Pinales > Pinaceae > Pinus > Pinus albicaulis. Next base: position 1,152,315,241 of record CM076582.1, on the reverse strand, counting down.
GTCAGGGCAACCCATCGTATCTCAGCCCCATAACCCCTACCCCTCCTCGACCACCAAAACCCGCTATCCAATGCGCTTTGTGCAATATTGTTGGTCACGCCACCCATATGTGTCCTGAATTGCCGCACCTCAAGATTCTGGTTAATGAGACGTTTCCCGACTCTGACATCCCTGAGGTCTACGTCACTATCCCGGACTCTATCCCGAAACTCAAAACTCTGCGCACAAACCACCCTTGTGCTTTGTGCGATTTCCACGGCCATTACACCCACCTCTGTCCCCGCCTTGATGAGTATCGTTCCTCTTTAGACATGTACCGCAAATTCAAGGCCACTTCGATAGGACCAGAGGATCTTCCTACTCCCATTTACATTCCTCCTCCCACTATCGAGCCAACAGAGTCGTCAATCACCATTCTGTACCTGTCCTCATCCTTGAGAGATAGTTCACCTACCCATCAACCTGTAGATACTCTCGGCTCCCCAGCCGAACTTGGATCTGTTGATATTGCACATCTGAGCCCTTCTCCTCCTGATGACCTATCACACATCACTACCTCCTCGGGTGATCCCTCTTCCTCCAGTCTTCCCATCTTCCAATCCGATGAAGACATTATGGAAGCCATGACCAACCCGGACTTTCCATGGGACGATATGCACCATCGCGCATACTTCCTCCCACAGCAGTCCCATGACCAATTTGCTATGGAAACCAAAGACTTCATCCCCAATGCAGTCGATTGGTTCAAAAACCCCATCCCTGCCCCTGGCGCTTTTGAAGAAGGAAACATGGCCAACATCTGTCCTACCATCAAAATTGACATTTCAGTCACCCCAGGTATCCAAGAATATATCACCTTAGGTGCTCAATGCACTCCGGAAGAAATTGAAGCTTACACCAAGCTTTTCAAATAATTCCGCGATATTTTCACCTGGTCCTATTCTGAAATTCCCGGACTCGATCCCACCATTGTCGAACACCATATCAATACATGGCCTGACGCCAAACCAGTCCGTCAAAAGTTGAGACCCATTCATCCTTCCAGACGTGACGCTAACAAAGCCGAAATCGACAAGCTCAAGCAGGCTGGTTTCATTTACCCCATTGAATACACCACTTGGGTATCCAACCCAGTTCCCGTTCTCAAGAAACAAGGCACCATTCGTGTCTGCACGAACTTTCGCGACTTGAACCAAGCTTGTCCCAAAGACAACTTCCCCACACCGTTCATTGACCAAATCATTGACGAGTGTGCAGGGCATGAGGTTCTATCCTTTATGGATGGTTTCTCCGGATACAACCAAATTGCTATCCGTCCTGCCGATCAACTCAAAACCGCGTTCATTAGTCCGTGGGGAACTTTTGCTTACCGGGTCATGCCTTTCGGCCTCAAAAACGCCGGTGCCACTTTTCAACGGGCCATGTCTTATTGTTTCCATGACTTAGCTCACATTATCCTTGCTTATTTAGACGACCTCACTGCACGTTCTAAGCATCGGGCGCAGCACCTTCACGATCTGCGTACCATTTTCCTCCGATGTCGCAAGTATAATATCCGCCTTAACCCGTTGAAATGCGTCTTTTGCGTTCCTACCGGCCGTCTCTTAGGCTTCATCGTGTCTAAGGATGGTATCACTCTTGACCCTTTGAAAGTTCAAGCCATTCTTGAACTTCCCATTCCACGTACCCTCCGCCAGCTCCAAAGTCTCCAAGGCAAAGCTAATTTTCTTCGACGGTTCGTCCCTGACTACGCCACCACCGCACATGGGTTCCTTAGACTCCTCCGATCTTCTATCCCTTTCGTTTGGGATTCCTATGCTCACGAGTCTTTCGATGCCCTCAAGCAGGCTCTCACATCCGCTCCCTTGATCCGCCCTCCCGACTTTGATCGGGACTTCATCCTGTATATCTCCGCTTCCACCTATTCGGTCGCTGGAGTCCTTATCCAGGAAGATGACAATGGTATCGAGCATGTGATCTACTACGTCAGTAAGAACCTTGTAGGGCCCCCTGTTTCCTACTCACCTGAAGAAAAATTAGCACCGGCTGTAGTGTTCTCAGTCCAAAAACTTCGTCATTATATCCTCATGCGCTCCACCAAGGTTGTGACTAATTCCAACCCCTTGGCTTTCCTATTGAGTCGTCGTATCCTCACTGGTAAATATGCCCGTTGGGTCGTTATTCTTCAAGAATTCGACCTCGAATTCGCCACACCCAAGAGTAAGAAAGGCTTAGCCCTCGCTGAGCTCATTTCTGAACTACCTACCGGAGCGCAAGACCCCCCAGTTAATGATGATTTTCCTGATGAACACTTATTTTCCATTACTGCCGACGACCCATGGTATGGCGACATTCTTACTTACTTGCGAACCCAAAAGTTCGCCCTTCACCTTGATCGTGAGGCTCGCCGACGCATCCAACACCAAGCCCCCCGATACCTCCTTATCGGTGACGACCTATATCGTCGCGGGGTTGATACCGTCCTTCGTCGTTGCCTCACACACGCTGAAGCTGAACAGGTCCTTAATGCCTGCCATAGCGGCGCTTGCGGTGGCCACCTCTCCGGTCTTGCTACTGCCCAGAAAGTCATGTGCGCTGGGTATTTTTGGCCTTCTCTCTTTAGTGATTGCATTGAGGCAGTCAAACACTGTCCCAATTGCCAACATTTTGCCCCTAAGGCGCGACCTCCACCAGCTCCTCTCCATCCAGTCGTCTCAACCGGCCCCTTCTGTAAATGGGCCATCGACTTTATGGAGTGTCACCCGCCATCCGCTGGTAACCATAAGTATATCATCATGGCGGTTGACTATTTCACCAAATGGGCCGAGGCCATGCCAACTTTCAACAACATGGCAACTACCGCGGCCCTCTTTTTCTTTAACCATGTTATAGCTCGATTCGGGGTTCCCAAAAAACTGGTCTCTGACCATGGCAAACATTTTGAAGATGAGATATGGCGTGAGCTATCCTCACTGTTGGGTTTTGAGCACCAATATTCCTCCCCCTATTACCCCCAAGGTAATGGCCAAGTTGAAGCAGTCAACAAAATCCTCAAAACTATGCTTCAACGAACGGTGAATAAGCACAAAACCAACTGGCATCTCATGCTCTTCCCTGCTTTGTGGGCCTATCAAACTTCTGTTAAAACCGCCACCGGGTTTACTCCTTTCCACCTGGTTTTTGGAGAGGAGGCAGTCTTACCGATCGAGTGTGAAATTCCTTCCCTACATCTGGCCGTTGAACTTCTCCCTGACACCCAACCTCTAGAACAACGACTTATCATGCTCGAGCGCACTTCCGAAGACCGCCGTGTTGCCTTGCAAACCATGGAAGCGGCCAAGAAGCGCACCAAAGCTCAGTATGACCGAAAAGTCCAGCCTCGCACTTTTCACGAAGGTGACCTTGTTCTAGTATATGACCAGGCCCATGATGTCCTTGGTCATGGGAAGTTTGACTCATTATGGCTAGGCCCTTACATCATTAGTAAGGATCTCGGTAAGGGGGCATACCTCTTAGAGGATTTCGAAGGCCACCCCCTTCCTAATCCTCTTAATGCACTCTATCTTAAGAAATATTACCCTTAGCATTTCCCTTCTGAAATGCATGTTTTATTTTCTTTTAGATAGCCAGCATCTGTTTTTTCATGTTTATGATTTGCTGCTTCACCCGGACCCATTTTGTCCAAGAAGGGCCACTCCACCTCCGCTTTAAATCGAATTTCCTCACTTACAACACTTGTATTTGGGGCATCACTTCGCCCCCATACTTGTCCATGTTCGTGTCGATTTTCGTCATGAGTTCCCACCTTGAACTCATGTTTTCATGGTCCCCCATTGGGCCTTTACTATGTGGTAGCACTATTGCGTCGCCTTTGTTTAGAGCATCCAAGTTGAGTCATCATTGCATCCATGGAGTCTATACCGCGTCACTCTGTACCCAAATATAGCCCTCCATCCTTCATTGCTTGGTCTCTCTCTTGTGTCACACATTATGACCTTCAGTTCCACTGTCCCCCATCCCTGATGATGTTGTGTTAGTCGCTGCCATGTCATTCATGCCCTTTATGCTCTAGCAAGGGAAGTCGTCCATTAGCTACTCAGTCCTTACCACTTCACTATCATCATTAGTGTCAGTCTATCCGTCGCTCTACTCTTTTCTCTCATGCCTTAGTTTAGGGTCTCTCATTGCCTCAACTATGGCGGACCTCCTTCTGTCGACATCAGCTCATTCATTCCAGAAGCTAGGTCTAGAGGGCGGTGTACCTTAGTTCCAGCTTCCACTCTTGTTCGGTGCCTCAGATCAGGCAAAGGGATACCTCCTTTCCCTTTGGCTTGATTGTTTCTCCAGCTCCTTTCAGCATGATCGAGATTCGTATACTTGATGGTCCAGTGATCCAGCAGTAGCTCTTGATGATTCCTGGGTGTGTGTGAGATGTTTCAACCCTCATGAGGGGGTGGCCCTGCAGGTAGCCCCCCACATGCCCGGATGACCTCTTCTTTGCAGCCTTCGATGCAGCTCCAGATATTTGATGATGTTGGTCGTAGCCACTTGCAGCACCTCTTCGACTTGCATGTATCAATCATATTTTGTGAGCCCTTCCCCATTTACACGGGGCATTTGGGTTGTATTTGTATCTCATGTACTCAGATATTATTGTACAAGTCCTAGCTATTATCCCAGGCACAGCATGTATGTGGGATTCCTCATTGTATTTTTATCTGGCTCATGATTATGCCAGTTGTGCTTTATGCTTTGGTCCCTTTTTTACTGGACACACTATTCTTTTGTACTTTGTCTCGGCGGGCATAGGTATGCCTCCCCCGCCGCCTTCAGCACAGGTACCCTCTCATAAAAAGAGACTTGTTGCACCTGCGAGTCTCGTCTCCTCAGGGTCTAGTCCTTCAGCACACTATCTACCTCACATTTCTCTCTCCGACATCCCTTTTGTTGTCTAGTGATTGTGTTCTTACAACGTACTTCGGTCATACGATTTTCTCCTGACACTCGCACGCTAGGGGGCAATCTGTTACACCATTTTTTGGTCATCTAACTTATTATCATTAGATGGACCCAAGTACACCATGTAAGACTAGTTTTACCCTAAGTAAAACCGCTTTCACTATGTTAAAACAGGAAACCCCAAAAGGAAATATTAAACAAACCCATATTTGTTTGATTTTCCTCATGGAATAATTAATTAAACCATAATTTAATTATTATTCCCAGTCATGTTTAACCTAAAATCAAAGAAATTAATTAGATAAACCTTTATTTATCTTATTATTTTCTAGGAATAATCATTTAAACCTTATTTAGATGATATTCCTTGTTAAATATGACCAAATCATCCACAAATAATTAAATAAATCACTATTTATTTAATTATCTTTCAACCACCTCCTTAAATAATTAAATAAATCATTATTTATTTTGATTATCTTCTAACCGCTTCCTTAAAAAGATAAATAAATCATTTATTTATTTATTTTTGACAAATTAAGGGATTTGACCCAAGTCAAATACCTTTTCCCTCCAACAAATATAATAAAATATTCCATAAAAAGTGGATCTAGATCTCGTTAACCCATGCACCAAGATCTAGAATGACCCAATATTTTGTTATAAATAGGAGGGTTTTTCCTACCATTCTTCACCTTTTGTTGCCTATTAGATCACTCTCGATCTATACACTTGGTCACCATTTTCTGCCATTTGCTGTGTGAGCTCCCTTTGAGTTCCATTCTTTGTGTGGGTTTTCTACACCAACAAGAGAGAGAAATCTTAGATCTGAAGCACTGAGGACTTCCAAGAACCCATCCCACTGAGGAGAATTGGATACACCTTCTTGTTTTCCTCCCAGGTGCCCCATTAATATAAAAATTCTTTCAAAAAATTGTTCTTGTCTTGTCTATTGGTATATGGAGGAAACCCTTATTTTTTCTGCTTAATGTCTTTCCATGCATAGATCTGGTTTTTGCAACCCTTTTATGTCTAACTAACCGCAGATCTGAAGATATTGGCAGCCACTTTTGTTGTTAGGGCTATTAGTTATGCGTAGCTAAAGTGGTCCTTTTTCGTACACTTCGATAAAGGATTCATACTAACACACCAGATGTCACGTTAGGACCAAAGAATGAAAGCTGATCAATGGTCACGATCTGACCTTTGTGTGGGAAACAGATCACATGAAAGAGGGAAGAGACAAGTGCTCCCGTAACATAAGTATAGTAATTCCCCAAGTGTAAATTAAAATCCAAGGGGCCTGGAATAACTAACATGTCTATATAGATGGTTTTCCCTCCCAAAGTAACATGCAACTTCGGAAAGATCCCTAACAGTTGACTAGTTCCTTTGTTAAAAGCCAACAGATTCTGCGTAACAGGCACAAGCGGTGGAGAACCAAAAGCCTGTAAAGTAGTTGAAGACAAAGCACTAACGGACGTGCCTTCATCTATAATGGTGTTGGGTACGACCACATCAAAGTGCTGTACCGTGATCTCAAAAGGAACATAAGAAGGAAGGCGGTATCATACAAATCGATTCCAATCAAAGGAAGTGAACCAACTACTTGGAGGAGGTACCATTGAACTGAGATGGTCTTCCCCTACTGTTACTGAAGCAACAGGAGTATCCTCCTAGACCTCCATCATGGAAGCAGGAGGAGCAACCTTTTGAATCACAGGGATGCGATGATCTTTCTCCAAGTCTGAGGAATCTGAAGAAACAAGAGGAATGAGAGGGGGATGAGATCCACTCTCGATGAAAAATACCTGATGAACCATAAGCAGGATCAAGTTGACTGATTCCACGTCCAATGGTTGGTCAGGAACGAATTCCTGAATTTGAATTTCCGGGGGAGCGGGATTGACCAAGGATGACTCTTGACCGATCATGAAATCAACTAGCGGAGGACTCAAAGAAAGTTTCTACTAACCAGCTAGAAGGTAGGGTGCAGAAACAGTAGAGTTTCTCAACACTCCCTTGGATTCATCCACCTACGGACAAAGGTGAATGGGATGATTCCCTTCACACAACTTACAAGGGTCCGTAATCTTACCCTGTTTCTTACGAGTCTTATTAGTACTAGTCGAAGATGTGTCACCAATATGACTTCTAGAAGCCAAAGGCAATGACGGACGACTGTTAGACCATGCTTCAAGTACCTTAATAATACCAGGGCAGTCTCGAAGAATATGGTCACCTTTGCACAACATGCAAGGGAATTTTACTTTCCATGGAAGATTGGATGGTTTATCGATGGAAGGCAGCTAAGGCGCAATAGCTGCAGAGCTGGCCTTTCGCTTATCTGACTTCTTCTTCTTCATCTTCTTCTTCATCTTCTTAGCCACCTCGTTACTAGAATCCAAACTTTCACCAGGTGAAGTAGAAGAGGAGGAAAAACAAATAGGAAAAGAAAGGGAGAGGTCCACTTTAGAATCAACATGATGTTGTTCAGGTGGAGGAGATGGTTGTACAGAGGGTGGGATACTTAAGACCACAGAGGTGGAGAATAACCAAATAGGAAACCCAACAGTTAACCCAGGAAGGGATAATGTTTCCATATAAGGAGCACAAACATTCCCAAAAGAAGGAAAAGGACTAGGATTCCCCTCAGAGGGGATTCCTTGGTTAGTAAACTCCTGAAACGTTGCCATTAGAAACAATATTAAAACAAAATACTAAGGAATATAACTTTAACCAGGAATATTTCATGGGCAAGTAATATTTTAAGACACTGAAACAAAACTCTGTCATTTCATATTTTAAGAGTCGAGAAGTAGGAAAAAGCTGACTCTATCACTTTTAGGTTGAAACGAGCATGAAAATACAAGAGCTAGACGATCTCTTCTATTTTTAGGAAGTCACGAAAATATCAAAATGACTACTCAGGTATTCTAAGCAAGAGGGTGTACCAAGCTTCTGTGAACTGCCATATACACCTTGGTGATCAAATGAAACAGAAATGACCAAGGACTTGATGTACATGTAGGTAGTCTCCCCGAATGCTGTGTTCAGTGTATCACGGTTACAAGGTGATAGACTCAGCTTCCTATGGATAACAGTATTACAACCTATGAGGGTCTCCCTTTATATACTCGATGGTACGGGAAGCACAAGTCCATACTAGCGCTGTCTAAATCGAGATGGCGAACGATAGCTACTAGGTTTTAAGACGTCAGAACACGTCTCTAGCCTAGACCACTAAAAATGTTTCGTTAGGTTTCAATGCTTCCTTAGGTAAATTAAATAAATTTTAAAGTTGATCTTGAATTATGTCTTGGTTTCAAGGCCCTACCGCTATCACCTAAATCTCCTATATGCAGTTATATGAGGAAAGAAATCTTTCAATTCGATGAATTCTATATAGTTAAGGGAAGAGTCTCAAACAATGATGCAACAAAAAACAATACTGCAAACGAAACTTTTTCCTAACTAGATGACTTTCACTATCCAAAATTAACCTAAAACATTCAACGATGCAAATAATGCAATGTAATCTATGCAAAATCCTCTTTTTTGAAAACTATGCAATTGTAATCTATGCACAATTTCCTTTTTCATTTGAAAGAATGAGAATGCAATCAACGCATTTTTCGATGAAATGAAAATCTACTTAATGCATGCTTGTAATGAAATAGAATGCACTCAATGCGATTTTTAGTTTTCAATCATTAAAAAATGTAATCTAAGTTCAATGATGGATCTCAAAAAATACTTTTCAATGCAATGTGATCTAATGCATTTTAACGAAAAGCGAACTCTAAGACGAAAGCTAAATGAACGCAAATTTTCTTAATGAAGGATGAATGCAAAAGGGATGCAAACAAACACTAAGAATTCAATCGTTGTTTTAAACACTTTGTAACGAAATTCCTCAAAAGGCTACAAGACATATGAGGTAAAGCACAAAAAGGATTTCCAAAGCATGAGCTCAAAACAAGGCATTCATTCCCTTTTACATCAAGCAATCAAAGAAAGAAGAATTTTCAGTTGAACAATGAGCAATGTAATATATGCTCACAAGTGAAAAAGTAGAGGAGAAAATGTGTAAAGCATATAGAGAAAAATATCGGAAGGGAAAGACATGCTGGTGGAGGAATTAAGGAAAAACCTCAATTTTTCACACACCCTGAAATTGGCATGATTTTTGTGGGTGAAACTGGCACCAATTGGTGCGACTTGCTTAATGAAAACTAGCGCCAATGGCCAATTAGCACGGGTTGCTAACTGAAAACTAGCACCAATCAGTGCGATTGTTAGAAAAATAAAAGCACCAATGCCTGAACAGGAAAAAACAAAGAATTTCTCCCAACCAAGACTAGACTCACCACTTCAAGCAAAAACTAAAAGATCGTAATTGATGAAAAACATAGGAACAAATAGGGAAATGTTTGTTCAACTAAATCCGTCGAATGACTAAGACCTCAAAGAGTGACAAACTCAAAGGAAACTCCCTAGTGGAGTCTCCAATTTGTTGGTGAGGTAAATCCCCTCTGCGGACAGAGGCGATCCCACTAGCCCTAGAGTGGGTCTAGCCAGAAATGAGACAAGCTATAACATTGATTCCTAGTTAACAAATGGACGAAGATTCGATAGATGACTTACTGGAGGTCCTACGCTGTTGTTGTCGTCAAAAAGAGTGGCTGCCACTCGCTCATGGTTTGACAGATCACGATCCACTCGCCTTCACGCTCGGATACCTACACACACACAAGAAAAAATGACAATATACAACAGACTATTTCACATTCATAACTATCATTCAGTTGAAAAAGATTAAATCAATTGCATTAAATAAACATAACACAATGATGGAACCAACACCATATTCAAGTATATTAATGAAAGAAAGGAAGAGTACAACCAAGCTTTAATGTTGCGGTCTCCTCCAACAGGGTTCCAACGGAGCATGTCTCACAAAGGCTCGTCAGGAATTCAGACAGGGCTCTCTCTATGGAATTCTCCTTGGTTCTACCTTCTCTATAGCAATTACTCAACTATAGTATCTCTTCTCCAAGTTCAACTTCTTGGCTATATGTTCAGCTAGATTTTGTAAAGGGAGAAGGCGTGTTTATATAAAGGAAGAGGGAGAGGTTAGGATCCCTATAGTTATGGAGGGGAGTCCTATCTTCAAAGAGTGTTCCATGGGAGGTAAAATACACTACCTAAAGGGAGAGATCCGTGGCTTATCAAGTTTAACCACTTCTAATGAGTCATCCCTGAGGTAGTTAGAAGGAAACTTCTGCCTCTTTTTGTTAAAAAAAAAATCATAAAATAGCTGGCGCAGGAAATACACAGAGACAGAGCACCAAGTGGCGAGGGCTCTAGTGCAAATCTTCCCTATTGGCGCAAGGGGTGAACTGAATACCCGAGCCAATGTGAAAACATAGGTTTTTGTGTACTTTTTGAGGAAATGTTCAATAGGAGAAATGATGTCCTTATGCAGAAGGATGCAAATAAGGTATTTTCATAGTATGACATTGCTCATAGGTCATGGGAAAGACCCTCCAATATGCGAGGCAAGGGATTGCAGGGACGGTGACAAAATGATGTGTAACAAATTTTTCACATGCTTACTAGGCTCAAGCTTAAGAAAAGATAAGGCAAATTGGTGGAAGCAAGAGGGTCTCAATACGAGCCACGGAAAAGGAGGGAAAAATTGCCACATTATCCACCATCTAGTTCACCTCCACAAGAAGCAGAAGCAGCATTAAACATGCCCCCAGGAGAATGAGAAATCCATGAAGAGGTGGATCCCAAAGAAGATGAAAGGGTGTTCAGGAAAGCATTCCTTGACATGACTGAGATGATGAGAATCCTTTATCAAGAAAGGAATGAGAGAATGGAAGGATAAGGATCCAAATTTGACAAGGAAGGACAAGGATCATCAGGAGGTCAAAATGATGAAGAGAAATCAAAGGAGGGTGATTGAGGAAATGGAGGCAGTGGAAAGTCACCATCCTCACCCTCATCATCATCATCCTCTACCTCATCTTCAATACATTAGCCACATAAGTCAAAGAACATTGGTAAAAGGCCTTTCTAAAACATGATGTTAAGTTTGAATTCCCAATGTTTAATGGTAAATTCAATGAAGAAAAACTTGATAATTGGATTAGGCAATTGGAGGTCTATTTGAGAATTCGGAACCTTCATGATGATGATACCAAAATCCACCTAGCTTCATTGAGAATGGAAGGTTCAACACTTGTTTGGTGGGAAGCCAAGACAAATGAGGAGATCAAGAAGCATGGTAATATTATCATATCATGGATTTATTTCATTACTACAATAAAACAACAATTTCATCCATTAGCTCACATGAAAAATCCGTAATGAACTGGAAAAAATTCAGACAATTGAAAGGACGGAATGTGCAATAATACACCCAAGAATTTAGGACAAGAGCTCTCTTATTAGGGGTATATTTACAGAGCCAATATACTTTGCTCAAGTACATAGGAGGCTTACATAGCTACCTAAAACATACTATCCTAATGTTTAATCCTACAAGTCTAGATGAAGTTTGTGTTCAGGCCACACATCTAGAAGCTAGAGGGAAAAACATTACTAATGAGGGTAGGAAGAAACCTTTTAAGGGGAAAAACAAAGAGAAGACCTCAAAATGTAAGGGAGAAAAGCATTTTTCAAGAAAGAGGGAGAAAAAGTGGTCTGTAAACATTGTTCAAGAGAAGGCCATGATGAGAATCATTGTTGGAAATTACATCCTGAAAAGAGGCCCAAACATCAGAACAAAAAAGGGAAACCAAAAAATGCAGCTACAACTCAACATGATTTAGGAGAGGATTCAGGTGATGAATCTAAAATTATAGCCATGGGATTGAAGAACATGAAGGGGAAAGAAATTGAAACTAAAACTAGTACTAATACATCAAACTATCACATACAAGCTCCAAATGAAGAAGAGATAATTGAACTGTTTCATGTGAGGGTCATATCCAAACCTACCAAGAATGACACACTATTTGACAGTGGGTCACAAACAAACTTAATCTCTGAAGACTTGGTCAAGAAACTTAATCTTGAGACCATTCCACATCCAAAACCATATCCACTTGGCTGGATTTGTAAGGATGCAAATTTACAAGTTTAAAAGAAGTGCATATTGTGGTTTGCAATAACTGCACATTTTGTTGACACAGTTGAATTAGGTATGGTTCCGCTTGATATTACATATATTGTGTTGGGTAGTCCTTACTTGTATGACAGGAAAGCAATCTTCCATCACCATGAGAACAAATACAATTTATTCAAATATGGAAAGGAGTACATGTTAGAGAACATCACAAGAAGACAAATATTGTGATGGTAAATGCTGGATAGGTAAAAAGGTTGGTGAATTAAAGTAAGAATTTTGTTCTTCTAATGATTAAGCCTAAAGATGATGTTAATCATGAAGCATTTGAGGATTTTTATCCTAATTTGAAATCAAATTTCTATGATGTAGTTGATTCACATCATGAGATGTTTCAGGAACCAACAAGATTGCCTCCTAAAAGGGAGATTCAACATGAGATTCAGTTGTAGCAAGATTTTCCTCTTCCAAACATTGGCATGTATCACATGTCAATAATGGAGAATGCTGAAATTAAGAGGCAAATCGAGGACGTGTCTAACAAGGGACTCACAAGGCCAAGCACTTCGCCATGCGGCTCACCAATAGTCTTGATTCCGAAGGAAGATGGGACTTGATGCATGTGTGTAGACTTCAGAGCTTTGAATAAGATAACGATAAAGAATGAATACCCACTCCCAAGGATAAATGATTTGCTTGATCAGCTGAAAAAAAGAATTTTTTTTCACTAAGTTAGATTTACGAAGTGGATATCATCAATTAAGAATTTCAGAAAGTGATATATGGAAGACTACATTCAAAACCAAACAAGGACTCTTTGAGTGGTTGGTTATGCCATTTGGTTTGTGTAATGCATCGGCAAATTTTGTGCATGTCATGGATAATGCTTTGCATCTATTTCTTGATGATTTTGTGATTTCGTATATATATGATATACTGATTTTCAGCAAAACAAGAGAAGAACATGTCTTGCATGCGAAAAGGGTGCCTGATGTTTTGAAGAAAGAGAAATTATTTCTTAAGATGTCAAAGTGTGAGTTCGGAAAGACTTGTTTGGTTTATTCGGGACACATCGTAGGAGGAGGCAAGTTGAGAATTGATCCTTCTAAAGTGGAGGCCATTGTGAATTGGCCCACTCCCAAAACAGTAACCGAGGTAAGAAGTTTCTTAGGCACAACTCAATATTGGAGAAATTTTATTGCTAACTTTTATGCCATATTAGATCCTATGCATGCAATGACAAGTGTGAAGAAAGGCTTCCAATGGGGAGGAAAACAACATCAAGATCAAGCTTTAAAAGACAATATCATTTCAGCTCCATTCCTTGCATTACCGAATTTGAGATAGCCATTTGAAATACAAACCAATGCTAGTGATTATGCCATGGGCGTAGTACTTTTGCAGCATGGTAATCCTATCACTTTTCATTCTAAAACATTCAATGGTGTTGTAACTAATTATCCTACATATGACAAAGAGTTGTATGTGTTGGTAAAAAGAGTCAAGAAGTAGAAACACTACTTGATGTGTAAAGAGACGATTATACATATCGATCACCAACCATTACATTACTTGCAGCCACATACAAAATTGCAGCAATCACAGCATTTCAGGCGGATCAGATTTCTTCAACAGTTTCACTTGGTTATAAGGTACAAGAAAGGTATTTTCAATAAAGTTGTTGATATGCTCTCAAGGCCAATGAAGTGATTCTAAATTACTTAACAATGATTCTATTGTACATGAGAGTTACATAGAACAATATGCACATGATGTTGATTTTCAAGATATCTATGCGAGTTTGAGTGAAGGGAATGAAGTTGAGGAAAATGATTATCACATGCATAACAATTTTTTGTTTCATTTGGATAAGTTGTGTATACCACAAGGAGAGAGGCTTAGTGTCATGAGAGAGGCTCATTCATCTCTTATTGTTAGCCACTTTGGGTTAAGAAAAATAGTGATACATGTACAAAGGTATTGCTATTGGCCTCTCATGATAGATAGTGTGTCACATTTTATAAGAGGTTGTTCTATGTTTGCAATAAGAAAGCCTAGCAATAGGAAGCTTGGGTTGTACATGCCCCTACTAGTAACATCAAGGCCATGGGAGAGTCTCTCCATGGACTTTGTTGGAGGTCTACCTATGTCAAGAAAACAGCATGATTATCTTTATGTAGTTGTGGATAGATTTAGTAAAATGTGTATACTTATGCCATGTAAGAAAACCATTACTGCTGAACAAATTGCTGAACTTTATTTTAAACATGTATGGGTTCATTATGGATTGCCAACTTCTATTGTTAATGACAGGGATTCTAGGTTCATTGGGATTTTTTGTTCCAATATTTGGAAGATGATGGACACAAATTTGAAAAAGAGTATTTCCTTTCATCTGCAAATTGATGGCCAAACCGAGGTGGTAAGCATAACCATTATGCATCTATTTAGAGGATATTACAGCAAACATCCCATGTTCTAGGATGAACAACTGTAGTACATTCAGCACACTTACAACCGGGCAAATTATTCTTCTATAAATACTTCACCTTTTGAAGCATGCTTTGCGTATTTTCCAAAATCGCCATTAGACTTCACCTTTGAGAAGGATGTTGCAATTGATGGGAATAGTGATATTGACAAAGCTTGAAATTTCATTGAGAAAATTCAGATTATTCATTAACAAGTTCAAGAACAACTTGAGAAGAGTAAAAAAAATTACAAGGAGAAGCATGACAAACATAGATTTGATAACAAGTTTCAAGAAGGAGATGAGGTATGGTTGCACATAAGCAAAGAAAGGATGAAAGGGGAAGGTAAAAAGCTCAAGCCCATTCGCTATGGTCCATTCAAGATCATAAAGCAAGTTGGTAACAATGCATTTCAACTTGACTTGCCTTCATACATGCAAATGTATTTAGTTTTTAATGTTAAAAATTTATGTTTGTATGAGCCACCTTTGATCGGTGATCAAGGAGGTGATGTTCAGCTGCCTTCTATTGAAGATTTATTGCCAGAATTTCTAGATGAGCTCAAGGAGGATACCACTCTTGACACGAGGACAAGAGCATTTAAGAGGGAAAGTGTCGACTACCTTCGAGTTGGGCTCAAAGGCAATAAGCCAATTAAGGAAAAGCGAATGGAAGTTGGAAAGGTGAGGGAGCAGTACCCTCATCTACTAAACAGGTAATCAAAGTCTTTTGGAATCCAAAAGCTTGCCAATGGGAAGGTGTGATCAGGAGTTCATAAATTTTGCACAAAATTGAAAGTGCTCGAAATTATACGAACCTGAATGACTGGGGAGATCTCGTCATTATGATTTCGGCACCGCGAACTATTCGAAAAAATGATGTTGTATGAGGGAGATATCACGTTCTGGTCAATTTCCCAAATAGTTAAGATTTGTGACAGGGTTGACTGGGATACCTAGTTAGAATGTAGGTACACAGTCAAAAAAGAAGAATATACCTAAGAATATTCCATTTTTCAAGCCAATGATAAGTTGCCAAGTGTCTTGATTTGATTGGATTGGTGGATTGTACGAGTTGTTTTCTTGTGCAATGGAAGGGTGACATGTGGCCAGCCCAGAGGCTGCCATGTGTCCCCTATATGGTTGAATAAAATTTTGTATGGGTATGGGGGGTTCAATCCCGCAACCTCCAAGCGCGCTCGCAAAGGCTTCGACCAACTCTGCTATACAATGTTTCGTACCCTATAGGTGGTCCGCATAATTTTAAATTGTATTGAAATGCAAGTTGCGGGGTGGACTGTTGGCGGTCCCAACCCGCTGTGGCTCGTTCAAATGTTCACATGCTATAGCATTAAAATATTAACATATTTTTTTGCCATCCGATAGTTACGATAACCATTACTTCAGCGGTTAGTGCTTAGACCTTGTCACATGCACAATTCGCTGGAAGTGCCAACAGTTGAGAAACTTTGCCTCCATGGTGGTTCTGTGCCAAATGTGTTTCATGCGGAGTTTTAATGTGACCACGAGGTTTAAGGGGGTCAGCATGTGGCCACCCCCGCAATTAACCATTACAGTTTATGTTGCGGCTAATATTTTTGTGAGAAGTTTAGCGCGCCTCCGAATTTAGAGGTTTTGTCATATTTAACTATAGTTAAACTGTATTCCTGCAATTTTAGTGGAGGATTTCTAGGGGATATTGGGAAAAAGATTAGCTAGGTTAATTTTCAAGCAATTTTGGTGAAATAAGAGTCTACCTAGGATAATTTGAGGATTATGGAACCATTGGTGCAGGTAAAACAACCATTGGAGGCTTGTAAACAAATGTATTTTCAATTTTGAGCATAATGAGAAGATGGACATGCCATTGGGAGTTGGACTAGCAGATGTAGCCCAAGAGGGGTGAACTGCTTCATCATGCCTGCTGTGTAAATCTTATGTGTGGTTTTATTTATCTGTTATACATTGTTTTTCAGTGTTATTTAAGCTTATTTACATGCTTAAAACTCACAATTTCATCTATGTTTCATGGTTAAATTCCTCAAACCTTAAGCAAACAAATGGAGACAAATATGTACATGTTTTATAATTGAAGGGACACTTAGCACAAAAAACTAATACAGTCCTTTTAGATCACCTATGTAGGCGCCAAGAGTCTCGCAGATGTACTCATGACCATACTGTGGGAGCATTCAGGGGTTAAGTAGGTTAAAACCTCAGTGGAATCGAGAGGCTAGTTACTTGAGTGGTTGGGATGGTTCCTATGAGTCTTGTTGCTGATGTGGAAGGTATGTATGATGCGTTTCCATCAGTTCCACTTCCTTAAGGTCACCTAAGAGGCTGAATCATATCATATTAGTCTCTCGTCATATATTTACACTGGTTGGCTAGTTACTTGGGTAGATGTGGGATAGGGGTGTTACAATTGAACCATCCTCATTTAGGAGGTTTCTAACCTATGGGGTCTAACCATCACCCGAGTGACATCATGTGGACATAATCCACACCTCATGTCAACCTACAAGAGGTCCACTTATCACACATATGTGCCTCCTTTGGGTACCTAAATCTCCCAAACTGTTTGCAATGTGTCCTTCAAGAGGCCATGCTGACATCATCGCCACCTGATGATAGGTCACCTTATATCTAGTTTAAGTAGAGCGAGGGATCCCCTAATGACTATTTTCACACTTGGTTTTACTTAGTAAATGGGGACCCTCAAACACGGAGCCCCTTAAGAAATCATTTTCAAATAATTGCAGGGTTCCGACCTTCTAGGCTTTCGGGTTGGCCACCTCTGGAGAATTTCTTGTTTGATAGATATGAGTGATGAAAGATTTTTTCCTCACCCTTTCTCAATAGAACCTCGATGCCCTTTACTCTTGAGTCCCTAAATATAAATTAAATTATCTTTCAGGCTTGAGGATCTATGACTTTTCTGCCTCGTTATTTCGACCAATCACGTGAGGGGGAACTTGGTTCCATCAATTGGAAGCCTCCCTTGAATAGGGTTTTGACCATCGAAAGGATAAGGTCATCCCAAACTTTCCTATAATCTCATTGTCTCACTCCTCAACACCACAAAAAATGCCTTCCTCTACATTCCCTCCATGACTCGGTCAAGGGACCTCATCTCTGCAACCTCCCTGGCTACAAGCTCTATCGCCACACAGACTTATTTGAGCCAATCTTGTTGACTATGGCTCTATCTCCTGAATCTTGTAGACTCCTAGATGTGCTTCATAGTTTCATGATTATGCTCGTGGTTGCTTAGGGAGGTCTACGACATTATCCCTCTTGAGATTCCGTGATAGATTCTCCATTGGGTTCATGGCCTGTGAGTATTCCCTTCCCATTGGGAGGGAATGCCACCGAAGGCGACATAGTTTCTTCTACATCACTTACCTACTATGAGCTTGGTGTGGACTCTTGAGATATTCATACATTTCCTTCCATACGCTAACGATACTAGACCTGATGTCGATCTTGTAAGAAACTCCATGCTATTACAGAGAACCTACGTGTTCCTCGACAACCACCCTAAGATGCCAAAAGAGATATCCAACTTACTGACAATGTTAGGCTAAATTCCATATAGGCAAAGCTGGTAGGTTGAATGGTCCCAGGGGAAAAATTCTTTTGAAATCAATACATTTCTTTCCATGCAAGATGACAAATTGTAACATGGAAAAAAAATGACATGCAAGCAAATACAAACCCTACTATGCATAGGGTCTTCCATGTGATGTTCGTATTAATAAAAGGGTCTCAGAACCCACTATTTTTCAATTTTTAATCCAAGATCTCATGGCTCGTCCATGACATGTAACAAGTTTTGTCCCTTCCTTAATAATTTTTTTATGTGTTCATTATCTGTTGTTAAACATGTATGTATATCTAGGCTGAGCACAACATTTTAGCTTAGTCTTTGTTATCATGAATTTTTTATGCCTCTTATGCATCATATGTTTTGTGTGTACCATTAGAAATCACTAAAGACATTTTTTCTTTCAACTTTCACACAAACACACACACACACACATATATATATACCCATAGAGATGTGCCACATATGCAAGCATAATCAACACAATGAATTCCTTGAATCTAGAACCATTATCTATAACACAATGACATGATTAATTAGAAGATAAACGACATACATAGATACTTATATTTGAACTTGTAAGGAAAATGAGTGTGGGACAAGGAGTCTCCACCCAATCATAGAAAGTTGCATCCATACTTAATTGAAGTTTTGACCCCCAGGCTAGATTCTGGATTCCTCGAGGTGGGGTGGGTGGGGGGTTGCTTGCTTCTGGGACTAGCACATTAATTGCCACTAAATTAGGGTCTCCAGAAGAATTCCTTCCTCAATCCCACCAATTGACAACTACTTGATTGGTCAACATCGAAGTCCAGAAGCGCCCAACCTCACCCCCAAGTGCACACATAGTGATTTACACACTTCTAGGTATTCTAGAATTTCAATGTACCATCACGATGGTAACCACAAGTCTTCATTTTGATCTTCCTTTGACTTTTCTCTAGGATGGTTTCTTCCCAAGCTATTACAAGGCTCCAGAGTATGTTATCTCAACCCACAGCCTCCAAGGAACCCAATATGTTACAGGCTCCAGACATTCCATCCCAACCCATAGCCTCCAGCGACTCAAGTTGTTACAATGTTCCAGAGACCTTTGGCTCAACCCTAGACTCCATGTAACTAAGTTATTACAGGGCTCCATGGATCCTATCTCAACCCACAGCCTCCAGATACCCCAAGTTGTTACAGGGCTCCAAAGACTAGCAAATCAACCCACAACCTCCATGGATTGATAGCTAATCCCCTTCTCTCCCCTTCTCTTCAGTGCCACATGTTGTAATCTCCTGTTGAATCTTCCCCTTGATAGCCCTCTTCGTATGTCTCTGTATCTCCTCCTCCTATCTGAAAGTGTCTGTGCCCCTGTATCTCCTCCTGCCTCTAGCTTTTCTTGGCCTCTTCCTTGGCCAAAATTACTATTGTGTCTTCACTGCATTGCACAATCCCTCCATAATTGTTTTTCGCTTTTCTTGTGGTTGTTTCTCAAGCAATATGGCCCTGCATACTTCCTCTTGCAGCTCATTTAATTTCAAGAGCTCCTTCACCAATTCATGCACCAACCAGCTTTTAATGGTTCTCATGCATTTCAAGTTTCTTCTCTACACAAAAAACCATAATGTCCCAAGCAAACAACCTGCTCCCAGCTCTGAAACCTGTGTGTTCCCTTTTGTTGATTTCAAATGTTGCAAAATATTAACAATATAGTTTATATGAACACTTTGAATGAAGCTAGCACATAAATAGTGGGTTAAAATAGATTTATATAAATAACTATACACATAATTACTATATAAATTTAAATTGAAAATATAAATACATTAAATAAATTTTAAAATTATAATAATAATAATTTAATATCAAAATAAAAATAGAATTAATATAAAATTAAAAATAAAAGAGAATATTATTGAACATTAGTTGTCCACGACAAAGACTCACGAAAGTTCATTATGATTATAAGTTGAGGAAAAATAAAATAAAATAAAATCATTCATTTTCTTTTGGGAGAGGGTTCCACAAAAGTCCTCTTTGTTGTTATTTATATTTATTATTAGAAAAGGCTAAGATAAGTTTCCACATTATATAGATTTTAAGAGGAACACACTGAATGGGATCCATCATTGCACTTGCGACGAAACCCAAAAATCATTGATTCGCGTTGGTTGTTAGCTGTTACGACAAATGACACGACTTTCATAAAATATATTGTAAAGTGCGAAGAATGTGACTACAGCTGCTTCCGAAAAATTAGAGAGTTTAAGTATGGTTATTAAGGTATGAATGATTTATCATTGTGACCAGATTACATGTGTAATGAAATATATAGGAATTCACATCAAAGGTTGAGAAAATGAATTTATATTAAATTATATTCATCTAGAATGATAACGATTAATGTTTATTATCTGTGAAATATTCTATTAAATCTTTAAAATGTAAAGAATTACTAAACTTTTTTAAAGTAACTCGTTGCATCGTCGGTGCTCTCCAATTTCATGCTCTTTGTCGCGTACCTTTCAATTCACTGCCGCGTGTAGATCAAGTTGACATATTGCTTTCAATAAAAATAAAATGTAAACTGCTGTCGGTGCTCTCCAATTTCATGCTCTTTGTCGCGTACCTTTCAATAATTATAACTTTAAAAACGTTGGAGAATATGTCGGTATTAATTTATAAATAATATATAATATCCCAATAATTATAATTTAAAAAATAATATACAACATCCAAATAAATTAAGTGAAGTGATTCGAAAGCCGTGAATCTCGGCATCATGAAAGCTCCTGTCAATCATGGAATTATCGCGACGCGTCGCTTTCATTATCTGCGAGTCTTATTTCCTCTGCCATAGGCCATAAATGTGTCCAGCCTGGGCGCATTTATGGGCCTATGGCAGAGGAAATAAGGTTGCTAGGCACATTTATGGGCCTATGGCAAAGGAAATAAAGCTCACCTTCATTATCCAAATGGCAGAGAAGCATCTATATCTATATATGGAATTATGGTTCTATTAATCTGTGGGCAGTATATGTTTTTAAATTTGATTTAACTATATACATTATGGACTGGTGGTCTATATTGCTTAGCTCATTAATAAAGTGATAACTCTATATATTATATTGGTTGTAGTTTAGTTGGGACAAAAACACAATCATTAAGTTGTTTGGGATGAAAATAATTGACTTGTCAAATAAGTAGTAAATGTAGGGAGGTTTTATATATTTACACTTGTCTTTTAATACATTTATCTCTTTATTTTTTTCTTGTAATTATTTATTGATTTTTTTTTTAATATATTTCCAAATAACTTTACGGACCAGAAATTTATCATTATAATTCTATAATTAGAAAGACCCACATTTTGACATGCCAACTATCCAACCATATACATATACAACCCTCATACATTTACTACAAATTGACAAGCCAGTTATGTGTTGCCAAATTTGGGTGGGTATCTACAACTACGACACCGGTGATCCTCTGTCTGACGATCACTTGATGACGCAACTTAATGACACAGAGATGATGCTCTCACGATTAACGCGCCACGCAACTTAATGACAGGATGTTTTCCATTCGCCTATAACTAAAATTAGGTTATACACAAACCCCAAAACCAGAGATTTCTCGCAGATCCTGTGGCGATAACCCTTTCATGATCATTAATCAACGATATATTTATCAGCAGCGCATGTATGATCTATGCTTTAGAATTTCTTTAATGCTCCTTCACTTCCGAATCTGTACGCTTCTCTTCCTGGTTAACAAATTACCATGGTATTGAATGACTTAAGGAGTGTTGTATTTTTTGGCTTATCTGATATCTGATTCTAATTTGTGGCAATCTTCCTTTGGAGTTATGCAGACGATGAGCAATGCTGAAGAGAAGCCACTCGCCCCTTCTCCATCCGATGCTTTCCACGATCATTGCAACATGGAACAAAAAGAATGTTTGGATAATTGCACGATCCTTTACCATTTTGCCTCAAATGATCTCCACAAGTTCTCAATCTTGCATCAAGTGTTTGGGGCGTGCAACGTTGTGAAATTGATTCAGGTAAGGTCCAAAAATATTTTGTAGCAGGTTTTCATATTTTATAATATTAAACCATCTTCACTTTCTATTTCCTTTACCACGATACAAAAACATTTTAATCCCTGATATGTATGGTATGCAAACTTTTAGCTCCTATAACAACTCGTTAAAAACAAAAGTTCTGAACATAAACTTGTTTTAAAAGATCCTGTTCGGAATTTAATGGATTTATGTTTTGTTATACTGTGGATTTTATTAACCTACAACATAGTACCAAGAGATATAATGGATCTGTGCTCTTTTTCTCTTTGCAATCAACCCCTTTTTATATCTTCCACTCAGAGCTACAATTGCATTTCGATCTCGCTCTCTTAACGGAGATCTTCTCTGTTTCCAACTTCATTTTATAATCCGTTGCACTGTGGCAGAATCTTCCCTTGGATCAGCGAGTTGATGCAATAAATAGTATGGTTTACGAAGCAAGTACAAGACTACAAGATCCTGCATTCGGGTGTGCAGGCATAATACAGCGGCTTCAACTCCAAATATCAGACCTGGAATCACAAATAACTGCAACAGAGTCAAAATTACAGAAAATAAGTTCTCAACAGGAGCAACTTCTGGCCTCTATCCCAGGATTCAACAATCTGTTTAATCCCACAATCAGCACATCATTAAACGACGCTGATTACGATGATGAGGACTAATTCAATTCACAACTTAAGGGATTGAATAGAATGCAGTTTCTGAAAATGAGTACCAAATTGATAGAGAAGCTTTATTATTTGTTATTTCCTAATAATATAAAATGCCAAAAGTACTTATGTCTAGGTATATTAGCTAGGTACTAGTAGCCCCAAGGGTTAGCTCAAGTGGTAGTGAGCCAATACATGGTCCTCTCAGTTGAGGGAGGGTTCGATCCTTGAGTTCTTTGGGGTTAGGCGCCGAAAGTCTGCCGAACGGTTTACCGCACGTACCATTCAGAAATTCTGGGGAAGTACGCCTTGAGTTCTTTGGGGTTAGGCGCCGAAAGTCTGCCGAACTATTTACCACACCTACCATCCAGAAATTCTGGGGAAGTACACCCGGTTTCCCGTAAAGGAATTTATCATAATTAGTTAAAGCAATATTGTGTGGAGGTTATCTTAAGAATTTTAATTTGATGGAGTACCTACTAAGTATATGATATGCATTTATAGCTTGGAATTTTTTTACATTATTGAATTGTTTATTTTAAATATATTTGTTGTGTATCTGAAATGAAGAAATTATAAATCTCAATTTCATATCAACAAAATATAAATATAAAGAAGAGGAAATTTAATATATATATATATATATATATATATATATATATATATATATAT
This sequence comes from Pinus albicaulis, assembly GCA_034641835.2. NCBI lineage: Eukaryota > Viridiplantae > Streptophyta > Pinopsida > Pinales > Pinaceae > Pinus > Pinus albicaulis. The sequence goes on along the minus strand of CM076582.1, from coordinate 1,152,291,664 downwards.
ATATATATATCAACTGTTAAGATTATGTGTTTCTTTGGTAAAATTTTATAGATTCAAATTTAAAGAGGATTAAAATATACATACATTTATAAACTTTAAATGAAAAAATATCGTACATCAATTTAATATATAATTTAACAATAATATTAAAATTAAATTAAATTCTCATTCTTATTATTATTATTATTAAAACATGTTAAAAATAAATAAATAACAAACTTAATTTTAATTTAGATATTAGAAATAATTAAATATATTTATTCCTACTTTATCGTGGATATTCTTGGTTTGTAAACAACTTTTGTTATAATATCATGGGCCATTACTACGTCTTATCAATACTACATGCCCAAAAAACCATAAGTCATTTCATATGACAAATGTTCAGATGACATTTTTTTAAATTAATTATTTTAATTAAAAGGATTAAAAAAGACATAATTACCGTGGAGATAAATCCTAATCATTGATTTGTGTATTCTACTTTGAAAATTTTAGTATATTTCATGGACTTTAAATCCCTACCATCCATCTAATAATCCCACCAATTTCCTAGGGATTTGAGATTATTCCAATTCCAATAAGTTCCTCCATGATAAGCTCCATTCATTTATAAGAATTTTTTTTTTAGCGAAATGGTCCAATTTACAATAAGATGTGTAATTCCTTTTTTTCTTAAGTTAAATTTGGCCCATATTAAAAAATGGAGATGAAAAAGGTAGACAATGCCTGGTATGACCAATTTAAAAAATAGTCTATTTTTAAAAATATATTAATTTAATTTAATTGTAGAAGACATTTTATTTCAACTTAAGGTGGATGATGATATGTTTTAATTTTTTTAATGTCATAATGTTTATAAAGACTTGTAGTGTATTATAGAGTTTATTAGTTTGCATTTACTTTTAATAAATTCAAAAAATGAGATTAGTGCCACGTGGCTCCCCACCCACCAATTTCTTATGGATTTGAGATTATTCCAATTCTAATAAGTTCATCCATGATAAGTTCCTCATTATTATTTATACAATTCAATTATATATAAGAAAATTTTATTTAGCAAAATGGTCCATTGCTTTTTAATAAATTTTAAAAATTACATTCTTGCCACGTGACTCTCCACCCACCAATTCCCTAGGGATTTGAGATTATTCCAATTCTAATAAGTTCCTCATTATTATTTATAACATTAATTTATATATAAGAAAATTTTATTTATCAAAATGACCCATTAATTTTAATAAATTTAAAAAATTAGATTCATGCCACTTGGCTCCCACCCACCAATTTCCTAGGGATATGAGATTATTCCAATTCTAATAAGTTCCTCATTATTATTTATAACATTAATTTATATATACGCAAATTTTATTTAGCAAAATGGTCCATTACTTTTAATAAATTTAAAAAATTAGATTCGTGCCATGTGGCTCCCCACCCAACAATTTCCTAGGGATATGAGATTATTCTAATTCTAATAAGTTCTTCCATGATACGTTCCTCATTATTATTTATAACATTTGAATTTATATATAAGAAAAACTTATTTAGGAAAATGTTCCATTTTACAATAATATGTGTAATTCCTTTTTTTTTTCTGAAGTGAAAGTTGACCCATGTCAAAGCAACAAACGGGACAAATGTCAAATGGAGATGAAAAAGGTAGAAAATTTCTAGCCTACCCATTTTAAAAAGGGAAACATATTTATAGTAATTTGGCGGAGAGGTGGATTCTACAGCAAGTATGGGAGAGATGTGTAAGTTTTTACCTCGAGAGGCTCATTTTACAGTGCAGTATGGGAGAGATGTGTAAGTTTAAACTCTAGATATATATGAGAGGGAAGAACAAAGACATATGATAGAGGTGGAGAAATAGGGGGAGTGACAAGGGAGAGATCGAGATAAAGTGAAGGAGAGGGGACAGGAGAAATGAAGAGAGAGAGAGAAAGAGGAGTGCGAGAGGTAGAGAATGGTAAGAGAGGGAGACATAAAGATGGAGGTGGGAGAGAGAGAAGGAGAGAGGGAGAGAGAAGGAGAGATGATTTGAGGGTACACACACACACACACACACACAGAGAGAGAGAGAGAGAGAGAGAGAGAGAGAGAGAGATGGTGTTGGAAGGGGAGACAGGGAGGGGAGAATAAATACATAGAGTGAGAAATGGAGAGAGAGGGACTGAAAAGGGAGAGATGGAGAGAGAGTGTGTATGTTTAGGGGTGAGATAAAGAGACATATAAGGATTGATGGAGACAAAGGGGGAGATAAGGAGATAGAAGGAGAACAAGGTGGATATAATAACATAGTTGAAGAGAGAGATAGAGTGTTGGGGGGAGATAGAGGATAGGAGGGGAAAGAGAGAAAAAGAGAGAGTGAAGATAGAGTGTTGGGGGGAGATAGAGGATAGGAGGGGAAAGAGAGAAAAAGAGAGAGTGAGAGGTTTGAATGGAAGAGAGAGAGAGAGAGAGAGAGATGGAAGATTAAATGGAAAATAGAGAGAGAGAGAGAGCGGTGGGGTGGGGAGAAGATAAAGATAGGCAAGAGAGGAAGGATGAGAGATATGACTTGAGAGAGTAGAAGAGAGTGATGGGGAAGAGAGAGGAGTGTAGGGGTAGAGAGAGAGAGAGAGTGATGGTGGAATAGAGTGGGAGGTAGGAGAGAAAGGGATAGAGAGGAAGGAAAAGAGAGTGAGGAGGAGAGAAGTAGGGATAGAGAGATGGAGCTGGAAGGGGAGAGAGGGAGGGATGGAGAGATGGATTTGGAGGGGGAGAGATGGAGGGAAGAAGAAATACATAGAGAGTGATAAGTTGAAAGAGAGAGGTAGTGAAAAGGGAGAGATGGAGAGTGTGTGTGTGTGTTTTGGGGTGAGATAAAGAGACAAAGAAGGAAAGATGGAGAGAAGGTGAAAGAGAGGCATATAGTAACAAAGTTGGAAGGAGAGAGGTAGAGAGAGAGAGAGAGAGAGAGAGAGAGAGAGAGGTGGGAGAGAAAGGAAGAGAGAGAGGATGTGAAAGAGTGGAGAGAGGTAGGGAAATAGATATGCATATGGAGGTAAGAATAAATACATAGACAAAGAGAGGGAGTGATAAGGAAGATGGAGAGAGAGGGAGAGAGGAAAACAGGAGGGAAGAGAGATAGAAGTGGGGGAGAATGATGGAAGGGGAAGAGAGATGAGTGAGAGAGGGAGAGGAAGAGGAGTGACAGATAGATAGATTGGAGAAAGAGACTGTATGTTTTGGGGTTGATATAGAGAGACAAGGGGATATAGAGATATAGATGGAATGTGAAGAGAAAGAAGAGAGAGATGGAGAAAGGGAGGGATGGATAGAGAGATTGATAGATATGGAGTCAGAGAGCGTGTGTGTTTGGGGGGGTGAGATAAAGAGACAAAGAATGAGAGATGGAGGGAGATATACATATAAATAGAGGGGGGAGAGAGGGAATAATATTTCTTGCACTATATGCATTTATTTCAGTGTAGATGGTGATTTCTAATCCTATTTGATTGCTTGCACTAGATGCATTGATTTTAGTGTGGACGTTAATTTCTAATGATATTTGATTACTTGCACTAGATGCATTGATTTCAATGTAGATGATTTCTAATCCTATTTAATTTCTTGCATTAAATGTATTTATTTCAGTGTAGAGGGTGATTTCTAATCCTATTTGATTACTTGCACTAGATGCATTAATTTCAATGTAAATGCTGATTTATATTTATATTTGATTTCTTTCACTAGATGCATTGATTTCAATGTAGATGATTTCTAATCCTATTTGATTTCTTGCACTAAATGCATTTATTTTAGTGTATATGGTGATTTATAATCACATTTGATTGCCTCCACTAGATGCATTGATTTATGTGTATATGTTGGTTTATAATCCTATTTGCTTACTTACACTATATGCATTGATTTCAATGTATACATTGGTTCGTGATTTGATTTAATTGGATGTATGATGGTATATTAATTTTGAAGTCATTGGAGTAATAGTGATGGTACAAAATATTATTGATAATGTACATTGATTTTTTTGTTCTAATAATTAAAGCTATTAATATTGGAGATAAAGAGAGAGAAGGTATGATGTTTACTACAACATATTGGGTTTACGATTTCAAGTGTCATTTTCATATAATCGATATGAAAATATGACAAAACTAACAAGGGCGACAATAAGAATAGTATAAGAAAATAGTTTGAGATTGATCACAATGAAGGCTATTTGTAATTCACTACATTCTTATTATTCACATTTTCTATCATTCAACACTATTACGTTTTAACTTCGCATTCAAAAATTTTATTTTATCATTTTTCATCATTAAAGTTATTGTACAATATTTATCATCTCAACAATGTGAGGTATCTAAGAAATTTTAAAATTAAAATGACGAGATAAATCTCAGACATAATTAGGATAGTTAAAATGGTTATATTAATATTGAATGTATTTACATATTATTGATAAAATTAAACATACGCTCTATAGATTTTCCTTGGATGCACACGACTAAAACCAACCTAGATCCATCTTAACTCCATATCGATCAAGTGCTGAGAGGGATCAATTCTCTTGAGGTGCAAACCTTTCCTTAAGTTTTTCACTCAAAAAAGAGATTTACACCTAAAGAGATTTGATCTCTTTCAGAGCCTGATAGATCCAGAGTTAAAATGGGTCTAGATTAGTATAAATTTTAATTTAGATGATAATTTTGATTTACTTTTAAATTAAATTAAATTATTAATAATTGTTAAGTGAATAATAAAATTTAATAATAATAATAATAAATATTTTATTCATAATAATAAATATGCATTTTTTTTCTATTTTAATCTAGTAAACATTTCATCCTATAGTCTTGGTAAACCAACCATAGTATTGAACCATAATAATGTAACAAAAAATATTACGACACCTATAATAAAGTAGTTGTTTAATTAGTTTGAAATTGATGCTTATCTACATTAGTTGACTTAGCTTTAAGATACCTCTCAAATCACATATTAAATTGGAATATAACCAGTTTAGATCTATCTAATTGAATTAGATTTATCATATTCTATACTTCAAAAAGAAAGTTTGCGAGAGTAGGGATTTTTAATTATTTATTTATACAGTGATTTAATTTTTTTTAATGAGCCCACATTATTTAGATGTTTTGTATAGTTACTTGAATTTTTTTTTTTACTTTTAAAATTTTTTATTTAGATAAAAATAAATAATTTCAAATTTGATACTTGGTTGTAAAATAAGCCTCTCCCCAGATAAAAATGAGAAATTTCAATTTTAATACTGTGCTATAGAATAAGCCTCTCCCCAGACCAGTTGGTTGTTTATGTTTAAGCCTCTCCCCAGACCAGTTGGTTGTTTATGTTTATAGATAAGGCTAAATCATACCATCCCACCTACTAAAGAAGATTACATCAAACACCATGGTGGTATTAGAGCGAAGGATTTGTGGCTCATAACCTGGGATCTTCTCCAGGTAGAGATCGTCCTTCACTACCACAGAGTTTCAAACCTCTCCACTCTGTCATTCTGTGAATTACTTCACCATTTTTACAGACTCAGTCCACTCTGCCTAGCATATAATCTCAGTAATTTTCACGGATATTTCTTTGTCTGAGAGTTGGTATGTTACATGTGTGGAAGGCGTCTTTCAGAAACCCTACCATACGAATTTCTCGTATGAATATCCTTTTACTTTGCCGGCACTCTTACTACATCGCGATCCACGTGTTCTTCAACAGTACCTGAATTTTGACCTCACGAGTTTATTCTCTTGGCAATATTTTAGAGTTCTGTGATAATGCAGGAGTTGGTTTCAAGGTTTAATGAATCATCGCTTCTTCTTAACACCAAGGCTGGCTTATGAATCCAAGTCGAATTGTTTCTCGATCGCATCTGCTAAACCTTCTCCCCCATGCTGGAATTGTTGAATTCCTTAAAAATTATTAGTGATAAGGAGTTTCGCCCCTCTATTCCTGGAAAATCAGTTCATCATTTCTTATGCTACACGGCATGATGCCCACTGTGAGAGGAATGAAGACACTTTTCTCTGCTTTAGGACTTGGCCTCTCCATGAACGGGTTTGGACGCACTCACAATTGAATTAAATAAACAACACAACACAGCTAATGTGAGACAAACCTCACTGAAATCATTGAATTCAATTGCACGATTACATCACACTTATATAGCAAATTGCACTCACCTAATCTTCCCGAAGAAGAGGAAACAAACCTAAATAGATGGAACCAATTTCTAAATAAACACTCTCGTTCAACCACTCAAAACTAAATCTATTTCTGCATGATCTAGATTATTCTCACATCCTCCCTTAATGGAGAAATGGATTTTCTACAATACCTAATTGACTTCTAAAAACTTCAAATTTGATTTTACCAAGTGGCTTAGTAAATATATGAGTCATATTATCCTTGGTATTACAAAATATTAATTCAATTTCATTTGACTCAATTTTCTCACGTACAAAGTGGTATTGTAACTCAACGTGTTTTGTTCTGGCGTGGTATATTGGATTATGTGCTAATTTGATAGCACTTTGATTATCACAATTGATGCATGTTGAACCATTTTGCGCCTCTTCAAGATCTGCAAGAATTCTCCGCAACCAAATAGCTTCACAGGTGGCATTGGTCAAAGATTTGTACTCTGATTCTGTTGATGATAAAGAAACAGTTGGCTATTTCTTACTACTCCAAGATATGACCCCTGATCCAATATGAAATGCATAGCCAGAGGTCGATTGTCCGTCATTTGGATTTCCTTCCCAATCTGAATAAGAAAAACCTGTCAGTGCAACATCAGATTCATCAGTATACATAATACCTAAATTCATTGTTCCCTTTAAGTATCGGAGAACTTTATTTGCAGCATTCCAGTGATTTCCTGAAGGCTTAGCCATGAATTGACTAAGGATACTGACTGAGTATGCAATGTCTGGTCTGGTAGTGGTGAGATAGTTCAGACTTCCCACCAACTGAAGATATAATGTTCCATCTGCCTCTTTAGTTCCATCTTCTTTGTACAACTTTGCATTCTGTTCTAAGGGAGTTGACATAGCTTTGCAATCACTCATATTGAACTTTTTAAGAATTTCCTTTGTATATTTTCTTTGAGTGATCAAAGTTTTACCAGGCTCTCTCCATACCTCAATTCCTAAACAGTAATGCAATTCACCCAAATCTTTCATTTCAAATTCCTGTGACAACTGAACTTTAATTTCTTCAATTAACTTGTGAGCACTGCGTGTGATAATGAGATCATCCACATACAAAGATATTAAAGCAACATTTCCTTTTCCATCTTTCTTAACATACAAGTTAGGATCATTTTTGCTTTTCACAAATCCATTCTGAAGAAAGAAGGTATCAATCTTTACATACCATGACCTCGGCGCCTGTTTCAAACCATATAATGCCTTTCTTAACCTGCAGACTAGATGCTCCTGTCCCTGTTTGACAAACCCTTCAGGTTGAACCAAATAAACTTCTTCCTTTAAATCACCATTGAGAAAAGCAGATTTGACATCCAATTGATGTATATTCCAATGATGTTTTGTAGCTAAGGCAATCAGTAATCTAAATGTATTCAATTTAGCTACTGGTGCAAAAGTATCTTCATAATCAATTCCCTCCTGTTGAGCATATCCTTTTGCAACTAATCTTGCCTTAAATTTATCAATGCTACCATCTGCTTTAAATTTCGATTTATACAACCATTTGCTTCCAATTGGAACTTTGTTCTCAGGAAGTTCCACTAATTCCCATGTTTGATTTTTCATAAGAGATGCATATTCCTCATTCATATCATTTCTCCATTGTTCATGTTGTTTAGCTTGTTCATAATCAACTGGTTCTACAACATTCATGATATTAGACATCAAGGCATAATCTTTATACCTTGCAGGAAGCTGAGTTTTTCGGGTTGATCTTCTTGGTGCTACAATACCTGTTGGAGTTCCATCCATGATTCTTCGGTTTTGAGGTGAATCTCCCTCTCGTGATGACTCACTGCTGCTGGATGTGCTCATACTGCTCTCATCCTGATCTTGAACATGTACCTGTACCTGTTCCTGTTCCTGTTTAATCAAAGTATCAAGTTTGACATGAGCATCATTAGATATATGCCATGCATCATTCTTTGTATCACTTTTATCAGCCTGCTCATGAAACAGCACATCTTGACTTGCAAACAGTTTATGGGAACTTGGATCAAACAATTTATAGGCTTTCTGATCCACACAATACCCAATAAAAACACACTTGATTGACTTGGCATCAAGCTTTCTTCTGTTAGCCTTAGGAATATGTGCAAAGGCAGTACATCCAAAGACTCTTAAATGACTCACATCAGGTTTATAACCATGAAGAACCTCAAAAGGAGTTTGAAAAACTAATTGCTTAGTGGGACATCGATTCTTCAAATAAACAGCAGTATTAATGGCCTCTGCCCGGAAACCATTAGAGATGTTCTTACCTTGAAGCATACTACGAGCTGATTCCACCAAGGTTCTATTCCATCGCTCAGCAACACCATTTTTCTGAGGGGTATGTGGTACTGTGAACTGTTGTTGAATCCCATTAGATTTACAATAGCTGTAAAATGCATTTGACTTATATTCACCCCCTTGATTAGATCTGAGTATTTTAATGTACTTACCTATTTGTTTTTCAATCATAGTTTGGAACTCTTTAAAATACTCAAATATATCACTTTTCCTTCGAATGAAATAGACCCAGGTATACCTAGATCTATCATCAATAAAAATAACAAAGTATGAAGCACCACCAAGAGACCTATTTTGCATAGGTCCACATACATCAGTGTGAATTAATTCAAGTATATCATACTTTCGTTTCTCAGTATGAACAGGAAACTCTTCTCTATGCTGCTTACCAAGTGCACAAGCTTCACATGGTAAATGTTCACACTTCATAACAGGAAGACCTTCTACCATTGATTTCCTTTGCAACAACGATAAATCATTGTAATTTAGGTGCCCATACCTGTGATGCCATAATTCTGCTGTCGATGTCTCTTTGGATGTCAATGCAACATGACACTTCACTGTCACATCCAATCTATATAATCCTCCAACCCTGGTACCTGTAGAAACAACCCTGTAGTGGTCCTGAACATCTTTCACAATACACCCCAATTTACCAAATTCCACTTTTAAATGATTATCAGTGATAGTGGAAACAGATATCAAATTCTTTTTGAGAGCACGTACATACATCACATTATGAATCTATCACATTTTTCCATTAGGTAAGTACACATTTATTATGCCATAGCCCTGAACTTTAAGTGACCTGTCATCTCCTAGGTAAATGTGTGTGCCATCAGATTTCTCATAATATTTCTCATACCATTATTTATTACAAGTCATATGTGCTGATGCACCAGAATCTATGAACCAAGCATTATCATCATCAGTTTCAGCAGACAATGCAGCATCAGAAAGAAACAACTTAAGATTTTTAATTCCATCAGTCACTGAGGTGTCTCTGTTTATGAAATTTCCATTATGCCTTCTATGTCTTTGATTTGATTCATTATTATTTCTTCTATAGCAATCTTTAGCCAGATGTCCAGGTTTTCCACAATAATCACATTCAATGTTCCTCTTAACATAAGAATCAGGAGGTGACATACCTTTCTGTTTTTCTTGAAAATGACCTCTGTTCCTGTCCCATGGTCTCCCTCGGAATGATCTTTTACCTCTTGCAGTCAAAGCCAAATCTGAACCGTTTGACTCCAGTTCAAAATTTTTCATTCTCTCTTCTTCTTGAAGAAGAATTCCAGCCAATTCTTCAAATGTAGGAGGTGTTGGCCTAGCTGAGAGTGCTGAAATAAAGACTTTATATTCTGGGACTAACCCCTTCAAAGCAACAGTTACCAAGTCGGTACTAGACACTTTTTCACCAATATCACCAAGCTTATCACTCAAGTCTTTAATTCGGGAAACAAAGTTTCTTATACTTTCATTGGCTTCCATTTTGATAGATAGCAGCTTTGTTTTTAAAAATAAAATATGGTTTGCATTAGTAGTTTCATACAAACCTTTGAGAGTGTCCCATGTCGCCTTGGAAGTTTCACAGTCCCGAATGTGAGGAATAATATTGTCCTTCACTGACATGCGTAGCAGCACCTTTGCTTTCATTTCTCGCTTATCCCAATCTAGACTTGCAGCAGGAGGTGTAGGCTTGGGCTCGTAACCTTTAACAATCGTCCAGAGATTGTATGCCTCCAGAACTGTTATGAGCTTAAATTTCCAATTTACATAATTTTCACCATCAAGTTTGGTAGATTCATTCAAATAGGAGTCAGCAAGTGGATTAGCCATTATTTGCAACAGCAAAGACCAAATTTAATTGCAGGACAGTGATTCACTTGAAGAAAAAAAAATGGCAAATAGAAGGAGGGAAGCGGCGGCGCCCTTCTGATTGCTTTGACAAATCGACCTCAATTTCCACAAGTGAGCTCGAAATTGCGGCAGTCACTAAAAAAACAGTTGAATGATACTGTAACTCTGGAGATTTAAATTCGCTGAACCGCAAACGAAATCTTCAAGCTCTGCTTAAAAAAAACTCAATTTCAAAGCGTTAAGCTGCTCACATCAAATTCTGCAGCTGCTCATATTCACGACTGCTATAATTGAAGTAAAAAAAAATTTATGTAAAAGAATTCTATGAAAAATCGCAGAGGGAAAAAGACTTTCCACAGCGGGCAAAGCGCAGAGGTCGACGTTCGTGCCCAAACCACCGTGGGAAAAAGAGCAGGGGTGGATTGCTCAAGCTGTAAACCATGCCTGGAAAACTGTACGCTTATGGTGTTAATATAAGCAGCGTTCAACGTTTACGCTTACGCAGAGCGTAAACAACAACCAGCAATTCGTGACACCACTCACGCAACAACCCATGCGCTGGCTTGAATAGCCACTCACGCACCAAAAAAAAAACTTAAATGAATACTTCACGTGCTGCGCACGAACCTGGAAACTCTTCGTATGCACCAACGCTGAAAGCTTCTGTCAGCGGAAACGCTCAACTCAATAGCAAACGCAAACTCTGGTCGATGTGCCAATCCTGGGTTTCAAAAGCCACTAGTACAAAATGGCTAATTAGTTACTAAAAAAATGACTAAAATTTGCATATAAACGACTATTTTTCGG